>CAXDID010001177.1:0-413878 GCA_963988835.1 Hexamita inflata
GATGGAGCGTTATTCCAAGCGAAATAAAAGGCAATGTTCTTCAAGGCTCGTGGAACTCGATTCACTTTATTCTGTTTGTTTATTTAAGAGTTTTTTAATTACATATAAAAGAAACCAGTTCTTTTTATGTTCTAAACAATGTACCTAAGAGATAGTAAATACATTAAAGCTGTTACATAAATGAGGAAGCAGAATCACTTAGATAGGAAAAAAGATGAAAACCATTTTAATTAACTGGAAATTCACTAACCACGAGAATTATTAAAATATATATTATTTTTACTTAGCTATAGTAAAATAACTAGTATATACCTATTTATTGCGTTTAGATGTATTGTTGGATTGTTGCTGTTGAGTGAGTCATGTTATTAAGAGATTTCGATGTTGTTGATTGATTTGCAATGAAAAATTAAACACAATAATTATTTACTAAAATAATATACAATAAATTTATATCACTCCAAATGACTTCAATTAATGAGTAAATACTTTCTCTTTATCAATAAATACCTGTTGAAAACCAACTTGGCTTAGAAGAAATATCTGAAGCAAATATACCTGATTTATTAGCTTGTATAGAAGTTACGTTAGTTACAAATTAGTTAAACTAAATAGCTCTTTAAGAAGATTATCAAATATTAGAGCAATCACTTGTAGCTCACTAATAATAAATTTCGTAGATTGAACTAGACTATCAAACGCTTTAATCTGAAAATGATGTTCTAAGATAACAAGCAGTAAATTCATTTAATCTTGAGAAAGCCAAATTTTAAGGTAATATGATGTTTTAAGAAATTAAAGAATTAATAACATCAGCGAAACGAGATCTAAATGAATAATTAAAAGTAAATGATATATAATAAGCATTCAATTAATATTCAAATACTTAGGATGAAATGTTACAGTTAATGTTAAACGATTAAGTGCAATTAGAAGAGTATATATCTGAAATTCAACTTAATCTAGGTGCTTAAGACAAATAAGATGCATTATATAAAGCAACAGAACTTCGCGAATAGTGCAATGATTTAGAAGAACTTCAAATCCTTTTAAAGCATGAATTTTCATAAAAGGTTTAAGAGTTAGAATCAAGATTAGAAAAATTAACAAATGTTTAAGATAAAATTTTTGTAGATAAATCTAATTTGTAAATAATAAAACAAGAACTACAACAAATTACAGTATTTCTTCACCGTTTGAAAACAAACACAAATGAATAACATCAAATAAATTCAAAGCTCTTAGAGCAATCTCTATAAAATGATATATTTGCGAAATAACACAATTTCGATAAAAATGATTATGTTTAGGAAAATAAATAACTGACAAAATAATTACAAGTTATTCTTAATGAAAATAAATAGCTTAAAACATAAGTTGAATAATTAATTACTTGTGAAAATTAATAAAAACAATTTTGTGACGATTTAGAAAATAACTTGAAAAATTTATAAACAGATCATTAAAAATAGTCTGTAGATGTAATTAACCTTAAATAAACTCTAAGTTATTACAGAACCTAACATGAATCTACTATTTATATTGAATAAATATAAAAATAAGATTTAGATATTGCTCATCAAAATTAGTTAATAAAGTAACTATAATCAGATTATACAGAGCTAAATTATGAAAAAGACAGATTAAAACAATTACTATCTTAATAATAAAATCAAATATAAAATCTAACTGATAAAAACCAATTATTGTCTAATATTGAAGGAAATTTGAATAAAATAATTAAAGATCTTTAAGCTCAAGTTCAAATAAGCACATAATACAGTCAAGAACTTAAAATAATGAATCTAAGCAACATTTCTAAAAAAGATAATCTTATTACACAACTAAAGATGGAAGTTTTATAACACAGATCGAATCAAAGTATGAATAATCAAAGCATAGAAGAATCAATTGTTACAGAATTTGATGATGAAACACCTATTGGAGAGGTTATTATGTTAAAATTAGAAAATTAGAAATTGTAATAAAAACTTAAAACTCAAAGTTAATAAATATAAAAACTGGACCAATAAGTTAAATAAATTTAATCATAGAGATTTGAAAACAATTATCTAAATAGTAGTCCAGAAAATATTTTAGTGGACTTGAATGATATTAATGAGATTAATGAGAAATAAGAGGTTGATATTCAAATTCTTAGAATGTAAATAGATGAATCTGAAGAAGCAAAAGTTGAATTGGAATAATAATTGAAAATAAAAGAAAGGTAACTTCAAGAGTTACGAGATAAATATCAAACAGAGCTATTATAGCACCAATAGGCCTCAGAGAAACAATCCGCTGAAACTGATGCGCTTGCCAAAGAAAAGGAACAATTGTCCCAAGAACTCGCTTCTCTTAAAGATAATAGCCGTGATTTTGCTACAAAAATCCAAGAACTAACCTTAAACCTGTTAGAAGCTCATCAAATTCAAGATTCGTTGGAAGCGGAATTGCTTTCATTTAAACAATAGTAAACAACTGCATAAAACGACACAGAATCGCAATTACAAAATTAAATCGAGATGTTGAAGTAAAATATTTTAGATCTGAACAAGAACATAGAATAAACAAACTAAGACAAATAATCAACAACTTCTGAATTGTAAGACAAACTCAACAAACTTGCAATAGAGTCTACTGAGCACACAAACTCATTAAAATAAGAGATACAAACAAACATTGAAAAGTTACAAAGTATGTAATTAGAATTACAAAATAAAGAAACACAACTTAATGAAATGAAGGAAAATAATATTCAACAACTACAAAAATTCGAGATAGAATTTTAACAAGCAAAAGCTGAATACGATGCACAAGCTAATGAGATAGCAAGTATCAAATTGCAATTGTAAAATTCCTAAGAATCAAGCTAATAACAACAATAGTTCATTGATGATTTAAAGTAATAACTAGCGGTATCCACCCACGCATAGTTAGCCCTCAAAGAAGAACTGCAATAATATAAGGAGCAGCAAGCTATGTCAAATAACTAATTGGCAAACGAATTACAGAATAAGGTTGATAAACTTCAGTAAAATATTGAAGATTCCGAAAAGAAGATAGAGCAGCTGAAGAATGAAAAGGCTTCAATCGTAGCAGAACTAGAGCATAAATTAGAATCGACCTCGTCAAGTGCTCAAGAAGCGTAAGGAGTGGCGAATGCATTAGTTTAAAAACTCGAGCAGGATAAAATAGCTATACAGTCTGAATTGACTCAAAGACTAGATGAAATGCAAACGCTACGAGATAAATATCAAACAGAGCTATTATAGCACCAATAGGCCTCAGAGAAACAATCCGCTGAAACTGATGCGCTTGCCAAAGAAAAGGAACAATTGTCCCAAGAACTCGCTTCTCTTAAAGATAATAGCCGTGATTTTGCTACAAAAATCCAAGAACTAACCTTAAACCTGTTAGAAGCTCATCAAATTCAAGATTCGTTAAAAGCGGAATTGCTTTCATTTAAACAATAGTAAACAACTGCATAAAACGACACAGAATCGCAATTACAAAATTAAATCGAGATGTTGAAGTAAAATATTTTAGATCTGAACAAGAACATAGAATAAACAAACTAAGACAAATAATCAACAACTTCTGAATTGTAAGACAAACTCAACAAACTTGCAATAGAGTCTACTGAGCACACAAACTCATTAAAATAAGAGATACAAACAAACATTGAAAAGTTACAAAGTATGTAATTAGAATTACAAAATAAAGAAACACAACTTAATGAAATGAAGGAAAATAATATTCAACAACTACAAAAATTCGAGATAGAATTTTAACAAGCAAAAGCTGAATACGATGCACAAGCTAATGAGATAGCAAGTATCAAATTGCAATTGTAAAATTCCTAAGAATCAAGCTAATAACAACAATAGTTCATTGATGATTTAAAGTAATAACTAGCGGTATCCACCCACGCATAGTTAGCCCTCAAAGAAGAACTGCAATAATATAAGGAGCAGCAAGCTATGTCAAATAACTAATTGGCAAACGAATTACAGAATAAGGTTGATAAACTTCAGTAAAATATTGAAGATTCCGAAAAGAAGATAGAGCAGCTGAAGAATGAAAAGGCTTCAATCGTAGCAGAACTAGAGCATAAATTAGAATCGACCTCGTCAAGTGCTCAAGAAGCGTAAGGAGTGGCGAATGCATTAGTTTAAAAACTCGAGCAGGATAAAATAGCTATACAGTCTGAATTGACTCAAAGACTAGATGAAATGCAAACGCTACGAGATAAATATCAAACAGAGCTATTATAGCACCAATAGGCCTCAGAGAAACAATCCGCTGAAACTGATGCGCTTGCCAAAGAAAAGGAACAATTGTCCCAAGAACTCGCTTCTCTTAAAGATAATAGCCGTGATTTTGCTACAAAAATCCAAGAACTAACCTTAAACCTGTTAGAAGCTCATCAAATTCAAGATTCGTTGGAAGCGGAATTGCTTTCATTTAAACAATAGTAAACAACTGCATAAAACGACACAGAATCGCAATTACAAAATTAAATCGAGATGTTGAAGTAAAATATTTTAGATCTGAACAAGAACATAGAATAAACAAACTAAGACAAATAATCAACAACTTCTGAATTGTAAGACAAACTCAACAAACTTGCAATAGAGTCTACTGAGCACACAAACTCATTAAAATAAGAGATACAAACAAACATTGAAAAGTTACAAAGTATGTAATTAGAATTACAAAATAAAGAAACACAACTTAATGAAATGAAGGAAAATAATATTCAACAACTACAAAAATTCGAGATAGAATTTTAACAAGCAAAAGCTGAATACGATGCACAAGCTAATGAGATAGCACGTATCAAATTGCAATTGTAAAATTCCTAAGAATCAAGCTAATAACAACAATAGTTCATTGATGATTTAAAGTAATAACTAGCGGTATCCACCCACGCATAGTTAGCCCTCAAAGAAGAACTGCAATAATATAAGGAGCAGCAAGCTATGTCAAATAACTAATTGGCAAACGAATTACAGAATAAGGTTGATAAACTTCAGTAAAATATTGAAGATTCCGAAAAGAAGATAGAGCAGCTGAAGAATGAAAAGGCTTCAATCGTAGCAGAACTAGAGCATAAATTAGAATCGACCTCGTCAAGTGCTCAAGAAGCGTAAGGAGTGGCGAATGCATTAGTTTAAAAACTCGAGCAGGATAAAATAGCTATACAGTCTGAATTGACTCAAAGACTAGATGAAATGCAAACGCTACGAGATAAATATCAAACAGAGCTATTATAGCACCAATAGGCCTCAGAGAAACAATCCGCTGAAACTGATGCGCTTGCCAAAGAAAAGGAACAATTGTCTCAAGAACTCGCAGATACAAAGTAATTGGTTGATAATTTGTAGAATTTGAATAAGGAGCAAAGTTCTCTAAATGAGTAGCACGAATAACACAAGATCAAGCTATTATCAGATTTCCAACCAACTGTGGAGTTATGTGCAACGTTAAAGCAAGAAATTCTCCGCTAGTAGTTCGATTCTCAGTAGAATATATCTTTATCTATTGATTTCATCTAGCGTATAACTAAACTGTTTAATATTGAAGATATTGGCACAATAATTCCAGTATTTGAGTCCATGCAAGAGGAAATTCATCATTTATCAAGCGAAAACGAAGAAATATAAAGTAATTTCAACAACATTAGCTCATTCTTGTAGTAGCTTCTAAAGAGATCCCAGAACACGTCCCTTAAGCTTTAATTCTACGAAAAAATTAATACGAATCTTAAGTAATAAATATCTGACTAGAACAATTTAATTAAGCAGTAGAACGCAACCCTCAAAGATCTAAGGAACGAGGTCGAATAACACGCGAAGACCAAGCTCCACTTATCCCAGGTGCAAAAGCAACTCACTCAATCAAAACAATAATTTGAGCTCGAAATGAGTCAAACCCAGCTAAATTTAAGTCAAACAAATAAAGACGAATTGCTTCTTAAAAGAGAATAATAACTAAACAAGTACAAACTAATGAACTAGAAACTGCTCGAATAAAGTAGGGGCAATTAAGAACTGCTCAAGGAACACGCAGAAGCGATTATAAAGTTGAGAATGAAAGTTAAAAACAGCAGTGAACACCTACTTGAGAATATAGTTAAAATATTCTACGTTAACTTCGTTGGGGGAACATACAGCAGCTTACAAGAAAATGTTCTTAAACCGATCAGGAAGCAAATTTAGAAGGAAATAGTTGCAATTTAATGCGAAAATGAAAACAAACTCGTTAACGGAATATTCATCTGGGCTCAAAGCGGAACACTGCACAGAGGGCTTAGTGCGAGCAGAAAGTGAAAGTAAAAATATTTAATTATTAAAAATATAGTATTTAAAGATATATATATATATATATTCATTTCACTTCCTCGAGACGGCACAAACGAACGACTGTGAGACTTTCGAAAGCAAAACATGGGCTCTCGCACGCCAGTGTTTCCACTTTCAAAACGGGTTCAACCCGTCATTTATGCCAATAGGGCACTTACTGAGTTGTTACTGAGTCGTTAGCTTGTAGCTAACTATATTTTCAGAATTTCAATTTTAGAATTTCTATCATATTTTAAAACTAAA
The DNA here is from genome assembly GCA_963988835.1 of Hexamita inflata. Taxonomy (NCBI): domain Eukaryota; phylum Fornicata; order Diplomonadida; family Hexamitidae; genus Hexamita; species Hexamita inflata. Next base: position 6,612 of record CAXDID010001177.1, read on the forward strand.
CATATATACTCAAAACATATATACTCAGTAATCACCTGGTAAACATACCATTTATCTATAATCCCAGCTTGGGTATATTCCGCATAAGTCGTGAACTGCATCTTAGTAGTTTATGTCTTCTAAGAAACCGATATGTATACTTCTGCATATTTTGAATTTGGAATTAATGTCGTATGCTTTCATTTATTTCATGAAGAATTGTGTTTAATCTCTGTATTCTAATTGGTGCATGATAAAGTTTGCATTTTATTATGAGAACATGAGCCTGTAAATTTCTTCAAAGATTGCTTTGTTGTCTTGTATGTATTTACTTACTTTTGAGCTGAGGTTCCCGACCACACTGTTATCTCGTAGATTATAGATGTATCCGAAGTAGTCTGGGATTCCTTAGTAGCTTTTGGCGAAATAGGTAATTGCGTACATGATCGCGTAGTCGTCTGAGTACACTATATGCCCTAAATTTTGCATATACCCAGCTGCATGCAAATACACGTTCCTACTGAATATTTTACCATGAACTAAGTTGCTGATTCTGTAATAGATGAAATTATTTCGTATTTCTTTACCATATAGGAATTATATTTAAGGATTCGCCCAATTTTAATTCTTAATTGATGCGCGAGCGAATTAATCTTCTTAAACTTAAACAGGAGATCCGTCCACATACCAGTTTTCTGAGAAGTGATAGATGTCCATTCCAGAACCTAAAAATTTTGAAAGGTCGTCGAGGACTGTGTTTGAGATGAATTGATCGTCGGCATCGAATTGCATTATATACTTAGAGCGGGTTGCGAGGACACCATTTGCTCTCGTTTTAAATGTGCCCATATTCTCGGGATTTTGGATTAGAACTATGTTCGGCGCGGTTTCCATGAAGCTGCGGATAATGCGCACACTATCATCAGTTGACTTATCGTCCACACAAATTATTTCAAAATCCGTGAATGTTTACTGCAATAATGATGAAAGTGTATCGTTCAAATAACGCTCCTGATTGTAAATCGGAAGCACCAATGAAATCTAATATTAAATTACAATAATATATATCATTTGAGGCGAAAATTTAAAATAACACTTAATAATATCACTGTAAAATTAATTTTTAGTTAAAAAATTATTAAAGATTAAAAATTAATAAATTTAAAACAAAATTTGGAACATGAGCAAGTGAAACAAATACATAATAATTATTAAATATATGTTATAACCACCTCACATACATGGATGAATGATCTAGAAGTCACTACTAAAACGGAGGTTAAGAGTTTCACTAGCTTCTCCAATTCTTTTATTTTTTTAATAAATGCTCGCAATCAAGACATAGTCATAAGGAGCTTGCTTTAATCGTATAACCCAAAGATACTAATGAAAGAATACTTATTTATTATAAATATAACGTCTTACTTAAATAAAACCTTATAAGGCGCTAACTGTAACCTTATCAATATTAAATATTGAATGTTGATGCCAAGATACATTTTAGATACACATTGTTCATCTGGGTACAACTTTTGAATGTTGGAATTAACGTTATTTATATAAATAAGATATTAATCAAATATTTTCACTCCAATGATAACAATCAACGAACAAAAATTGGAAAAATTACTGTTCGAAACTAAAGATTAAGTCATAGCAATATTAGAACAAATGGAAAGTATAAGAGTTAATCAGTTTAAAAATAAATTTAAATGTAACAACTACTCAGAAACTGGCAAACATAAATGTGATCGATAGGCGTTAATTGTTAAAGTTACACCAAGCGAATTTAAACAATAGAAAAAACAATTATTTGATTATATAATACAAAGAAATGGAAACAGCCTGCCGTTTTCAATTAAATAGTTTAATTTTCCAATGTTTTAAATATAATTCTTAGGACAACACGAAGAAAAATGTTAGCAGGTAAGTTATAATATATACAATGCTTAAATAACAAAACAATAAGACTTAGATTCGGATTACATTTACTTTAAAATTATTGAATAAGTAATTACTGAATTTATGATAAGGGTTCCACCATCAACATCAATTTAATAAACAATTCAAAATATTTAAAAAGAATCAACGCTAAAAAGAATAACAATTGCAAATTATTCATAATTACGTTTTGTCAGCGTTGAAAATTTATCTTATTATCTGGTTACGTCATCACATAAAACCATATTTGAAAATATTAACGTAGCTGATTGCATAATTTAATACTTTTAAAGTATAAAAGCTACAATATCTGATGTTATAAAAGATGTTTAGTTATTATAAGGTTATTACTGGAACGATATAACTTAAGATATTATAAACCTAGTATAATAAGGTAACTTGGGTTATAAGATACTTGTTGACACTACTATTAAATAATTATGCTTACCATTTACATTTATAAATCTATAAGATCAAGTTAACATATTATGTGATTATCACGCTATTGAAAATTTATAAGATTTCACTAATTAATTGGGAATAATTACAACTAAGACTCTAGTTGATTAAATGGTTCAAAAATATCCACTCACTTGTGCTAATGCATAAGTTTAAAAGCAACTAATTGATACTATAAATAAATAAACTGATTTAACTATTATTTAATACGCTGAAATCACGCGCAATAACAAAAAATATAGTGCGAATAATTTAATTATGAATAAACTGTCATCAGAAAAATACACATAGTAAATGATAGAAAATATAGTACATATGTAATCTGCCGTGAGCTTAATGGAAGAAATTCAAAATATTAATGTTAAGATGACAACCGAGACTGTGACAACACAAGATAATTAAACCTAGAAAAATACTGAGCAAAATGAGTAAAATACCAATAATAAAATTTAAGAGCCAAGATTATACGATTCCGTAATGCAATTAAAGATATAATAAAAGGAAAAGAAAACAAAGGAGAATATTGAAAGAACAGTTAAGTCTTTAAGTGAGAGTAAGCCTAAAGTAGTTCTGCCTAAATAATTGCTTAATGGATATGATCCGCGTGCATAAAAAGCTGAAATGTACACTGAAGATTTTATAATACATTTCAAAAAAGCAGCAAGGTCATCCAAGTACATTGACAGAACAAATCCCTTGTACATAGACATCATGAAGGACGAACCTGTTCCTGATTTCTCGGAAGAGCTCGCAAAGCTCGATCCGAGGCTAGATCCAAACGTGTATTATACAAACCAGAAGCCCTAGTGGAAGACACTGCATGCTCTGTAAGCGATGCAAAATTAAGCAGCTAATTAGTCGCCAGTTCCAGAATATGAGCCGTAATAAGAGCCGCTTTAAGAAGTCAACGTGTAACCTTCTCAACCAGTCACTCAGCCAATAATGCAAAAAGAACCCACAATTTAAATCCCACAAGATCCTGTAAACCAGCCACAACAAGAACCATAAAAGCAACCAAAATCTTATTCAGAACCAAATCAACTCTAAAAGGAAGTAAAAGAACCTCTGACGGTTATTTAATAATCACCCAACAAAAGATTACATAAGAAAGAACTCTCTCGCAATAAGAACCAGTAAAATAATCAAAATCCCATTTAGAACCAAAGGAACAAGTTCAAAAACCACTTTAAAAGGAAATAAACGAACCTCTAAAAACAATTTAATCCCCCACAAAAAATATCTCACAAGAGAGAACGTAACCAGAGAGATCTCTTTAAAAATAAGAACAAATTCAATAATAAACTCAATTGGAACAAATTTAGGAACAAACGGATTAAAACTAGAATCCGCTCCAAATGGCGCTGTCCTCGCTCAAGGAACGGGCCCAACAAACCGCCCTCGTTCAAATTACCTCCCACTCCAAAAGTACGAACCACTTCAAAACAAAAATAAGCAGCTCGGTCCTGAATTCGGAGATGAGCTCGGAGTAGCTCGGAATCCTCGAGGTTTTCAACCTCGTTTTCACTGTCACACTCAGAATGCGCTTCAAACTGAACGTTGACAATGGCACCCTGAACGCACTCGCACAATAATTCCACATTAACGCCGACCTAAACCAGTTCATCGAACAAATATCAAACAAAATCGTTAACTTCTCCGTTGACGGAGAAGAAGTTTACTTCTGCGACGCACTCGCTGACGCAATTCAAAAACTCACACACCCAGAAATTACAATCTAAGAAGAAACTGAAACAAACATACTCAACCAAAAAATGTCAATCATAGACTCGCCAAAAACTGCTAACGACAATATTAATATTAATGTTAATGAAAATGCAAATGTAATATAAGAGCAAATTCAAGCATAACCGCAATTTGTGCCATTCTAGAACCCAAACCAATACATAATGCAGAACTAGCAGTAGTTTTAACCCTACAATTAACAAATGATGTAATACATGCAATACATGCCAATGTACCCACAATTCGCTCAACCGTAATTCCAGAACTAATATTTTACTCCATAGCCATTTACATCACAAGGAATTGGTCTAAATCCAAGCATGATGTAAAGCCAATTTGGATCAATGCTCATATAATCATAAAGTAATCAATAAGATAGTAAAAAATGAATGACACTACATTTTATCTTGTTATAACAAATGATTATTTATTAGATATTAAAGTGAAGACAAATTAAAGTGAAAATGAATGAAAATATGCATGTAGATTTAAATTAACATGTCCCACTCCAAGGATGAAAAGTCTTGATGTTGACGAGATCTTGTTAAAATAAATTATATTTAGTAAATAGTCCCTTGTTACTGATGTTATTACTCAATAGTATAGTACTGAAACATGTAAATGCAAAAGTAATTCATGCAAACGGAAATTTAGTATTTAACAATGTAAAAATTCTTCTGTAAAATATAGATTCTTTGTAGGAGACAATTATATACTGAGTTTAAATAATCAAAATAAAATTCAAGAAGGTTTCGTCGTCTAATTTACTTATGAACATGGTAACAAATGCGTTAAAAAAATAAATATGCCATTATAATTCAATATTGATTAAATAGTACTGGATATATTGTAGCAATCTTTCCATTTTTTAGATTTTGAATCTCCAAAATAATAATTACAAGCACTAATAAAATACCATGATATATATGATTTGAAACACGATAGTATAAAATCTTTTGGACTAGCTGGAACCGAATTTTTCATATTTGTTATGAGAGAGTCATTTCCGTTCATTTATATTGAAGATTCTGAGATTACCAATATATTAATTAGAAATAAAGTCAAAGTACTGCCAACTGCTATTTATGAATTTGGTGATGAAGAATTCACAATGAAAAATATATTATTAGAATATTTATCAATGCAATACGATTAAAATGCAGTTGTTAAAATTAAAGAATTTAAATAGCAAATTCAAAACCAATAAAATAACATTAAGAATATAAATAATGATAAAAAAGCAGCCAGTTTTGATTAGATGTCATTAAATTTATATGATTTATCTTAATTTTAACTAAATTAATGCTTAATTAAGACCAATTAATCCCTAAGATCTGTTTTATCTGAATTGAAAAAGAAACAATAAACAATAAATATTAAAATGGTAAAAGTGGACACATCAACATATTATATATAAAGTGACACTTTCATAAATTCTTCTCCATTTAATTCTATATTAAACGTGTTAATAAAAACTTTGAATTAGTTTAAATGTGCTCGTTTTAATGTATCATTAACAGATGAATTAGAAAAAGACTTTGGACGACTTCTCAATGTCTTGAAACATAATAATATTTAAGATTTAACATAAAAAATATTGGAGCTTAGTCAGTTTGACGCAGTATTTTTCTATTCAAATGTCACAACAGGAGCTTATGAACTATTGTGCAAATATTTAACAGAAGATTTTGTAAATGAAAGTATTATTGTATTTGACCCTTAGTAACCACCATAAAAGTTTTTAAAGCAATAAGAATAAAATAATCAGGAGTAAAATGATTCACATATTAATAAATCAAATGCTATATAGAATGATCTTAAAATGATTTAGTAGAATTCTTTTTAACAATAATAGTAACAATAACTAAAAAACGAAAATATTTAATAAAATAAGAAATATAGCATTTTAAATGAAGAACAAGAAAATAAAGAAGATGTATTATTAAAAGAACTACCAAAATGTTAAGTAGTTTCACTTAAAAGCTCTAGTAAATCAAATAATTAACAATAATTAGAACCAGTCAATTCAGTTATAGCATCTTTACACGAAACTTCAATACATAATAGATAAATAGCGCAAAATAATTTTGAATAACAATCTAACGAATTATTATTTGTTAACAACAATTCAACATAAAAATCAAATAATTCTATTAATTAAATGTTTCCTTAGTAAATATAAACCGTTAATTAACAGTTAGGTTATTAAATATTACCATAATAATTGCCGGCATAACAATTACCATACGTAGCTTAATAATATCCTTCGCCAAATTATTTGCCAAATAATAACTATGTAGGTTTAGGTAACATGTAATATTAACAACCTATACCGCCTTAAAATATGTATTATCCATAAAATATGTATCCTTAACCATAATTCGTGCCATAGATGTAATACATGAATCCGAATTATTATCAATAACTAAGTAACATTAACTAACCAAATTATATGTAACCACAAAATTATATGTTCTAGTAACCACAAATGAGTTAGCCCCAACTAACTCCAATTTATCCGCCTGGATATGAACCGTCACAAAGTTAATAATTTAATCCATCTAATATTATGTAGTTTCCAGTATAGTATCCACCAGGCCCTGTTACTAAGTGATTGTAGTATTTTTTTAGATTTTTATAGTCTATAATTATATAATAATAATAATATAATTAATAAATATTATATAAATATATAAAGGAAGAGGCATGGTGTGGGTGCAAGAAGGCGACACCCAAGGCAACGCTGGATCGGCTCGAAGATTCTCAAATACAGATATGATATCTCTAGTATTATATATGCATTATCATTCTACGCTTCTTACGACTTCTAGTACGTTTACGTTTTCTTCGTGTTTTTCGTCGTATTCCACGACTTCGTCTTCCTCGCTTTGGAATATGCTTCCGTTTGTGCTTTCGATTTCGAACATCGCGTATTTCCAGGCCACTATTTTGTGTGAGCCCCTTATTTCGATGGCGCATATTTTCTGCGCTTGTTCTTCTCCTTTGAAAGCTGTTTCGCTCACAACGTCCACTGTGTTGGTTGAGTTGCACACCTTGCACTTAATGTTCAAGCAGGTCGTTCCGCGCGAATTGGGGACTGGCTCTTTATTTTCGGGAAGGAGTTCAACGTCGTTTTACGGTTCGCTGCATTTTCCGCAGACAAAGTCTAAAATATATGGGGTTTCTTTAATCCTTTTTATAAATTGGACGTTCTCGCAGGCGGCACTCAGGGTTAAGTTGAATTTTGGCATTGGATGGTGTGGAAATGTGTATTTTAATTTAGAAATAATATAAGATGAATACATTAATGCTATTATTTCGTTCAAGTTATAAGTTATAACTGATACTACGGTATTTAAAATCATGATCAATAACAAACTGATCAATAATGTTAAGCTAAGACACAACTAATCTGTATATACTAACAGTTCAAATAATACTGCGAGTTCAACTTTTCCGCGTTACAATCAATAATTTGGATTTTGATCAATCGGATTTTGAACAGAATAAAAACATGACATATATCATGGGCATATATAAGTACACGCTTAAGTAACAACAAGTTGTGATAATGAACTTTTGAAATGAAATAAATGAACTGGATATCAATATGATTGATACTTGAAAATAGAATTAGCCACACGTATACCAAACATGACCAACATACCAATAGCTTGTGAAAATAAACAAAATCCAATCAACCAGCAATTAATCGTATCTAATTTTATTATGCATCTATTATCATATTTACTACTAAATAACTCGTACCCCACTCCACAAAAAATGTAAGATCGGGATGAAGAAATGAATGACGAATACGCACGATTACAAGAACAAATACTGAACTAAGAAGTTCCTATGTAAGGAAACTAAGAACCGCAGACTCACTATACATATTATATTTGGACGAAGGCAGAAGAATAGTTATTAATGGACTAAATAGTTGTACATGGTTTAAACTGGAAAAAGATTTAAGAATAATTTTTCAAACGTCTTACACCTAGCTAAATCAAAAACAAATATTATTCTTTGAAAAGACGCTCACTAATTTAAGAAGACTATTAAGACATGGTAAGCCAAATCGAAGATCCATAACCTCCTTCTATTACGCGTTTAAGAAGCCAAAGTATGCATGAAAATAATGTTAGTTCTATGGTTTAAACTCTATTAGAATTAATTTAACAAACAGAAAAAAAATGAACTGTTAGTATTCTGTTGTGATGTAATTTATATTTAAACTATTGAACAGTTATATGATAACTATATTTTTGTAAAGAAAGGAAGCAAAGATAAGTAAAGTTGTTTTGTTCAGGTTCTATGAATTTCATTATTTCGATTAAGGTGTCCCAAAACGACGGTTTCGCGGTTTTTGATCGACGGTTTCGACGGTTTTTACGACGGCGGTGCATATTTGACCAACGGCGGTTTTTAACCGTTTTTTCGGATTTTCCCCTATTTTTTAGCTAAAAAGTGCATTGACCGGGATATATTATTTAAATTACTTATGTACTAGTAATACATTATAAATGAATATATTTATGAAATAAATAGTGATCTTAATGAAGTAACAATGAATATAATGCTAATTACTGTTATATTGAATTATATTCAATAAAATGTAGTATTATTAAGTATTACTATAAAATTAATACAACCGTCGAATAACCGTATTTTGATTGACTGAGATTGGGAAACCGCGTTTTGTTTGTCGCCAAAAACCGGCGTGACGACGGTTTTTAATCAAAATGGGACACCTTAATTTCGATATATTAAATTATAATACTAAATTAATTCAATTATTTCGCTCCATTTCTATATTATGTATTGCAGATTATTTATTGCTAAACCCAATAGAAAATATGCTGAAACAGAAATATAAGGCATTTTTAATTTTAGACACGTAACTCCAGGAGTTTCTATTCAGGATCCTTCAACATAAGAAATATTATGGATGTAAGAATTTCCACCGGCTGACCCTATGGAGTTCACCTGCAAATAAGATATAGTATTTTTTGATGGGTGCGAAGAATGCTACGGAATATAATTTTCAGAGCTTAAAGACGCATTAATATTTTAGAAGTCCATGACATTTTATTACAAATTTTTAACTAAAAAAGAATTAAAAGGAGATAATACTATGATTTAATAAGCCCAATCATAAAATATAAATTAAAGCTATGATAGTGAAGAACCAAGTTAGACCGAGTCTGAGTAATACTAATTAGAACCAAGCAAAACTAAAAAGGGAATGTTTAAAAGAAAGTGATATTATATTTCATTTATTTTCGCACAATTAATTTTCACTTTACATAAATGAATAAGTTAAATTAAGTTAACTGTAAATAAATTGATCAACAAATTCTATAACGAGTGAAAGACGATAATCCAGAAGCAACAGATGAGAAAGCATTTGAATTATTTACATGTTTGAAGAACAAAGAGTAGACATAGTTAATATAAATGATATCTAAGTTACTTAAACTTAAGGAGGCTGATATAAGAACATACATTTTTGGAGAATATGCTCAAAAGTTTTTATACAAGTTAACAGAAGCTGATAAAATGATGATTAAAGAAATAACTGCTCAAATGAAAGGAGAACAATACAACAAGATTTTCGATACGATCATGAAAGAGTTTGCAAATAGTGATAAACAAGTTCACATTGAATCTGTTAAGAAATCTGTTCATTACTATGTTAAACTATCTCAAAAAGAGGATGATAAAAAGAAATGAACAATGATTATATTATCTTTGTATTAATAATCCACGCATTTGAGTATTTTTTACTTAAAAATTATAATAAATCTTGAAGTTTAGAAAATATGTGTTCAGCTCCTTTATAGAAAGTATTTGGCAAGCAATAAATTAATAATCTAGGTATTTAATAATTTTAAAAGTTGTATAGAAATTCACCACACCACTCATAAAAATAAAATGACGGAAAATAATACTTTATATGAATAGTCAATTTAAGACCCCATCAAGGCGCATTATATTCAGATGTTTAACTTATTACCATACGATGAGAACTTACTTTGGATTATAGACGAGCTCGCTGTCGCTTATAAGTCGCAGTCTGAGCAGGAGTTGTCTAAAACGGAGGCATTTTACAGGAAGTTACTTACAAAGTTGCTTAAAAACTCTAAGGATTACCAGTACAACTCTCTTTTCTTCGTGTTCACGCAGAAGCCCCCCGAGGCGATTCGAAAGGTGTTCATTATGTGTGCATATTTGAATCTTGAGCCAGTTGCAGAGTCTTTCTGGATAGCCATGCTAGCTTTGTGCATTCCGATGCCCGATTAGTGGAGTTACGACCGCACTGAGGGTTTTTTCTTCACGAATAATCTGGACGAATCTGCCAGATATGCCGAGTACGTTCCAAACTCCTCTTAGAAGCTCCCTTTTCACCCTTGCGACCCGGTTCTCCTCTCCTTAAAGCAGCATTCAACGGGCTCGTTAATTATCCCCTCCCTACAGCCCCACGAGTACGCCAAGGTGAGCGCGAACTTCCTCTTCATCTACGACCTCAGGCACATGAAACCCCAAATTGTGCCCACAAACGACAACATGAACCTGGACATGCTCAGTTTCCCGGACGTTGACTTCGATTTCCTCTACAAAAATGATTTAAGAAACGCGTTTTTACAGGCGAACGAGACCGTTTTCGAACCAAGGGCTGGACTGAAAACGGTTGAAACTGAAATTGACCTCGAAAAATACTTTAAAGAGGTGGTTGGTAATTAAAGGAACAATAAAAATAATCTGAATAAGAAACTTGCCTACTAACTACAGAGATAGGCCGGATTTGAAACGAGCATCGTCAAATTGCAAAAGAAGCTTAAAGTGCAGCCGGAAGTTAGCGAAAAGTACATATTCGAGCTCATGGGAGCACCAGCAGACAAAATACTGTTCTACGGGTACACATTCGTTGACTAAAAAGCATACTAAATCGTAAAATAACAATCTGTCAACTCACCACTGAATAATCTGGTCGCACCGTAAAAATAATTCGGAAACAAACTGCAAATCAGAATTTGCGTCGCACTATTCAGAAACTAACAAGTACAACAATACGTACGCACCACGGACTTAAGTGTAAGCCAAGGACTGAAATAATCGAAACATGACCAATAAAGCGAAATCATCATGTGCAACATTGACGGAAAAGATTACCCACTACAATGCGGAATTGATACATACGACTTCAAAATCGGCATGTCCCTGCAAGTGGCACAATATTCATTCAATATCACTTAGCTTAGCAACGAAGCCAGATATTATTTGACAAACGCTGCTTAAAAAGCAAAAAGTTGTCTGAACAAAATAATAGAAATAGGAGGCGAAGCTGCCAAAGAAAAATATTCGAAGAATCTGAAGTAATGGGAAGAACTTACATTTAGTCCTCGCGAAATGGCACAACGTTTGGTTTAAATTGCTGCTTAGGTTAAAGAATAAGTCGAATTTATGGACTATAATGAAGTCTTCAAATGATATTTGGTATACAAAATAGTATACATATTTGATATTTGTATACTTAATAATGGTTATTTTATACAATTTTGAATATAGAAATTATCTATTTACTAAATAACAATATACTTTTATATTATTACCATTTATACACTAATACCATTTGAAAATTTAAAATTTAATTAACTGTATCTAAAAGTTACATAACATGAATACATTAAAGTGTCGTGTACAATAATAACATTATATCAATATCTAATTTTTAGAAATGTAATTTATGAATACAGTAGTGTATTTTGTAATATATAGTTATAAACGATAAATAGATTAAACAGATTCCAATTAGCCTGTAATGACAATACATTTTCACTCCAAATGCAATTTGCAATTATAATTGCTAACGAATTCGAGTGTTTCAACGAAAATGTATCCCTTATCGGAATCCGAGCACAAAGTGCCTTTTATTTAACTACGAACATAAATACTAATTGTAACAGATATGCTGGCTAAGAACTAAAAGCCGTTTTGAAGTTTCAAGACGTAACGCTTCCTACAAACATGATGACAACCACTCAAATATTTAACCCAAGTGGACAGCTATAAGTTAAATTTCAACTTGGAAAACCTGAATTCGAAAGTGTTCTTGAGAATCCTTCTGCTGAATTTAACATATCTTTCGGAGACCAGTTCTTTTATCCAGGAACAATTCCAGTTATTTAACACACTTCGTTTGATAGCAGACACTGCTGGGACAATGTAGAATTCTCAGTTGATTACGACTGGGCCTTCAATATTTCGGTTGAACCACTTGCATGCGCAATCGCAACGTAAGTAAACGTATTTTTAGAATACTTCAACGAAACGTGGATCCAAATCCCAATAATACCTACAGTTGTAACGCCACCACAGGTATTTAACGGATTCCAAACAGGAAGCTTCGATACTAAAAATGTATACTTTTATAACACGAGTTCAAATGCTGATTCGACCAATGCTGTATTAATTAAAAATTTCGTAAACTATTTCAAACTTCATATGAATACGCCTATGAGATTCCGCGTTTATGAAAGTGATCCACTCATGAGTATTGAACAAGTTTTCTAAGCCGATATAACAAATTACGGAAATGCAAAATCTAGAGCGTGTCATCCATAAGCTGCAAGATCAAACCTTCAAACCTGGTATTCATACACTACTCTTAATCCGAATTTAATAGTTGATTGTTTATAAACGATTCCAGGAGGCAAAACCTTTTATTCTAGATAGTATACGTATGACGAGGACAGATCTTTCAACGATCATTCAATTTTTACGTTGGCTTTGCAAAAATTCAGGACTAGACTCGGTATTCCCTTTTATTTTGCAAACACGATCAAGGTGAACGAGTCCAAGCAGTATTACTTCATTACGATGATCGAGCTGCGAGATGCAGCTGGAAAAATGATTGCCGCACTATTTTACCAGGGCGTTGCTGTTAAATCATGCTACTAGGATATAACAACAGAGGTATATGACTCAAAAATATGCTTGAATATCCACACCAAAAACAATTAAGTGTGTAAAGCGCAGTTATCTTCAACTGGAATAATAGGCACCTTCAGCGGTAAGCTGGACCCGAATATCTCAGACCCAACTCAGCGTTAAACTTATTTCTGGATGAAAATGGACACCGTTCTCACTGACGAGTGGTTTGGAAATTATCACCGTTTGTGTTTCACGGACGCTGAGGACACCGGTTAATTCCAGGGAACAAAAATAACCGGAACTTTCAAGAGCAGAATGAACTCAATGTTCCAAAAGATAGTTAAGGAGAAGATGTCGTTCACTCTAGCGTTCATTAGCGATACGGAATTGTATTATTGCACTAAGCTGGTGAGCTACATCGTAAACGACCGGTTGAAGTACGTTTACGTGTGTTTTGGCTTGCTGATTCCCGTAATCACTATAATTGTTACAATTATATGGAGGAAAGTTTGAATGATATTTTGTTGTAGGTGCTATAGATGCAAGAAAATACTCACATATGTATACAGAATTGTATTTTAATTCGATGAAAGATACAAAATTAATTTTAAGAAAGAAATAATCAATATACAAAATAATAAGAATTGCTCAATAATAAATTATTTGTGAATTAATATTTCCACTTTAGCATAATGTTATAATAAATAGTATCACAAAAAAGAAGAAGATTCATAGACGACAAATTTAATATCGATTTAACCTATATAACGGATCGCATAATTGCAATGAGCTACCCTGCAAGTGGTTTTGAATCACTATATAGAAATAATATATAGTAAAGCCAACCAATAGACGATAAGAATCATCAAAAGACGCTGTAGCGCGATAGAGACGATGATAAGCTGTAGCGCCACATTTGTGTTGATGCGATAGCTTTGGAGTGGATTATATAAATAACGGTGCGATATATGTAAATATATAGAATCAACGATTAAATGTCTAAATTCACGTGTATTTGTATACTTTTATATAATAGTTTAATCATATATTATTTCTAAATCTGAAGAATGTAATATGATGTATTATATAACTTATAAATAATATATTTATCATTCGGCTATACTTTTGGAGAATCTTTTCTAAGTCCTTGCTGTCATTGATTAGATTTCTATCGCACCATTACAAAAACAATTATGTGGAGTGTTCATTTATTTTATATTTCTCAAAAATATAATTATATACATCACACTTCAATACAAAACAATTAACTATCGACCAAATCTCATCGTGATAACATAATATCACGATGATAATGGCCAAAGCACGCTAGAATCGTGGACGATAGTTGACTTTAATATATAGTAAGTTAAAGAATTTATGGATTGTAAGCATCCACAATCATATTTTATATTTAATTTATGCGCTGAATAAAACCATCAGTATCATAAAGACTTATTTGATTTTAGAGTGTTTAATTATCCAACATTTGATCATTGTCCTCCTACCTTAGATTTATTATGTCGTTTAGTATATCACGCTTACCAAATTTTGCAAAGTAATATTAAAAATGTTGTTGTTTTTCATTGCAAGGCTGGAAAAGGACGAACTGGATTGGCTGTGTGTGCTCTGTTAAGCTATTTATCTGTAATCGCGAATAAAAAATAATCGGCTAACGAAATTATTAAATATTACGGATAATAAAGAGCTACTAATAGCATTGGACTTACTATTAGAAGTTAAATTCGATATGTCAATTATTTACATCTTCTGTTTTAAAACAATATTTAAAACAATTAAATTAGATAAATTTTTATAGAGCCTACCTAATTAAATGTTGTGGGAATTAAAACCAACTTATAAATTAAGAACAATATAATTATTACTTCAAATCGAAAAGGGTTAAACTATTTTCAGAATACAATAAATTAATTAATCATTAATGAAAATGATGAGAAAGAAGAACAATTCAAAATTCAAAATATAGATATAGACAACACACTTATATTAAAAAATGAAATTTCAATTGAAGTTCCAGGACATTTTTATATTTATTTTTGGGCCACTATGTACAGCAATGTAAATAATAACATAGTAGAATTTTGTGATAATGAGATAGATTTTTGCAATAAAAAGCAAATTAAAGGAGCTTACTTTAGTTTGATTCTTAAGAATATGTGAATGAACCAAATTATAATGTCAGACAATGCTATTCTTGGTTATTATGTTTATATTCTACAAATTATATTGGAGTGAGTGATATTGTTAATAATATTTTATTTAACATAATATACTATATTTTCACTCCAGTTCAATAATATGAATGACTAAGTTTCTTTTTTGCAGCAAGTACTGAAATAGTAGTCTGAGAAGCA
Source organism: Hexamita inflata (assembly GCA_963988835.1). NCBI lineage: Eukaryota > Fornicata > Diplomonadida > Hexamitidae > Hexamita > Hexamita inflata. Next base: position 22,043 of record CAXDID010001177.1, read on the forward strand.
TTAAATCGAACGAGAAGCTATGGTAACTGAGTTTTTCTAGTATAGAGAGTAGTAGGCGAAGCAGATGTAGTCTGTAATGGATTTATTTTGCAATTCGTTGCGTTCTCTATCTTCCTTGAATAATATTCAGTTAATAGTGCCCGATTTTGATTTGCAGTCGGTGAAGGTGATTTAAGATCTGTAATAAACAGTGCTGAAACTGTAAACCGAGTGCGCCTCGCTTCGTACGCGTTTGGAGCAAGAGTTGCAGCGCTCGTCCTAAATGCAATTGCAATTGATCCAACCAGTTCAAGAATCAACCTTTTTAACCGAGCCCACCATAGACTCACATAGAATCGCTCAAATTCACCTAACCAGAACCGTTTTCGAGCTCCAACAACTATTACTGCACCAACAGAAAATCACTTAACTGGAGCAAAACAGAAACCTGAAAATGAAAACGGCCCTCCACGAAATGAACCAAAACACAACGCTGTTCAAGCAGAAAGCTGAAACGGCGAGGCTAAACGAGCAGCACGCGGTAAAATTGTACAACGAAACACTCGAAAAGTGCAACATGAGAGTCCAAGAGGCCCACGAAAAAGTGCAAAAAATTGAGATAAAGAATAAACAGCTTCTACTTTAGTTTGAAATTCAAGGAGAAAAACTCAAAATACTCACCGAACAATTCCAGGACGTAACGAGCAGCGAGAGCCAAATCCTGAAATAAAGAATCGCACTCGCAGAAAACAAAATAATCGGTGAACAGGAGCGCAGACTCGTAGAACTGGAAGATACAACCGAAAAATGCTAGTATATCGCGCATGCAGCAGAAAACGTAATCATGCGCAAAGAAGACGTAAACGTGCAAATCCGGCTGCAGCTCATCAGATTCTACGAAGGAAAAGAGGACTATCATGCGTACGTAAAATAAGAAATTGATAACAACTACACAGCCATCGTCATGGACTTGAAAGATAAAATCAAGCAGCTCATTGAAAAAAACGAAAAACAGGAAAATCAGTTCAAATTCATGAATTAGAAAATTGAAACCTTGCAAAGAGATAATCTACTGCTGTACCACGAAAAATAGAGCTTCGAGTAGACGCTTCTGAATGTGAAGCAGTAGAATATTCAAAAAGACGAGTAAATAGCCGTAATATACAAATCATAGGAAAGCGCGCTCAGAAAGATCAAAAACCAGGAAAAGGAAATAGACATTCAGAGACAAGAAATAAACTTCCTAAACACTCAGAACAGAGACCAAAAATTACGAGCTGACTCGCAAAAGCTAATGATGCAGCGAGACATTGACTTGTACATAATGCTTTATATTCAACAGAAATACAAAACGAACCTGAACGTGTACATTCAAAGTAGGCTGAAAGAGTACGAAAACGGTACTTCCGCTACGAAACTGGTTCTCATTCCCGTTCAAATTCTCGAAGAACTTAAATAAATCGCCGACAAAAAATTTGAAATATTGGAACAAAACAGATTACTTAGAGAAGCTTTAATTGCAAATAATGAGCACCACGGACTAAATGAAAGCATTCAAACACTACTAAATGAATCACGGGCTATACTCAAAGAATAATATCCAAAATCTGTAACGCAATTCAATTAATTTGAAGACCAATCACTTGATTTTTCAGAAAGCGAATAAAAAGAAGAAGAAGTAAAATCAATTGACAGCTTCCACATATTCGAAACAAAAAATGATCAATCCTGCTAAACAATAGGATTTGTTATGCTCGTGCCAGAAGGACAAGAATAATTCCTTTCTAAAAATGGAACTGATTTACAACAACTATTACAACCATGTGTTGAATAAAAAGTCAATTAGTAAACATAAACCATCAAAGGAGCGTTCATAGAAGAATTACGATTCTGCATGAAAATAGACTATCAACAATTTTAGAAACCATTAATTAACAATTAGTGGACGCAAACTATGATATTTACCGCTAGTAGAGGAGTGTAAGTGTATCCGTTGCAAAGTGAAAAAGATACTTAAGTTATACAAGAGGTTTATTCCGAAGAAACACAAACTGAATTTAACGAGTTCACAGAAATGCTCAAAAAATTAGAAATGCAAAGTACCGTAATAGCCGAGCTTAATTAAAAAATTGAAAAGTAATAAGACGAAATTTAGTATTAGAAGAAAGAAGCCGACATTAAAATAGATAATCTAAACTAGCAGATGATTTTCTAATAGAATCAAAACTAAATCGTGTATAATTAGTAGGAATCCGATTTCGAATACAGAGAGCGGAATAATAACGATAAAATATAGCAGTTACGCGAACAGCTAATGGAAATGGAAGAGAATCACGCTACTTTGAAGTACAATCTCATTCAAACGCATAAAAAGAAAGAGGAAGAACTATTTTTGAGTGCCAATAGAAAGGAGACATTTTTAACAGGTGTGTGCAAGTAATTGGCTGCAATGCTCCGGTACCTGCAAAAATGCAGTGAGTATCTGGTGCCTTGGAAGCTTCTCATCACTCTCTAGAACAAGTTAGAAATAGTGGACTAGAAAGTGCTAGCTATAACTGAATTTTATAACAAACAGAAGAAGCAAACAATCCTGATTGGAAAACTGATGAAACAGCTCAAAGAGAGCAACCCTCAGATTTACAAACAATTTGACGGGCAGCAAGTCCTAGCAGCCGTGGCAACGGTGGTAACTGAACTGGAAGCCGTTCAAAAATCCGATTCTGAAACGCAAACGGACAATTTTGAACCCAAAAAGGAACTTAGTCTGAGCAAATCAAAACTTAAAAGCAGTACGAGTAACATTAAAAGGTCCTAGTTTTCGCTGGAGTAGTAAATGAGCAGGTAGAGCAGCTTAGTTGGAGAGCACATAAAATTTTAACTGAGCAATAACAGCATAAATTACTCTCAAACGGATCTGGTTCAGTGCAACCTCTCGAATATATCCACATCAAATGTGTCAAACACAAACATAACAGGCGAAAATAGGTGCGTGGTTCCAAAAAGCAAAAATATAACGCAAAATACACCAATTCAGCAAAGCTCGACCATAATTCAGTAAAACGACCTAATGAATCTGCAAGTTACCGAAGACCTTGAGTTATCAGACAGCGAGCAAAACGAGTTGTAAGAGAAAACTGCAAGAAGACAACAACAACTAATAATGATTAGACAAATGCTTTAAAATGCTCCAGAACGCGTTAAATCGGGTAGAATATCGGTTCGAGCTACCAGAGGAGAGCCATACATTGAAAAAGACCTAACAGTAAGTTCGGTAATCAACAAAATAACCAAGTCTCAAAGTAATGAGAAATAAAGACAAGTAAGACCAAAAATACTTACGAATTCGCGAGTTAACAACTACTCAACACTTATAGAAGACGAGCTAGTACAAACAAACGACAGTTTCAAAAAACTCTAAAAGATCAGGTTAGAATAATTACAAAACGAACTTAATCTCGAATTACAAGATATTGGAGAACATGGTATCACTGGCATAAGTGTATCAACAGTTAAAGATGCAAAACGTAAATGGAGAGATGTGTGATTTTATTTTTAATGTCGATTCATAGTCGTGACTATATTTGAATAAAAATGATATTTCACTTCAAAGACTTTTAATTGTGGGACGACAATAAATAAGTGACCAACTCAAAATTCCCAACATGGGGGTTAAGAGCTGTTATATTATGCAATATATGAAAACTTCTTTTCCTTTTGACCTTTCATACTACTATTTTCATTTTAAATCTATCTTTTCGTCGTTACAGTTCCAACTACTGGGGAAATTCATTATTTTGTACGCTTTCGCAAATATCAGTATATTTTCACTATTCAACTTCTCCAATCCAAACGATATTTCTTTTTTCTTCTATTTGCTCAATCTTTTGCTCAACTTTGAATAGTCTGTGTCCTTCGAGTGAGTTTTGGTCGGTGATCTAGTTTACTTCGTCCAGAATGTTTTGAATTTCTTTGACGCCTTCTTTTCCTCCTATTTTTGGTTCTAGCATTTCTTCCAGTTCTTTTCTGATTTGTTTTTTGATTTCTTCGTTTTCTTCGTCCAGTCGTTTGGTTTCTGCTTAAATTTTGTTAATGTCAATGAATTTTTGTTTCTCTCCCTCAACCAGTTTTATGTTCTTCAACTAAAATTAAATTTATTGAGTTATCTCAAGTAGCTCAGCCAGTCCAGTGGGATTGAAGTATATTCTCTGAACCACTCCCTTCAAACGGAATAAATATTCAGTTAATATACATTAAAATAGATAATAATTAGAAACGAACTACAATCAACAGAAATACTGAGAAAATTAGTTCAAATTCATGAATTAGAAAATTGAAACCTTGCAAAGAGATAATCTACTGCTGTACCACGAAAAATAGAGCTTCGAGTAGACGCTTCTGAATGTGAAGCAGTAGAATATTCAAAAAGACGAGTAAATAGCCGTAATATACAAATCATAGGAAAGCGCACTGAGAAAGATCAAAAACCAGGAAAAGGAAATAGACATTCAGAGACAAGAAATAAACTTCCTAAACACTCAGAACAGAGACCAAAAATTACGAGCTGACTCGCAAAAGCTAATGATGCAGCGAGACATTGACTTGTACATAATGCTTTATATTCAACAGAAATACAAAACGAACCTGAACGTGTACATTCAAAGCAGGCTGAAAGAGTACGAAAACGGTACTTCCGCTACGAAACTGGTTCTCATTCCCGTTCAAATTCTCGAAGAACTTAAATAAATCGCCGACAAAAAATTTGAAATATTGGAACAAAACAGATTACTTAGAGAAGCTTTAATTGCAAATAATGAGCACCACGGACTAAATGAAAGCATTCAAACACTACTAAATGAATCACGGGCTATACTCAAAGAATAATATCCAAAATCTGTAACGCAATTCAATTAATTTGAAGACCAATCACTTGATTTTTCAGAAAGCGAATAAAAAGAAGAAGAAGTAAAATCAATTGACAGCTTCCACATATTCGAAACAAAAAATGATCAATCCTGCTAAACAATAGGATTTGTTATGCTCGTGCCAGAAGGACAAGAATAATTCCTTTCTAAAAATGGAACTGATTTACAACAACTATTACAACCATGTGTTGAATAAAAAGTCAATTAGTAAACATAAACCATCAAAGGAGCGTTCATAGAAGAATTACGATTCTGCATGAAAATAGACTATCAACAATTTTAGAAACCATTAATTAACAATTAGTGGACGCAAACTATGATATTTACCGCTAGTAGAGGAGTGTAAGTGTATCCGTTGCAAAGTGAAAAAGATACTTAAGTTATACAAGAGGTTTATTCCGAAGAAACACAAACTGAATTTAACGAGTTCACAGAAATGCTCAAAAAATTAGAAATGCAAAGTACCGTAATAGCCGAGCTTAATTAAAAAATTGAAAAGTAATAAGACGAAATTTAGTATTAGAAGAAAGAAGCCGACATTAAAATAGATAATCTAAACTAGCAGATGATTTTCTAATAGAATCAAAACTAAATCGTGTATAATTAGTAGGAATCCGATTTCGAATACAGAGAGCGGAATAATAACGATAAAATATAGCAGTTACGCGAACAGCTAATGGAAATGGAAGAGAATCACGCTACTTTGAAGTACAATCTCATTCAAACGCATAAAAAGAAAGAGGAAGAACTATTTTTGAGTGCCAATAGAAAGGAGACATTTTTAACAGGTGTGTGCAAGTAATTGGCTGCAATGCTCCGGTACCTGCAAAAATGCAGTGAGTATCTGGTGCCTTGGAAGCTTCTCATCACTCTCTAGAACAAGTTAGAAATAGTGGACTAGAAAGTGCTAGCTATAACTGAATTTTATAACAAACAGAAGAAGCAAACAATCCTGATTGGAAAACTGATGAAACAGCTCAAAGAGAGCAACCCTCAGATTTACAAACAATTTGACGGGCAGCAAGTCCTAGCAGCCGTGGCAACGGTGGTAACTGAACTGGAAGCCGTTCAAAAATCCGATTCTGAAACGCAAACGGACAATTTTGAACCCAAAAAGGAACTTAGTCTGAGCAAATCAAAACTTAAAAGCAGTACGAGTAACATTAAAAGGTCCTAGTTTTCGCTGGAGTAGTAAATGAGCAGGTAGAGCAGCTTAGTTGGAGAGCACATAAAATTTTAACTGAGCAATAACAGCATAAATTACTCTCAAACGGATCTGGTTCAGTGCAACCTCTCGAATATATCCACATCAAATGTGTCAAACACAAACATAACAGGCGAAAATAGGTGCGTGGTTCCAAAAAGCAAAAATATAACGCAAAATACACCAATTCAGCAAAGCTCGACCATAATTCAGTAAAACGACCTAATGAATCTGCAAGTTACCGAAGACCTTGAGTTATCAGACAGCGAGCAAAACGAGTTGTAAGAGAAAACTGCAAGAAGACAACAACAACTAATAATGATTAGACAAATGCTTTAAAATGCTCCAGAACGCGTTAAATCGGGTAGAATATCGGTTCGAGCTACCAGAGGAGAGCCATACATTGAAAAAGACCTAACAGTAAGTTCGGTAATCAACAAAATAACCAAGTCTCAAAGTAATGAGAAATAAAGACAAGTAAGACCAAAAATACTTACGAATTCGCGAGTTAACAACTACTCAACACTTATAGAAGACGAGCTAGTACAAACAAACGACAGTTTCAAAAAACTCTAAAAGATCAGGTTAGAATAATTACAAAACGAACTTAATCTCGAATTACAAGATATTGGAGAACATGGTATCACTGGCATAAGTGTATCAACAGTTAAAGATGCAAAACGTAAATGGAGAGATGTGTGATTTTATTTTTAATGTCGATTCATAGTCGTGACTATATTTGAATAAAAATGATATTTCACTTCAAAGACTTTTAATTGTGGGACGACAATAAATAAGTGACCAACTCAAAATTCCCAACATGGGGGTTAAGAGCTGTTATATTATGCAATATATGAAAACTTCTTTTCCTTTTGACCTTTCATACTACTATTTTCATTTTAAATCTATCTTTTCGTCGTTACAGTTCCAACTACTGGGGAAATTCATTATTTTGTACGCTTTCGCAAATATCAGTATATTTTCACTATTCAACTTCTCCAATCCAAACGATATTTCTTTTTTCTTCTATTTGCTCAATCTTTTGCTCAACTTTGAATAGTCTGTGTCCTTCGAGTGAGTTTTGGTCGGTGATCTAGTTTACTTCGTCCAGAATGTTTTGAATTTCTTTGACGCCTTCTTTTCCTCCTATTTTTGGTTCTAGCATTTCTTCCAGTTCTTTTCTGATTTGTTTTTTGATTTCTTCGTTTTCTTCGTCCAGTCGTTTGGTTTCTGCTTAAATTTTGTTAATGTCAATGAATTTTTGTTTCTCTCCCTCAACCAGTTTTATGTTCTTCAACTAAAATTAAATTTATTGAGTTATCTCAAGTAGCTCAGCCAGTCCAGTGGGATTGAAGTATATTCTCTGAACCACTCCCTTCTGGTTTCGTTCTTTTCAAAGACGGCTGTTTATTCGGTGTTCAAGGTTTACAGTGTGGTATTTATTAAAACATCAAATTAGTTTTTGTCTATTTAGAGCAATAACGAGTCCCCAGAGCATCTGATATTTTGATATTCAACTTAGTTGAATAACTAACCTGAAATTAGCTGGAACATTCCTGCTGGATAGTTTTCTTCTTTGAATTACAAACAAAAGAGATTCGAATTCTGCAAATAAAAGAAACAATCGTTGTAAATGCAACATTTAAGACCACTTACATCATAGGAAACAGATTACTGAAAATTCTAAGTAAATAATAACTAGCTTTAAGTAAGCACTATGAAATCATCACCAGAGCGTGCCAACTAAACTATGTTATAAAATGGATCTAAATAGGTTTCATCGTTGTATTTAATAAGCCCATCTAATATCATTAATTCGCCTGTGTAGTAACCCTGATGCTCTTTTACGTCGTAATCGGTAATAACGTATGTAGACTAATCACAAAATACGTATAACGAATCAGATATGTACTAAGCAGACACTGGAAGTTTTTTCAGTGTGCACACATGAGTGTGTGTTCTGTTTGACGACTTATACACGTCATAACCTCTGCAATGGTAAAAATTATTTAAATCAACTACCGCAATGGTATCGAAAGCAATATTTGTAAGAAACTCATTTGTTATTTAATTTTTCATTCATGATGTGAAAATATTTTTATTTGTGTTAAATTATGCATATTAATATTTATATAATCTTACACACCGAAATGAATGCAGTAGACCAGCTAAATTTTATAATAAATAAGTTCAATTCCATATAAGAAAAGGTGTAATTGTCTATGCCGCAGTAGGTACCGCACTATTTGCCCTAGTTGCAAAAGGAATAGCCTCGAATGAATAGGAGGCAAAGCGTTTTGTCAAAACAGTACGACTACCAGGAGGAGAAAGAGTCCTTCTCTCCATTCAGACCGGTTAAAATTCTGAATAATGACGACAAACTAATTCAGAACGAGGAGCTCCAGGAACAACATTTACAACAAGAAAATTAAAGCAAAAGAACAAAAATTAATCTGAAACCGGTTCAATAAAATACCAAATAGAAACAAAAAGGACCGGAAACGGTTATAAAACCAAAATAAAAGGAGCTTTACGAGTACACAATTAAACACCAGAGAGAAGAAATTGCAAAACTTAAGAACGTTATCGAACAGCAACTTTACGATAACCAAGTCATGAAACAGGAAATATCACGACTACAAAGCTAATTTAGAACACACAAATGATAGAATGAATTATTTAATCTTTAATTTATGTCGATATAAAAAGTTGAAACCAAGCTTTCTCTACAGACTATAGTTCTTATTGACAAAATAAGTTGGTGCAAAATCATAATGATAATTTTATAAAAATAAAGAGAAAAGAGTACCTGTTAGCTACTATATACTATATTAAATAACTTAATGTTATCTATGTCACCACTCAATTCCATTTTCTTCCTTTACAATTTCTTAAGACCATTCTTGAATAGCAGCACTCAGGTTTATTAACATGTTCTTTTCTATTACTTAGTCAAAAACTGCTCTTGTCACTAATTTAGTGAGCCTTGCTTGAGCAGGTTCTAAAAGAAATGCTTCAACTGGTTTACTATCTACACGAGGGCCTTGAGCTAGAACTGAGTGCACATAAATAATATGAAACTAGTTTGCAATATCATCTATTGGCATCGGATCTATTCTTATGGCATATGAGTCACTATTTAATTTAATTTTATCTGGGTGCTCTTCTAAAGTAAAATAAATTTTAGACAAAGGTATATCTTCAGAAGGACGAACATGAGTATTAAAGTAAGGTTAACCGAAGGGTGATAACAAGAAGAATTAAATTAAATTGTCAGCTAGTGAATACAGTTTGATATCTTGAATTTCATATACTTATTGTGCAAGTTCATTGGATTAAAACGATTAGTATAATGACATATTTGAATGGTGTGGCTTAATGTTGTATGCATTTCTTTATATAAAATCTTTATTCACTCCATAGAATGACGAGCTATAATATTGACTCTTTACCAGCTGAATTGTAAGCGGAAGCTCGTTAGCTGTGCAAAGATAATAATTATTAAACTAGTGAATCAACTGATTCAATATTGCTATTCACAGATACATCTGCGATTTCGAAAATTATTCCAGCGCGAGCTATGAGTTACGGATATTTCAAGTAGTAGATAAAGGACAGTCTTCCACCATCATCGACTAAGTATTAGTGCATGCCTCATTTGTTGGACTACACGGTCGTGTTAACTGGGTTTGGGAAATAGCGTGCTTTGAAGCAGTTTTACAAGGATTTGTGCATTGGCATGTCTGCGCGTGTTTAACAGGTCTAAATAATTCCTGAGTTGCTTTCGTGTTTGTCTCGTCCGCGAACGTTGATCATAGTGTACCAGCCTCACTTGCTTTTGAAGCTTTTATCTGTGCTTTAGGATTAGCAGCAGGAGTAGTTGTATTAATCGGTGTATTCGGTTTCTTTATTGAATTTAATTGCTTAAATCCAGAATTTACCTGCAAGTTTGATGCGTGAGATGCTTGAGAATCCGTAGATGCGCCCTTCGCCTCTTGAGAACACGAAGGTGCAGATTTCGAAGGTGCCCAGGGACCCGCGTGGGATAAAGTTTTAGACAGCGCCCGCTAAATACCAGGCCTATCGTTTACCAGATCACAGGCCCGAGATCTTGGAGTTGCTAAAAAGAGGTTTCATAACCTTTTCTGAGCCCGGGTACGAGCTCCTTCTGCCAAAATCCAGTACGAACAAGTACGTGGCCACTATTGACAATTTGTGCATTGGCGAGCCGATTTCCAGGTCAACCCTTCAGGCCGCGTTTCCGGCTTCTGTGTACATCTCAGTTGAAAATGTCCAGAGCGTTCAGGACTTCCGTAACTTCATTTTGAACCGGGTGAGGAGCGAGAAGGTGGATTAGTTTTTGCAGTACGTGCGTTACATCCCCTTTTCAAATATCTAGTTAATAAATCCGATTCTGTAGAAGAGATTGTTCGTCGTGTACACGAAGGGAACTGGTTAAATTAACGCGCGAACTGTTTTCTGGCTGGTTCTGTCCTTCATTTACAGTTATGGGAGGTGGAATTGCTTTTTCTTGTTTACTATGTGAGTAATTATATATTAAAATATTTTGCCACTTCTAATGCGGATGACAAATTCCAATAAATAATCTCAAGTTGGAGATTATTCATGAACTACTCATTAACACAAGAGGGCCAAAAATATGATTTCGATCGTATTAGACCATAATCGACTATTCAAAGTCGGTATTTAATATTCCAAAAAGGAAAAATAGAAATTACCACATGCAATAAAAGGACGGCAATGACAAAAATAAACGCGGTAGAAGATGTTTAGGGAAGGTCAACTAATTCACTTAACAAACTTAGGCAGTTCTGAAGCGTTTGTATTCTCTTCATTTCTGGGTCCAACGGATGAATTCATAAAATATTGTACCAATCTGAACTAGTTATATCACTTGTTTAAGATGTCCCTGTGTAATTTCTACGTTTTAGTCAACAAAACTAATTTATGAAAGATTTTATCTCGAAAATATATGGTAGTTAAGCCTGATTGGAGAAAAGAATAAGAGGATCCAATGATTGGTATACGGACGCAATATGTAATTTATAACTAGTAGCGCAAGCACTGGACCTGCAGAGGACCTCGGTGTTCATCTTCAACTGGGTCAATCTGAACGATTTTAGGTATTTCTTAATCACGAAAAACAATGGAGGACTTTTTCTTTCAATCTCAACCGGGAGCTCAAGATGAAGTATTGGTACTTCGCTTAATTAGAATTATAATTCAGGTAGTTACAGTCGCTTTCATTCTCAATATTCAAATAATGAATGCATTTTTGTTTCTTGAAGAATGGAATCAAGTGGGTTAGTCGGGCCCAGCATTAAATAATATATTGATGCTACTCTAAAACAACAGTTATTTTACTTATGATCTTCCACTTCCATTTCATAATGAGAAATCAATTTTCTTGATTGTTAAATTATACAACGTTAGGTAAAGTTGAAACTTATTATTGAAGTATATACAGAGTTATATACGTTAATTATTGTAGCACAGCTATCCAAGGCTCAACCAGGCCTTGATGTGATTGAAGCACTTTACAAATCAATAGTAAATAGAGTTAATGAGTGTATTGATGAGGAGGGAGAACACACTCATTATTGAGCCGGGCAGTGATATAAGTAAGATTCAAATAATAAACTTCATTCTTCTTCCTAATTCAAAAAAGCATTTCGAGGGCCCACCACTGTAGTTCCAAAACACCCAGAAATCAGTTCTGACCGAGGACAATATGAGCCAGGCAAAAATGAGCCAGTTAACACAGGGAGTAATTGGAGCCGAGAACTGCTTCGTAATTGAGAGGCAGAACTCAGTTGCAAAAGCGCTCTGCTTGATGAACAACTTGAGCCTGAAACTGCAACAACAAGTTTTCAATCTGGATCTGAACCAGATAATAAATGATATCGTGGTCGGACTCAAAGAAAACGAAAAACTCGCGCTACTGGACGCACTGCAAGAAACAATGCACACAACACCAAGCCAGCCTGCAATCAGCATCACAAGCATAAAAGATTTCCTGAAAGCACTTCAATACAACAACGGAAACGTAAACGCAGCCGTAATGCAACAACAAACATTCGCACAATACGGAGAAGTTGAAGAAATCAAAGACGAACGAAACAGCTTCACCAAAGACATCAGCAACGTAAACCTAAGCTTCAAAAGCTACGTAGGCATGGGACCTGACGAAGAACCCAGCGATACGGTATTCGGTGAATGACATACTATATTTGCTTCTATCGGTAAATACACAAGGTTCGAAATATATGATATTAAATAATTAAATAAATAATTAATATTTATCGGCTCACTCTTTTGGTACATCTCAAAAACATCCACTCAATAATCAAATAATCGAAATATTTATTTTAAAGCGTACTTTACTCCTGTACATAAAGGACTCTATATTTTTAGTGTTAATTTTTGAGATGTCTTCAAATTATATTAATTACAAAATAATACAAATATTATAAAAGAAAACATTTTAGAAAATGGATTTCCCATAGTATTGTTGATCTTATTTTAAGAAAAACCAACCTGTACCACTCCTCTTAAATCTGATATGAGAGAGAAAAATATACTTAAACCGATTTATAAAAGAATTGCCGTTATATATAATTTGGAATTATAATATTTAACAAATGTTAAGAATACTTTAAAAGAGCCAAGCAACATATTTTTGGACATATGTTTGTATAGTCAGCTTTAATTTCCTGAAAAAGCTTCTTAATAATTTGAAATGTATGGGTTTCCCAATATTGATTAACTAGAGGCTCAAAAGCTGAGACTAAAAAACAAATATATTGATTTAAATTATGATGTTCTTTATTAAGACATCAATATTGAGTTGTAAAATAAGTGTATTGAGGAAGAGTTGAAACATGATAATGAAAGACTAAATGAATGCGAATTAATAGATGAAAATAATGTTTTTAGTAATAAATAAGATTATATTGGAGTATTTAAAGATAAAATTCTAATCAACTAGCATTATAGTGTTGATACATTAAAATTCGTTGACCACTTCCAAAAAACAGAATTATCGTTGGAAAATTGCAGTTCAATAAAATTTGATAGAACTCCAACATCAATTACAGATTTAATATTGTTTGGTTGTCATGTAAACGAACTTGAAGGGATTTAAAATATGAAATAGTTAACTTCCTTAGAAATTTCTGAAGGCTTGAGCAGTTTCAATTTATCACCTCTTAAGTTTTTAATCAACCTTACTTCTCTTACTCTATCTGCTAAAATGACGAATCTAGATGCTCTTAGAAATCTTGTTAAATTAACTTTCTTGTCTTTAAGCAATGGCGATTTTGTTGATGTGTACCCTCTACAAAAACTTGTTAATCTGAAAATTTTATCTTTGCGTAATAACAAAATTTTAGACATTTACGCACTCAGCCTCTTAAATCAGCTTTAAACGCTTGATTTACGTTTTAATACAATCATAGATATATCTCCTCTTAAAAAACTATAAAATCTCACAAGTCTCAACATTGAATTAAATCGCATTAAAGATTTTGATCCAATTAAAGAATTAAACATCACAAATCTCAAATAGTATCAAGCCATGTTCATTGAACCGTCTTAAGATATACTTGACTAACTGTTTGTGAAAAAACAAATTTTCGGGGCGCACGAGCAAATAGTTTAGATAAAAATTTAGAACAGAAAATTGAAAAATTAATTATAGCGGCTTAAACAATAAATGTACTAAGCTGTTTAAAGGGCGTTTCATGATATGATTAGTTTTACAGGAGCTGTTTCAAGACTGTTTTAATGATAAGTGATATGAATTTTAAATCACTCAAACTCGATTTCAACTTTCTTGACTTCTTTCTTTTCTTCTTTGACTTCCTCCTTTTCTTCTTTCTTCTCTTTCTTTTCCTCTTTCTTATCTTCAGTGTCTTTCTTTTCCTCTTTGTTTTCTTTCTTCTTATTGTCATGGGATTTCACGTGGTCAAATTTGGTTTCTTGTCTGTTTTAAGTGATGGCTTTAAGTGCTTCTCCGTCTCTCTTTTCTACTTCAGTATCAGCAGTTTCTCCTTCTAATTGTTTTAATATTTCATCATTCAATGATTTAATAGTAACTTTATTGAAGAGTCCTTCTTTGAATTGTTTGTCACAATATGAAACAACAGTTTTCATGTCGGATTCATCTTGTTCGGATTCGGTGATAGTAAGAGCAACACATTTTCTACCGAAACGACCTGCACGACCAGTTCTGTGGACGTAGGTAATTGGGCTTACTTTGAATTGGCCGTCTGGTTGCATTTCGGTTGGGAGATCAAAGTTAACGACAATTGCGATTGTGATGACGTCGATACCTCTAGCCATCATGTCAGTGGTGATAAGGACTCTAGTCTTGGAGGCGATAAAATCGGCAAATGACTTTTCACGCTCTTCTGGAGTCATATCTTTGTGATATCTTGAACAAGCATAATTCATCTTGATCATCTTTCTGTAAACATTGTCGACACCATTTCTGGTCTTGCAGAAAACAATGGCTTTGAAACCTTCGTCGAAGCAATCTAAGTTGAATAACTTTTCAACCATTTCTAATTTGCCTTCTTCACCCTTACCTCTGGCATCATATTAGAAGTGAGCAGTGTTATCAAGGAATATTTGTTAACGAACGCAGAAGATTTCTCTTCCACTGAACCATTCGTCAATCATTTTAGTCTTTGTTTTTTCTTCAAGAGTAGCAGTGAAAAGAAGTTTTTAAACGTTTTGTTAAACAGCTTTGAATATCTTTTTGATGGCTTCTTGGCTTTCAGCGTGAATAATAAAGTGATCAGCTTCATCAATAACTACAATTCTAATAGAAGCTGGAGAATTCAGGGCGGCGACTTAACCACTTCTACCAGTTTTTGGTGCAAAGTTGGATAAAAAGGCGTCAGCTGTTCCGATAATAATGTGTTTGTTCTTCTGGAAGGCATGACCAGAGCTCATACCCAAGCAAAGTGAGGTTGTGATATTAAGTGGATCGCACAGCTTCTGAGCTTCTTTCATAATTTAAAAGGCTAAGATTTGTGTGTGGACAATGATAACGGCTTAAGTTTCTTGTATTTTTGGATCTACTCTACGGATAGCAGAAATTAAGTAAGCAAGTGTCTTACCGGTACCAGTTGGAGCTTCGCACATACCGGATTTCTTACCACTTTCTTTAAGTTCCTTAAGTAGCATTTCTTGAGTTTAGGAAGGATTCATGAATTTATTAGCAACTAAGGCGTCTACCAATTATTCATCGATGCCTAATTCTTTCCATGTTGATGTGGACAATAGTTTTTATGCTGAGGATGTCATAAATGAATGTGGTGTGGAAAAATTTTGGTTATATTTGTACTAAATTGTAAGTATATTGATGTTTAGTTAAATCATTCAATGTTTAATAATATTCATAATTCATGTAAAGGATTTGTTAGATGATTTGTTCTTTAAACTCTTAAGAACAAACTAAGTACGAAATAACATCAGGACTTCTACTGCATATAAGCCGATTATGCGTTAAATACCGTGTATAATACAATTTATGAATAATTACTTGTTTAGTTTCAAAAATCTCTCAATCACAAAACGCATTGCATCCTCTTCTTTTAGGTTTGGATGTGAACGTGAATCCTTGCCCGGTGTTAAAAGTGCTGGGTAGGTTGTAGCTAGTGGGTCCTAAATTAACCGCTTCGTGTGCTCGTTTTTCAATTAGGTCATCAGTTCTTCCCCTGAACGTGAACGATGGTGAGACCGCCCTCTTTTTGAGCATAAACTGCGCAGGTCCTGGGGATGTTGGTTTTATTTTAGCTGGTAGCTTATCCCGGATTGTTATTTTGTTGTCCTTTATTTTTGAGGCAATGTTGTACTTGGTTGGTGAGGGAGCGTTTTGGTTATGGGCCACATCGTAGTCTGCTACACCAGGTAGGTTGGTCCTGCCCCTGAATGTGAACTGAATGGGCGACCTGGGCGAAAATGTTTTGTACGTTCCGGGTCCAGGGACGTTATTGTGCAGCACTTCTTTGTGACGCGATCCGAAAGATATTCCAGTACCTTCCATTTGATCAAACTGCGATTTAATGTGATATTTATTTGGTGGCGGAATCGCTTCCTAACTAGAAATTTTTTACGTGGTAGTACGCTACCCAAAACTAAACTAAGGAGATGGGGCCCTAGTGTAATTCGGATTGTACGACCCAGGACCAGGCACAAATAAATTTGGCAAATCTTCAATATCCGCCATTAATTTAAAGTGAAATATAGAACTAAACAATAAAAATTGCAGACGAATGGAAATATAAATGTAACCACACCTCAACTCAAAATATGAATTCAGACTAAATATAAAAGTTCTTAACACCAGACAAAGTCCAAGAACTATTTTAACTTCTTAACATAACTCCCGAAACTCCAGAGTCTGTAGCTCGCTAAAGAATTGCGTAATATGTTTAAACCAATTAGGTAGTTTCTTAAATGTATTCTTCATAAACTTAGTCAATAAAGTAAGAACCTTTAGATATAAAAGAAAACAAAATACAACAATATCAAGCAGAAAATGTAAAGACAGCCCAACGCGCTTATGGTGAACGTTTAGATAGTACAACACAACGCTAAATATTACGAGTTTCTGTTTAGCGCGCAGAAGGATTTGTTAATGTTGATATGTCAGGAGTTTTATCATTGCATATTCGTGCAGGTCCTGGTAGAGCTTCCTCTAAATCTGTATAACACGCTGACTGTCCATAATTTTGCGAATGTTTCAACTTAGAATTGAATCGCACATAAAATTTAACTCGCTTACAACTATTTCATCTCTTGAAGTATTCTCCTTTGCAATTTTTAATAATTCAGCGCAAAATAGATGGTTCTAGTCGTGTATATGGTCATGCTGAATTAGATTTCGCCTCAGTGTTTGAGGATTATAAACAAAATTATTAAATTAAGATCAAATCATTTGGAGATTCTGAGGAAATCGTTGGTTTGTTGTATATTGCTTTAGAGCTTTCTCCAGATATCTAATTTGGAAGTATTCCAGATTAAATGAAAACTCAGTAAAATGAGAAGTTACTAGTAGCTATTCAAACACATAAATAAGAGTAAAAGCAAATTATTGATTAATTTAAATACAACTGCTAATTATTTTAGTAAGAGTTTTAAAACGCAAAGCCCGGTGCAAAACAATATTTAGCGTTAAATCTTTTGAGAGATGACGGAAAAATTGTTCCCAGCAATCAGTTGATCCAGCCAGTGTACAGCAAGTAGTTGAACACATCTCACAAATGTTATAGATTTGTAAATCTTATGCCAGATGGTTTGGACGACTAAGTTCAGCCAATTTGGTCAAGACCGTATACGACTTTAGCCAGGGGTTCAGGTTCTGACGAGGACAAGGCGATTCTTCTGTGCAGCTTGCTCAGGGGGTTATAAATGCCAGCTTTCGTTGCGGTAGGCTAAACGCATTAAAATACCGGTTTTGTTGCTGTTATAGCTATTTATGGTGTGAAGGTTCAGTTGTACTACAGGGAGGAGATTTATTACTTTAAGTAGCAGCCTGACGGCACTTATCTGTTAGAGGACCACTCCAACAACTACCCAGAGTCCGAAACGCTCCAGCTCCTTGATATTAAGCGTGTTGACTCTCTATTCAACGATCTGGATACATTTGCAAATGTGCAGTAATCCGCTCTACCAATAATTCTAACTGATAATAAAAGCTTAGTAAATATCTCCTTCAATTTATCTCGTCCTTCACTTTGGAAGCGGTTCCCGGCTGATATTCTGAACAATCTTCAGCTGCGTTCAGAAATCGCACCAGTTATTTCTCCGTTCAACCCAGAAACGGCCGAATTGTGCTCAGAGGCCCTCGAGTAAAAGCTCTGGTAGTTAATAGCTGCTAGAAGGTCTGATGTTGGTTTATCCACTCCAAAGAGCGAGTCATTGAGCAGGCTGCTTGGAAATGCGCTGCCAAGCTATGAGCTTGAGCAGTTAACAGGTCTCGTGGTTGGAAACGAGTAATTCCAGCTCGGGGTAAAGAACTACGTGAGGGACGGCGAATACTTTGATGCATTTCCAATGCAAATCGCAGGCGCGCTCAGATTCCACGCACCCAGCGTGTTCAGAGAAATCGTGCAAAACGAAGCAGGGCGGAGAATCATTGAGCAAGTTGGCGATAACCTTAGACTCGGGCTGAGAGTATACGTTGAAGGATACGCAGAAACCATCTGCGCAGTATGGATATGCGTCGGATGCTGCTGCGTACCCGTTGGAAAGTGAACTATACATTGAATTTAAGAATAAACTCCTTTTAAAAGATATATTGTTATGTTTGGTAAACTAAAGTACAAGGTATACCGGTCAGGAAGGTTATATCAATTATAAAAGGAACTAGTTTTATTTATGCTCTTAACAACGAGAATACATCATGAAATTATGTAATTACTTTTCTAAATATTTCTACGTTTAATATAAATAGTTTTAATTAATTTAAATTTATGATAGTTACTTAATTTACAAAACATGAGCGTTGATTGAAATCAAAAATATTTGCACAGTATAAGTTGCTAACATTGATCTTGTAAATTTATATACTGGAAAATTTATTTCATATCAAATGAGCTCAAAACCTTTTTATTGTGATAGATATATACGTAGATATATGATATATGTACGTCATGAATCCGGTTAATTACTTATATTTTCCAATATATAAATTAAAACATTTTCACTCAGTTACGTAAGTAGTATACGAACTACATCCGCTCCAATAAGTTATTTGGTTGGAACATGTGTATGCTGGTCCAGCACAGTTCGTTGAACAACATAACTATTTATCTTTACACCAGTAATTTCCACCGTTCCAATATATCTAGCTCAATATAAAATCTTTTGTACAAACGCATTTATTTGACTGTAGTTCAGAACCTACCACATTGCAAGCGCAAGTATTCTCTGACAAAGTTGACCCAGCTGGACAAATACAAACACCTCCCACAATTGATTATCCAGTAATTATGCATACACAAATACCGTTCTCCATAGATGCCCCAGGTATGCAAACACACATATCATATACTAAAGAAGCTCCTGGTGTCTCAAAGTAACACGGACATTGCTAATATGAAGAATAATCATTCATACAAGCTACTTTTCTGTGTAGATTGGTGAGATATTATTGTCGTTGCTAAATATCATCATTTTAGGTTTATATTTATGTGCTCAAGTTAAGCACATTTTGCTGAAGAATCCTACTTGAATCTATATGTGCTTAAATGTCATCATTCAATTTCATAGTGCTTTAATTTATGTCATCAAAGATTTGGTTCAAATTCTTAAAGTCGTTGGTTAATATAGTCATATTATTGTATATCCTCAAATCCAAAATTGTTGAATTTCGTTCTAAATTATTTAATGTATTCGTTGAGTTCAAAATAATATAATTTTGGATTCTTGAGATGCTCGAAATTAAGTTGTTTTAAGTTTCTTTGTCCAGATCTTTAAATTCCTCGATCTCAATGCATATTTATTATTGTATGTTTTCCAGTTCCTTCACTTTGGTTTCAAGTCCGTTCAGGGATTTAATGCTTTAATTTAGCATCGATGTTCTTTGAATGATTTCGTTCACTGAGTACAAAACATTGATGCACAAACTACCGTTGAGGACTTGGCCTTCTGGGCACTGGCATTATTCCCCATTGAACTCTAAGGAGCTTTTACAAACGAATTTATTATCGATAAGCTCCACGTTTTCCAAGTAGGTGGAACACAAACCGTAAGCGTAGGTTTTATTTCTGCATATGTCACAGAAAATGCTGAACGACCCGATTAGCTGCAGATTGCCTGAGTTCAATCCAGCGTATTTATCGATGTTAGAACAAATTTTGGAGTTGCTAACTATTATTTAAATTATATCGGTGACGAATGCTATCAGCAAACCAGAAACAGTTGAAGCTGTGGCATAACCAGAAATGTTTACGTCTGCCATCTGAATCAACGACTATTTTGACTGAAGCAGCAACCCACCAACGTTTACTCCACTAAGCCGGAACTGGATCAACGACTCGTTTATCATTATGTTTTTGAACTAGTTCAGAACCAAACCTGAAATATTCTAGCCAAAAGCTACGAAAGCAAACTCTGAAGACATTACATGTAAATCGCAGCTGAAACAGACTAACGCGCTTTAGGCAAGCTATTGCGAAATTCGAACAGATAAAATAGAATTTTGAATCAGTATTTCTGTGGTGACTCCGAAAAGCGCAAAAGAATACAAATCCATCATTTTGTAGTTGAAATTCAGTACCACATTCTATACAGTTTCGGTATACAGGCTGTTAAACACTAAATTCGGCTTGGATGAAATTATTAAACCAGTTAGTTGTTACTGTTTCAAATACGATTATTTACTGCAAAAGCTTATCATTTGATGAACGTTGTTGTTAAAAGAAATCTGATTGATGCAAATAGTAACCTGCTTATCATATACAATTTGTTGCAAATGCTTTTAAGAATTTAAGATACCGCAAAGTAACATTTAAATATAGGAGTGTTAAACACTATAAATACGCGTTTAAAACTGCGTATTCTGTGTATACTAGTACTAAAATATCCAAAAATTATCCTAAATAGTAGCAGATGTATATACTGGGTTGCACTATCTCACCAAATAAGAGATACTGTACACTTTAAATTGGACATATTCTGACATAATGAAGACGATTCTAGATTTTAGCCTTAAAGTTCTATACTCTGATTTGATTTAAATATGACTTTATAACTTATAATGAGTAATATGAAATTATGCTATCAAAATAATAGTGGTTCGTCATTTTAATTGAAATTTTGAAAGTTGATTGATTATACTAGTATACTATTATACTCAAATACAGGTTTTATAAAATGACTTAGTTTAGTCATACCATCATCTAATACAATCCACTAATCCGAAAACGTTATCGTAAACATATCCGTAAACTAATTATACTTCAATTTCATACCGCATTCAAGGATTGTGAATTTCATACTTTTACGATCGTTTTAACCGAAATGGTCTCAGACCAGCATTTAAATGAAACAAGCGATTAACTCAATTAATCCATCCAGATAAATTAGAACGAAATCCTACTTTCACTCGCGCCTGCCATACAGGAGGAGATTCAAATGGAATTAAGAATGCCCAACAACAAAACGTACAAATTGTCTTCTAAAGAAAAGCGACACCATAAAATCGCAAACAAGACAACCAATTTATGACACTATTCCCTGGTTTAAACCTTGACCAAATAAGAAACAACGCTAACACAATAACACGCAACTCCCAACCAAAAGCTGTTATCAACAAAAAGATCTCCAAAACAAACTCCATTAGCCCGAAAGAGCTAACTGAGAGTCTGTGAGGAGGTGTGACGTGTGATAACGCTGTGTGAGATATTTGGTTAGAGAGGAATGTTGTTGGTTTCTTAGGGATCATTGGTTTAGAAAGGAAAGGAAATGTGATGATCAGAGAAAAAGGGTGCCAGTATAGACGTAATTTACGGTGTGATGTCTTCTCTTTTATTATACGATCGTTTTATATTTGTGTTCTATACTTCATTCATAGAAATATCACTACATCATGGCTGCTTGCGCAAATTTCACAACATGTTCCACTCCAACCTTCAGAAAAGCCTTGAACACGCACAATGGCCAAACGCCCATCCACCACTCCATAAGTCCAACAAAAGTTAATAGTTTTGTAGGCCTTCCACAGAACGAAATGAGGTTTAAATTCAAGTTTAATGGTGATATTCACGTAAATTAGACTAGAACAGTGATAGAATTCATAGATTATGAAAGCTTCATTTGTAGTCATTTGTAGTTGTGGAAATTAAGTAGTTAGGAAAGCACTCATTATGTTATGAATAGTTCAAAAATAGTATATCTGAAATCAGTCGGTCACGATGTAGTTGTAAACGACCGGTGCCTGGGCTTCGTGTAGATCGGCTACTAGCCGATTTTGGCGAACGCACGTCTTTTTCGTTTTGGAGATTCTGAGGAAATCGTTGGTTTGTTGTATATTGCTTTAGAGCTTTCTCCAGATATCTAATTTGGAAGTATTCCAGATTAAATGAAAACTCAGTAAAATGAGAAGTTACTAGTAGCTATTCAAACACATAAATAAGAGTAAAAGCAAATTATTGATTAATTTAAATACAACTGCTAATTATTTTAGTAAGAGTTTTAAAACGCAAAGCCCGGTGCAAAACAATATTTAGCGTTAAATCTTTTGAGAGATAACGGAAAAATTGTTCCCAGCAATCAGTTGATCCAGCCAGTGTACAGCAAGTAGTTGAACACATCTCACAAATGTTATAGATTTGTAAATCTTATGCCAGATGGTTTGGACGACTAAGTTCAGCCAATTTGGTCAAGACCGTATACGACTTTAGCCAGGGGTTCAGGTTCTGACGAGGACAAGGCGATTCTTCTGTGCAGCTTGCTCAGGGGGTTATAAATGCCAGCTTTCGTTGCGGTAGGCTAAACGCATTAAAATACCGGTTTTGTTGCTGTTATAGCTATTTATGGTGTGAAGGTTCAGTTGTACTACAGGGAGGAGATTTATTACTTTAAGTAGCAGCCTGACGGCACTTATCTGTTAGAGGACCACTCCAACAACTACCCAGAGTCCGAAACGCTCCAGCTCCTTGATATTAAGCGTGTTGACTCTCTATTCAACGATCTGGATACATTTGCAAATGTGCAGTAATCCGCTCTACCAATAATTCTAACTGATAATAAAAGCTTAGTAAATATCTCCTTCAATTTATCTCGTCCTTCACTTTGGAAGCGGTTCCCGGCTGATATTCTGAACAATCTTCAGCTGCGTTCAGAAATCGCACCAGTTATTTCTCCGTTCAACCCAGAAACGGCCGAATTGTGCTCAGAGGCCCTCGAGTAAAAGCTCTGGTAGTTAATAGCTGCTAGAAGGTCTGATGTTGGTTTATCCACTCCAAAGAGCGAGTCATTGAGCAGGCTGCTTGGAAATGCGCTGCCAAGCTATGAGCTTGAGCAGTTAACAGGTCTCGTGGTTGGAAACGAGTAATTCCAGCTCGGGGTAAAGAACTACGTGAGGGACGGCGAATACTTTGATGCATTTCCAATGCAAATCGCAGGCGCGCTCAGATTCCACGCACCCAGCGTGTTCAGAGAAATCGTGCAAAACGAAGCAGGGCGGAGAATCATTGAGCAAGTTGGCGATAACCTTAGACTCGGGCTGAGAGTATACGTTGAAGGATACGCAGAAACCATCTGCGCAGTATGGATATGCGTCGGATGCTGCTGCGTACCCGTTGGAAAGTGAACTATACATTGAATTTAAGAATAAACTCCTTTTTAAAAGATTTTATATTAATTTGTCAAAAACACAATAAAGTACACAGTAACTAAAAATTGCGAAGTGGGAGAAAATAAAAAATCAAAAAACTAATATATTCAGTCGTTTTGAGAAGTAATGACGTTTTGTCTCATAATTATTTTTTACACAGCAACGAAAATTTGTGGAACGAAATAACAAGTTATACACTAAATGACAGTTTCTTATTTTGGACTACCTTTCCTAGTTCATCTAACTCACTCCATAATATGATTGATGTTACTTGGTCTTGGTTGAATCCAATTACTAACAAAGCGAAAAAGCATCAAACGATATCTCAAAGTGATATCTTAAAGCCTAAAATGAATTTAAATACTAAATAGCTTGCTAAATAGTATGCTGAACAGTATAGATAAACTCCAACTCAGTCTATACTTAAAAATTTCTTAAAGGTGTACAAACGAAATTTAATGGGAGTTTTCATAGGAATACCATTACTTACATTATCATCGGCTTTGGGGCCGTTATGTATTCGTTACTTTTAAACTTATTTATCTCCGCTCAATTTTTTTGATTGTAATTATGACAATATTGGTACTTCTGAGGTAATGTAATAAAAATCTTTAAACGATGGAATGTAGTGGGTGTTTAACAAATTGTATCCATTTTGGATTATTTTAGGTCTGGGTTAAGTACTTAGATCATTTGCTGATTCTATTTGTAGTGTAAATTGTATCTAAATGGGTGTTAAAATGACAGGTGCGCTTTTAGATATTTTATTTAATAAAATGCTCGTTCTTTCAGAAACCACAAAGAATATTAACGCGCAAGGCTCATTGGCGAATATATTATTTACGGACACCATGAAAATTTAGTACTTTATGAAGCAGTACTACTACCTTTTTACAGTTCCAATTGATGTTATTGTGGCCACCATTTATCTTGGTTCCTATATAAGTCCAATTGCTCTTCTCGGAACTGGTGGTTTATTAATATTCGTTCCAATGATAATTATAAGCGGTAAAATAATGTCAAAGTCGTTTAAACGCCTGGCCACATTGAAGGACTCAAGAAGTTAAAAAATTCAAGAAATATTAAATGGAATCAAAGTTATAAAATTGTTTAACCTCGAATAATTTTAAGAAAAAAGAATCGAAAACGCAAGAAATGAAGAGCTAAAACTAGTAAAAACTGCTGGATATGCTTTAACTGGAATGTTAACATCTGGATTCACTAGTTATAACGTAATGTCGTTACTAGCTTTTGGCTGCTTAATAGCATTTGATAAATTAGAAATTTAAAAGAGTTTCACAATGATATACCTATTTACATTCATTCAAGTAAGCGTTGGATTCTTGCCAGGTGTTTTAATGGCTCTGTCTGATGGATTGGTATCACTGCAACGAATTAATTCGTTCTTAAAATTAAGCTAATTAGATTAAACTCTGGTTTAACAATGCCCGGAATAGTAAAATGCTATTGAAATATAGACTCCTCACAATTATCAATATGGTTCTGAATTAGACTATTAAGTTTCACCGAATTTGGACTCTAGTTATTATTATAGAATCAAAAGAATTAAAGAAATGAAAAAATAACAATAAAGAATTATAAAATTCTTTTCCAAATTATCAACTAATAAATCTAAACTTGATGAAAATATTGATGAAGTATTCAATTTGATTGCGTAATAAAAATATGATTTAACAAATTCAGTTTGCTCTAAAATTTGTTTCGATTATAATTTACCAGCAATATCCTATTTTATGAGTCCTAAGAATTATTCTTATATATATTTTGAATAAGCAAAAGGAGATAAATAATTTGATATAATAAAGAAAAATTATCTCCATTTATGTGTAATTTATTATAATATTCAATAATCATCTAAAACTAATACTTCAGATAACTCATTTACAATAAAATAGTTATAATTATCT
The DNA here is from genome assembly GCA_963988835.1 of Hexamita inflata. Classification (NCBI taxonomy): domain Eukaryota; phylum Fornicata; order Diplomonadida; family Hexamitidae; genus Hexamita; species Hexamita inflata. The sequence continues at coordinate 47,450 of CAXDID010001177.1, forward strand.
GTAAAATAAGGAGAGCTTGTGGGTATAAAAGGATCTGTTGGTTCTGGGAAATCATCGTTATTTAGTTGTATCCTAGGCGAAATGAAAGTATAATATTTTTAATATAGTGATAAAGGTAATAGTTCAATTGAATACGATTACTTTGAAAGAATACAATAGTCTAAAGAAAAAGAAGCTCTTATTAAAATAGGAGGGAAAATAGCATTTTGTCCTCAAAGCTCTCCTATATTTTCTGCAAGTATAAGAGAAAACATTTGCTTTTATTAACCATATGATGAACAAAGATATTAACATATTGTTGATATTTGTTGTTTGTTACCGGATTTTGAAATATTCAATGCAGGAGATCTGACAGAAGTTGGAGGACGTGGCGTCACATTAAGTGGAGGATAACGAGCTAGAATTTCATTAGCAAGAGCTATATATAACAACGCAGATATTTATTTACTCGATGACCCATTATCAGCTGTTGATGCTCACGTTGGAAAGCGCATATGGAACGAAGTTATATTAAATTATTTAAAGGCACAAGGCAAAACAGTTTTGATTGCGTCTCATTAAACACAATATTTTAATGACTGTAATAGAATTTTAACAATATCCGATGGTGAAATAACCAATATTAAAGAAAATTTTGAACATCAAGAATTATCTTAGTCAAAAACAGAAGTTAACTAAGCTAATAAATCTATAGTAAATGAAAAATAAAATCCTAATGGTTCTTTAACCAAGGAAGAAACTTTAAGTGGTACAGGTAATATAAATAAAACTGTATACTTTAAATACTTGTAATCAGGAAATCCTAAAATATTTTTGCTTTTTATTATCCTGTTAATAGTGTACTAAGGTGCTAATCAATATTCAAATGTTCTTATTTCATATTGGGCTATGGATAAGTATAGTTGGACTGATGACTAATCTAGTATTATTCCTCTTCCTTTAAAGAATGTTATAGAAACGGCATATAAATAGTATGGGTCTTCAATGTATATAAAAGGAAAGGCAGTTACTTGTTATATGCAATATCATGACCCAAGTTATGTTATGAAAGTTCCATATAGTAATAATTACTATTATTTATATGCTGGCTTCGTTACGTTAGTTGTTATAGCATTTATTACTCATTTGATGTCATTTTTCAGTTTTAATAAAACAGCAGCATCAAAGCTTTATTAAAGTTAATTCAAAGCTGTACTTAGAACGCACCTGCGATTTTTCGACACGACACCATAGGGACGTATAATTAACAGGTTAGTCAAGGATACTGAAACAGTTGATTTTGCGTTTGGTAGATTTTTTGTATTGATGTGTGCTTAGGCTTCATTGATAATTGGTATGATTCTTACCATATGCGTAATTAACTGGCCTTGCATCTTTGTTATAATACCAAGTGTAATTCTCTATATGTTCTTGTTTTCGAAGTTCCGTTCAGTAACTCCGCAGCTAAAAAGGCTGGAGTCTAATTCCAGATCCTAGGTATTCACGTTGTGCCAGGAAGTATTAGACTAACTGGTGACGATTCGTGCCTATTAAAAGCAGCAAGCGTTCTTGGATAGATTTAGGAGCTTAGCGGAGGAGAATGCAATTATTTAGTACTATTCTACAAGTACGAGTAAGTGGATGTCATTCCGTATGACGATTCTGGGCGCATTTATGTCCTTCTTGATTGTGTTCATTGCGATGGTGATTGCTCCGTTTTCTCCAGAGCTTGCGTAGTACAGCGGGATAATAGTGAGCTATGGCTACAGCATTCAGACGCTCATGGTCTCTGTGATCGAGTTCTTAACCAACGCCGAGCAGGAAATGCCAGCGATTGAGCGCATGATCGAGTACGCCCAGCTTCCGAACGAGGAGTGCGAGCACAACAGCCGAATCGCCCTGAATCACGCCATAACACCGAATATTGCAGATAACTCCGGGTTGCTGATTAAGGACCTGAAAATGAAGTACAGGCCCGAGCTCCAGCCGGCTCTGAACGGGGTGAATATAAAAATAAACAGGTCCGAGCACGTGGCCATTATTGGCCGAACTGGGAGTGGGAAGAGCTCCCTTGCAATTACTTTGTTTAATTTGTACAATCCTGAACTGGGGAACGTTGTTAAACTGAATTAAACGGTCCTTTCTCAGCTCCCTTTGTACTAGTGCAGGCGTAAAATAGCGATTATTCCGCAGGAGCCTTATCTGTTCTCGGGCACTTTACGACAGTAATTCTGCGAGTACACGAGGAACAAGGCTGAGGGGCTGAGCGTGGAGGGTTTGGAGCGCGTACCGGACTAGAAACTGTGGGAAATGCTCGAAACGGTTTAACTAGCAGAGTACATCAAGGGGCAGTTGGGCGGGCTGGACTGTGTGGTGGTCGGAAACGGGGATAACTTCTCATCGGGTCAGAAATAATTAATATGCGTTGTGCGCGCGTTACTGAGAAACGCCGAAATCGTAGTGCTGGACGAAGCAACCGCATACGTGGACGGACAAACGGACCAAATCATTCAAAAGATCGTAAAAGAGCAACTCAGGGACAAGATCGTGCTGAGCATCGCACACAGGCTAGACACGGTACTCGGAATGGACAAAGTACTCGTTATGGATAAAGGAATAGTCGCGGAATTCGGAACCAAAGCTGAGCTAGCTGGACTAGAAAACGGAATCTTCAAAGAGCTCGCACATAAAGCGAACATCCGCGTAGAGTGAAAGCATGTTGAGCTGTAGTATCATACTTTTAACTAGGGCTGTTATTTTTACAGGACCTTACAGGAAATATTTATTCCTGTATACAGGACGCCTGTAAAGAAATATTACAGGAAAATGACAAAACTGTAAAAAACACGCTAAAAATCGAAAAATTTTGGAAATGTATAATTTTATTTTCATACTATTTATTTGTATTCTTCTATATATTATATAATCCCAGTTGTTATTGTCAGGGTAATGAATAACAGTTATATATGTGCTTATGATATGCTTTATTTTATAGTTAAGTTTAAAATAGCCTTAATTTCTTAAATATAATTTAAATTTATTCACGAAACCAACAAATATATATGTCTCGGTTCAAAAAATGTCAAAAACGTAGACAATAGTTTCCACATAGCAGGACGTGGAGCTATTATCACTTGATTACGTGCCATGTGTACGTGTGCATTGATATCCGTCACCAGTCTGGAGTAGAAACATACATAAATTTCTTAAAGTTGAAATATATGTTATAATTTCTAAAATAATTAACAGCTATTCACAAATTAGAGAGCTTCAATATAAAATTTTACTTTCTCGATTTAATATTTACTTTCATTCCCGTTTCTTCTTCACGTCGCCTTGCACTTAATAATCATAAGTTGGAAATATTATCTTCAATACGTGGCGGAGTCGATCGGTAGTGCATTCAAAAGTAACTTTTATCAAGCCATTCAATTTGATCCTCCGTTTATGTATTGTACCACTTTTGTGGAATTAGTAAATTATCAGTTTTTCACGGTGTAATTTAACACCAGTACATATCACAAATTCATTAAACTTTGTATTAACCACTTCACAGAAGCTAAACTGTTACATTTCGCGCTGAATAACACCATTTTAATTCTCCGGAAGCTTAACAGATTGCTAGAATTTACCCACATTTTTTTCTAGAGAGACAACCCAAATAAATACAAGTGCACAAGTCGCACGTTCAAATCATAGCTGGGAGAGTTGAATAGTGAGTTTAAATAATTAGCCAGATTATATGCAAATATCAAGTACCATAAATTTAACAACGTATCGCTAGCCAGTGCACATTCATTCTTCACATCACAAACATGTTGCACCACATAAAATGAAACGAATCCAATAACTAAAATGGTATACCTCACTCTCTACTTACATCGCGGAGGAACCGGGCGATCTCGTCCGCGGTGACCTCCAGCGCCTTGTTCTTCTGAGTCTCTTTCCTCTTTTCCTCCGCCTTCTGCTCCCTCGCGGCCGCCTTCAGCTGCTGGCCGATGTGCTGGGATAGGCTCAGCTTGTGGAAGTGCTTGTCTGGGTGGAGGTCCAGGACGCGCTGGAGCACCTCTTTCTGGAGCACCTTGAGGCCCTGGTCTCCCACCGCCTTCTCCAGCACGGCGGCCTTGATGTCGTCCGCGAAGAGGAGGTGGTCGTCGCAGAACTGCTTGGACCAGATGTTGTGGAAGTAGTCGTGGGCCTCCTGGGGAATGCAGCCGTAGTGGTCTCCCACGCACAGCCACAGGTTGTAGCGGTAGTTGATGCCGTTGAAGGCCCTGTATGCCTCTTCGCCGCTGGAGGGCCGCACCTTGTTTATCTCGGCCACGGTCTCGATCATGGCCTGCGTGAACCTTGTTTACTTCATTGGAATGGAATGAATATTGTTTAGTCTATTTATGTTCCAGCTTGCATTTTATTTTAAACAGTGGTTGTTTAAACAGTGCACACTTTATGTTTTGGGCTTAATTCGATTTGGATTAAATATCTTTCACAGCCCAACTGCCTAGAAACAGTTATAACTGGCTAATATAACATGTAACCAACAAAATATATTCATTCTATAATTCCACTGATAGTGATGTTGCCGCATACATTGAGGATCTGCAGTTATTCAATCGTGCTGTTCTCGTGGGGCTGAGATATTTATTAGTTACAAACACGCCTGCAATGCTTACCTGAATTAGCTGTGAATTCATTACTTTGCGAAAACCCGACTTTCTTACCTGGACTAGAATGATTAAGAATTACAGTATGGGTATGAAGATCTGAAAAGACTTAATCGGCAGCACTAGAGCGAAATCGCGCGATGTGCGAATTATCGAGAATTAATTCCAAATTGAATTGATCGATCAACAGAGATTTAGAATGAATTAGTAAAAACTTCTACCTATGCTTATGCAGTTGAAAGAGATCATTCGCAAAAACTTAACGTTTCTATGCGTTGCCTCGCCCAAATGTAATTTACTCTTCAATATTATACGCTCTGCATCACGTATATGTGAACTACGTTACCACACAAAGCAGATATCACTTATCTTGTCCTTTCTGCGAATATTAATGTACAGAAACAGGTAATATAACCTTTAAATATCATTTTCTTTAATTAGTGTAAAATAATACACTATATCCTTACAATGCGTGTGAGCGTATTCTTCGCTTCTATCTAGTGGCCTAAGCACGCATCCGGGCATTTCTTAAAGTGGAAGCCAATGATGTATTTTCAAATTTTATACAGTGCCTTATCGATTTGAGAACATGAATTATTCTGTTTTACTTTCTCGATTCGAGTTTTTTAATTTAAGAGCGACCCCAGTCAGCGCAATACAATTATCGCACATGCCAGATGCAAACAGCTGGATATAAGTAAGTCAGTAAAGAAACAATAGTCGGGTGGAATTAATAGAATCGTTGTGTTTGTGGTGTAATTAGAACGTAACGTATTACAACACAGAAAACGACTATTATGTTGTCCACTTCACAGAAGTATAATCCTTCTAGTCGCAAAGTGATAGCCACTAATTTGACTATGACTAGGCATTTGCGAAACTATGTACCTAACTTACCAACCAACTATATTGTACAAGGCGGTCAAACAGAAATATAGATTGAGATATCATGAATCGTCACTAAAGAGTAATCACGGCACTAATGTAATGCGGCACTGATATTTTGTAAAACTAATGACTTTTGGTCCATTAAACTTAGCCAAAGCACATCTACTACCTTTAGCCTAGACACAAACTGTATTGTTGGTGATAGATTCCCAGCGAAGATTATCATCACCTCAATCAGAATATGTGCGAGTATTTAATAAAATACAAGTTGTTTTGGATACGACCGGAGGAATGAGTTCATAAAACGCTGACTTAAAATAGAGGTTCAGAATGTGTCAAAAATACCTCACTCTCTACTTACATCGCGGAGGAACCGGGCGATCTCGTCCGCGGTGACCTCCAGCGCCTTGTTCTTCTGGGTCTCTTTCCTCTTTTCCTCCGCCTTCTGCTCCCTCGCGGCCGCCTTCAGCTGCTGGCCGATGTGCTGGGATAGGCTCAGCTTGTGGAAGTGCTTGTCTGGGTGGAGGTCCAGGACGCGCTGGAGCACCTCTTTCTGGAGCACCTTGAGGCCCTGGTCTCCCACCGCCTTCTCCAGCACGGCGGCCTTGATGTCGTCCGCGAAGAGGAGGTGGTCGTCGCAGAACTGCTTGGACCAGATGTTGTGGAAGTAGTCGTGGGCCTCCTGGGGAATGCAGCCGTAGTGGTCTCCCACGCACAGCCAGAGGTTGTAGCGGTAGTTGATGCCGTTGAAGGCCCTGTATGCCTCTTCGCCGCTGGAGGGCCGCACCTTGTTTATCTCGGCCACGGTCTCGATCATGGCCTGCGTGAACCTTGTTTACTTCATTGGAATGGAATGAATATTGTTTAGTCTATTTATGCATTATATTGTATTATAAACACCATTATACTATTTCCAATTTTGTGTAGAAATTTAAGAAAAAGTTAGCGATATTTATACTCACATAAAAACAAGCGCAATAATAGACGATTATTAAGTTATTGCAAGTATGTTTACAGTTTAATTCGATTTGTTTATTCCGATGAGTGTATTATGCATATACCAATAGAATCACCCAGTCGTTTTCACATAGCGGCAGTAAGTTACTCAACAAAATAAATATTAAATCACGAAGTTACTGTTTATAATTGAAAAGATATAAATTTCTCAAGATTATTATTACATATTGCAAATGCATGGTCACTGACATCACTTACACCAGTATGAATAACATGTTCATTTTCTAAACTGATATTTGAAGATCAAATCGAATTCTTTTGTCGACGCCAGCCTTGATACAAAATGAGTTACTTGAAGAAACAGTGATATCTTCAAAGAGCTCAAACATAAAGCGATCATCAGTATCGAGTGAAAGCATGTTGAGTTGTAGTATCATACTTTTAACATTCTAAAAGTTGCATTTTGTTTACGGAAACACATAATCTATACGCCAACAATTAGCGGCATAGCCTTGTGTTATTTTAGATTCATTTCAAACAGCTCTGCATGTGTAACTGCAAATGTGTTGCGATATCCAAAGTATCAGAGATTCTTTCAACACGTGTACAATATCATGCATAATTTTCGCCGTCCAAAGAGCTGGATGCGCTACCATGTAGCTTAGTTTTCTGACCTAGTGCTTCTGGTATTAATTCTGATGCAACTTGAAGTGGAAGATTATTGAAGTCTGTAAATGCTAGAGAAATATGGCTGTGTCACTTTTGACTCAAATGAAATTTGTTTTTACTTTCACGATTTACAAGTAACACATCATGAAACGTAAGTTACATTTAAGCTTCATACAGTATGCGAACTCCAAACTAGCTGTATTTTTAGTAGTAACACGCAATAAGCCGAGCTTGAATATCGGCATTTTGATATGTTCTTCATTATAATTTGAAAAGCTGTTGATTTTCATTGCGCATAAAAATAAAGCCTCAAGTTCCATCAGCACATACTGGGTTTCACTAGGAATAATATCTAAGACCAAATTAACTTACCTCCACTTCTGATCCATATCTGGAGCGGGCCATATCCGAGTTGTGGGTTTTAGCTCTGAACACTGAGATAGTTTCTAAGAGCGACCGATTATATGTCTCGGTTCAAAAAATGTCAAAAACGTAGACAATAGTTTCCACATAGCAGGACGTGGAGCTATTATCACTTGATTACGTGCCATGTGTACGTGTGCATTGATATCCGTCACCAGTCTGGTGTAGAAACATACATAAATTTCTTAAAGTTGAAATATATGTTATAATTTCTAAAATAATTAACAGCTATTCACAAATTAGAGAGCTTCAATATAAAATTTTACTTTCTCGATTTAATATTTACTTTCATTCCCGTTTCTTCTTCACGTCGCCTTGCACTTAATAATCATAAGTTGGAAATATTATCTTCAATACGTGGCAGAGTCGATCGGTAGTGCATTCAAAAGTAACTTTTATCAAGCCATTCAATTTGATCCTCCGTTTATGTATTGTACCACTTTTGTGGAATTAGTAAATTATCAGTTTTTCACGGTGTAATTTAACACCAGTACATATCACAAATTCATTAAACTTTGTATTAACCACTTCACAGAAGCTAAACTGTTACATTTCGCGCTGAATAACACCATTTTAATTCTCCGGAAGCTTAACAGATTGCTAGAATTTACCCACATTTTTTTCTAGAGAGACAACCCAAATAAATACAAGTGCACAAGTCGCACGTTCAAATCATAGCTGGGAGAGTTGAATAGTGAGTTTAAATAATTAGCCAGATTATATGCAAATATCAAGTACCATAAATTTAACAACGTATCGCTAGCCAGTGCACATTCATTCTTCATATCACAAACATGTTGCACCACATAAAATGAAACGAATCCAATAACTAAAATGGTATACCTCACTCTCTACTTACATCGCGGAGGAACCGGGCGATCTCGTCCGCGGTGACCTCCAGCGCCTTGTTCTTCTGGGTCTCTTTCCTCTTTTCCTCCGCCTTCTGCTCCCTCGCGGCCGCCTTCAGCTGCTGTCCGATGTGCTGGGATAGGCTCAGCTTGTGGAAGTGCTTGTCTGGGTGGAGGTCCAGGACGCGCTGGAGCACCTCTTTCTGGAGCACCTTGAGGCCCTGGTCTCCCACCGCCTTCTCCAGCACGGCGGCCTTGATGTCGTCCGCGAAGAGGAGGTGGTCGTCGCAGAACTGCTTGGACCAGATGTTGTGGAAGTAGTCGTGGGCCTCCTGGGGAATGCAGCCGTAGTGGTCTCCCACGCACAGCCACAGGTTGTAGCGGTAGTTGATGCCGTTGAAGGCCCTGTATGCCTCTTCGCCGCTGGAGGGCCGCGCCTTGTTTATCTCGGCCACGGTCTCGATCATGGCCTGCGTGAACCTTGTTTACTTCATTGGAATGGAATGAATATTGTTTAGTCTATTTATGCATTATATTGTATTATAAACACCATTATACTATTTCCAATTTTGTGTAGAAATTTAAGAAAAAGTTAGCGATATTTATACTCACATAAAAACAAGCGCAATAATAGACGATTATTAAGTTATTGCAAGTATGTTTACAGTTTAATTCGATTTGTTTATTCCGATGAGTGTATTATGCATATACCAATAGAATCACCCAGTCGTTTTCACATAGCGGCAGTAAGTTACTCAACAAAATAAATATTAAATCACGAAGTTACTGTTTATAATTGAAAAGATATAAATTTCTCAAGATTATTATTACATATTGCAAATGCATGGTCACTGACATCACTTACACCAGTATGAATAACATGTTCATTTTCTAAACTGATATTTGAAGATCAAATCGAATTCTTTTGTCGACGCCAGCCTTGATACAAAATGAGTTACTTGAAGAAACAGTGATATCTTCAAAGAGCTCAAACATAAAGCGATCATCAGTATCGAGTGAAAGCATGTTGAGTTGTAGTATCATACTTTTAACATTCTAAAAGTTGCATTTTGTTTACGGAAACACATAATCTATACGCCAACAATTAGCGGCATAGCCTTGTGTTATTTTAGATTCATTTCAAACAGCTCTGCATGTGTAACTGCAAATGTGTTGCGATATCCAAAGTATCAGAGATTCTTTCAACACGTGTACAATATCATGCATAATTTTCGCCGTCCAAAGAGCTGGATGCGCTACCATGTAGCTTAGTTTTCTGACCTAGTGCTTCTGGTATTAATTCTGATGCAACTTGAAGTGGAAGATTATTGAAGTCTGTAAATGCTAGAGAAATATGGCTGTGTCACTTTTGACTCAAATGAAATTTGTTTTTACTTTCACGATTTACAAGTAACACATCATGAAACGTAAGTTACATTTAAGCTTCATACAGTATGCGAACTCCAAACTAGCTGTATTTTTAGTAGTAACACGCAATAAGCCGAGCTTGAATATCGGCATTTTGATATGTTCTTCATTATAATTTGAAAAGCTGTTGATTTTCATTGCGCATAAAAATAAAGCCTCAAGTTCCATCAGCACATACTGGGTTTCACTAGGAATAATATCTAAGACCAAATTAACTTACCTCCACTTCTGATCCATATCTGGAGCGGGCCATATCCGAGTTGTGGGTTTTAGCTCTGAACACTGAGATAGTTTCTAAGAGCGACCGATTATATGTCTCGGTTCAAAAAATGTCAAAAACGTAGACAATAGTTTCCACATAGCAGGACGTGGAGCTATTATCACTTGATTACGTGCCATGTGTACGTGTGCATTGATATCCGTCACCAGTCTGGTGTAGAAACATACATAAATTTCTTAAAGTTGAAATATATGTTATAATTTCTAAAATAATTAACAGCTATTCACAAATTAGAGAGCTTCAATATAAAATTTTACTTTCTCGATTTAATATTTACTTTCATTCCCGTTTCTTCTTCACGTCGCCTTGCACTTAATAATCATAAGTTGGAAATATTATCTTCAATACGTGGCAGAGTCGATCGGTAGTGCATTCAAAAGTAACTTTTATCAAGCCATTCAATTTGATCCTCCGTTTATGTATTGTACCACTTTTGTGGAATTAGTAAATTATCAGTTTTTCACGGTGTAATTTAACACCAGTACATATCACAAATTCATTAAACTTTGTATTAACCACTTCACAGAAGCTAAACTGTTACATTTCGCGCTGAATAACACCATTTTAATTCTCCGGAAGCTTAACAGATTGCTAGAATTTACCCACATTTTTTTCTAGAGAGACAACCCAAATAAATACAAGTGCACAAGTCGCACGTTCAAATCATAGCTGGGAGAGTTGAATAGTGAGTTTAAATAATTAGCCAGATTATATGCAAATATCAAGTACCATAAATTTAACAACGTATCGCTAGCCAGTGCACATTCATTCTTCATATCACAAACATGTTGCACCACATAAAATGAAACGAATCCAATAACTAAAATGGTATACCTCACTCTCTACTTACATCGCGGAGGAACCGGGCGATCTCGTCCGCGGTGACCTCCAGCGCCTTGTTCTTCTGGGTCTCTTTCCTCTTTTCCTCCGCCTTCTGCTCCCTCGCGGCCGCCTTCAGCTGCTGGCCGATGTGCTGGGATAGGCTCAGCTTGTGGAAGTGCTTGTCTGGGTGGAGGTCCAGGACGCGCTGGAGCTAGGGGTGGTTTTGGTGCGCAAATTGCGAACCAAAATAAATTTTGCGCACCAAAGTGCTGCGAACGTCGTACGCATGCGCACCATGGTTCCTGCGCACCAAAAATTTAAATTGGGAACCAAAATTATGAATTTTTTATAAATTTCGAATAATTTCAATATAATACGCTATGTTTCAAGATAATATAGTTTAATATACTTTTAAATTATGTACATATACTAGTTAGCGTGATATTAATATATTTTTTAAGAATCGTTGTTGGAGTGAAAAAGTAAGATATTTATATTAATTAATTTATATATGTTTAATATAGCGTAAACTAAAATATATTGAGAAATTATTCACTTTAACAGCTTTTAAACTCATTTAGCAAAATCAATTATTGTTAATTTAGTTTACAAATTTTGAAGTGAAACATTATTTTTATACAACTGTATATTTATTAATTATATGAACATATAAAAATTAAAAATAGTGAAATAAAGTAATATTTCCATATCTCAAAATATCTGCGCACCAAAATTATTATTTGCGAACCAAAGACGAAATACGTTCGCAAAATGGTTCCTGCGCACCAAAATTTAAAATGCGAACCAATTGCGAACCAAAACCACCCCTAGCTGGAGCACCTCTTTCTGGAGCACCTTGAGGCCCTGGTCTCCCACCGCCTTCTCCAGCACGGCGGCCTTGATGTCGTCCGCGAAGAGGAGGTGGTCGTCGCAGAACTGCTTGGACCAGATGTTGTGGAAGTAGTCGTGGGCCTCCTGGGGAATGCAGCCGTAGTGGTCTCCCACGCACAGCCACAGGTTGTAGCGGTAGTTGATGCCGTTGAAGGCCCTGTATGCCTCTTCGCCGCTGGAGGGCCGCACCTTGTTTATCTCGGCCACGGTCTCGATCATGGCCTGCGTGAACTTTGTTTACTTCATTGGAATGGAATGAATATTGTTTAGTCTATTTATGTTCCAGCTTGCATTTTATTTTAAACAGTGGTTGTTTAAACAGTGCACACTTTATGTTTTGGGCTTAATTCGATTTGGATTAAATATCTTTCACAGCCCAACTGCCTAGAAACAGTTATAACTGGCTAATAATACGCATAATCAACAAAATATATTCATTCCACCTTCAGACCAAATCATATTAATATGAATAATATTAATGAACAACTTAATACACATACTTAATTTCTCACTAACAAATATAATATGCGTCTTTGAGGACATAGAACACGTGTGTATTCACAATAAGTTCCACAAATGATAATCAGAAAGCAGACAAGCAATGACAAGCACATCCTTAAACACAATACATACAATTTACAACCCTTATAAGTGAACTTAAGTATTAATCTAAACATATAAATTCAAACTGAGTTTGTAAACACAAAACACAATATTTCACACGTCATCGAATTCTTAGAACTGGTTTTGGAATCCGAGGTAGTCGATTCGGGCCATGATCCGTTCCAGTTCGTTTTCGCTCTTTTCTTCCTCTTCTTTTTGAACGTTTTGGTATTTTTCTGGTTCAATTTTGTTCAAATATTGGAGGTCGTAAACGATTTTCCTCAGCGATTTCTTGTGCTTCTAATTCGTGGACGCTGCTAGCACATCGTAATTAACGTTTGGGGAGCGGAGGTACTCGAGAAGGGGCGAAGGTGGTAGTTGGGGAGGTTGAGGGCGGTTGAAAATGGTTGGCTTGAATTTGAAATCGAGATCGCTGGCTGAGAGATTGTTTGATTTCGGGGATTACTTGGGCTGTGAGAGAATATTTTTGATTTGTTGCTGATCACGTTGAATTTGAGTCAGTTGCTGCTCGAGCTTGCTCACGCGTTGTTCCAAAGACTAAATTTTGAAGCGGAACAATTTATACTAAAATTATTATAAATTTGTCAAATATACATGTATAATAAAAGTAGATTTTTCGTTTTTTAGCGGCCTCTTAGACCAAAACGAACCTGATAATAGACCATTATCTGTCTCTAATTATAGAGGCGGTATTATATTGAAAATTGTATATATTAACAATTTTATCAGAGAAAAAGGGTGACCAGTATAGACGTAATTTACGGTGTGATGTCTTCATATTAACAATTTTACATTTGTATCAAATCACCATTTACTTAGCATCGAATTTTTGAGTGATATAGTTTATTGTTAATAGTATAGTTAATACTTTAAATTGCTCAACTATAAAGAAACATAGCTCTCACGCCCTTTTTCATATTTAAAATTAAAAGGGATGGTTTTCATTAGGGTTGTTATACGGCACGCAGACACGCAAAAAATCGTCTTTGCGTGCGTATGAGGCATAAAACGACTACGCAAGAAAATCGTTTTTGCGTATGAAATATATGGAAATCACTCCACTTCTTCATCCTGAAATTCGTTGAATTCTTCTATTTATTTGTTATAATCCATGTTATCGTGTATTCTTATGTACAATAGCTTCTCTAGAGTACTTGGACTAAGTCTAGACCTAGTATAATCCAGTTAACGACGCAAAAAACTAAATGATCTTTCTATTTCAGCCTCACCAACAACTAAAGCTTCCAGTATGCTGCACATATAAGCAGTTTATGCACAAACGTTTGCATATTAATAGCTTAGTGGTTCCTCTAATGTTGACTGAGGTACTTATGCATGCTTATACTCCCAAATATGCTTGCAATTAGAATAAACTCCAAACATATCTTTCATTTTAATACATGATGCTTCCAATTCAGCATATGTGCATTATGTGTCGTGTTTTAGTAACCTATTGTATTCAGCTATTTCATAATGATTTCCAAAATGTTTAATTTCTCTTTCTTCAATGATTTTAATCATCTTTTTAGCTTAATCTAATGTTTTTTCAGACATTTTATTCTTTAAATCTCTTAAATCCTACTTCAACCATATCATAATATTTCTAGCTTATTCCTAACTGCACCCATTTCTTTCTAATTCACCTATAGCATCAGAAATTAGCTTCGTAATCTTCATATGAACATTTAAATCGTACGTGTTGGCTTTATCAATATTGCAAACTTCTCTCATATTTGTATACAATGAAAACCATCGTGTTGGACAATAATCAAAGCGAACATTGAATGCGTCGCAAGCTCTTTTTAACTTTTCTTTTATTTTAAACTTTGAAACGTAGTCTCCAAGAGCCAAATCTAGTGAATGGCAAGCTCAATTCAACATTGGAATAGGTCTTTTAAAGTTAAGATAATCCAAAGTCTATTTGTCAAGGTCTTTGTACGTTTCAACCTTTTCTCCAACCAATAATTTAGCACTTGCTATATTTACACTCGCATTATCTCCACAAAATGCAACCAAACGTAATCTTCCTGTTTCTTCTAGTTCTTTGATGTTTGGCATTTGAAGGAGTCGGAAGTGGAATCTTAAGCATTTTATTTATATAACTTAAAATATTAATATATTTTAAAGAGTTTATAAAAACATTTCAAAATAAATCAAATTTATTGAATATGTTTACGCACATTCTCGTTTTTGCGTATTTTAGGCGTACGCACGCACTTTTCTCATATTGCGTACCTCTGCGTGCCGTATAACAACCCTAGTTTTCATACTAAATATAAATACATTTTAGTATACTTTATTTTGCTTTATAACTTATAGAATAAGAAGATAAGAATAAGAAGCTTCTTTCCCTTTTATTATATTTTAATTTTCTATTAAATTTTCTCAATAGGTCCACTTAATAATTTTTTTCATAATTTTAGTGATTTCAATATAATATTATTTTTATTCATGCCTTTTTGAAACTAAAAAATATATTCCGCGCTAAAAGTTATCCGAAAAATGAAGTTTTAATAATCTATTGAGTTCTTACATATATAACGAGCCCACAAGCAAGAATTACTTGAAAAAACCAAATAAATGCAAGATTATGTTAGAAAATATGCTGGTGCTTGTAAAAAATTAAAAGTTTGAAAAGAGAAATAGTAAAACTTAGAGAAGAAATGGCAATAGTCGAAACTAAAGATGAATCGACATAGAGAGATCATAGTTTAATGCTATAAGCAGTCGATGACAAATTATTTAAGATGACAACTCTAAATTAAAAGACTCCTCATTATTCTATGTAAGCTAAAATGTTATGGACTATTCGACGAATTATTTCGCCTTCAATATTCCGTTTGGACTAAAAGTAATTGAGTGCGCCAGATGAAAGTAGTATCGTTCGTTGGAAACACGAATTTTTGGAGGAAATGGGATTTACTGAAAATGTAATTAGCCAAAAGTATACTGATATAGGTCCGCTGGCCGATTTGTATCGCAAATAAAAGAAGATACCTGAAGATGAAATACAGTATGGGAGCATTCTCTATGATGCGATTTGCTTCATAACTAAAACAATAATTTTGGCTGATGGAAAAACGAAAAATGTTATAGAAATAATTGACAAGAAGGGGAAATTAAAGAAAATGCCCATTAAGTACGCCTTCGCTTACATTTGGTCAAATCATAAACGAGAATATGGATCCCAAGTAATGTTCGTTGAATGGCACCACGATGGTCACGCTCGCAAGGAACAGCATTAAATTGCGGAAATGATTGTAGCCGATTTAGCTAAAAAGAAAATGATTGTGGATACTATTGGTTTCGACTGTGACCCTGGAAACACAACTTTTATTTTAAAGTCATTTACAAAAATAACCGATTGGTACCACAATGACCGGAGCCGTAACGTATTTAAAATATACGAGGATGGATCTAAGTATCCCGCCTTACCAGCAGGCGCTCATCTTCTTAAAAGACCGCGTGGAAAATTAGTCACTCTTCCGCTGTCATTATCATACAAACTCGACTAATAATATATCGACAAACGCGAACTCTATAATATTTTGTAATTTAAATAAGAACCTTAGAGGGCTAGTTTATATCAATATACTTATATAAGAATATAATAGGACTCGACATAAATAGGTTCATCTCTTACTATTTCTCAAGTTATTGAAGAAACTCACTTTTACTAATTTATTGTATTATCACAGCCGTGCTTTAATTTAAGTATGTGATATTGTATTGTTTAATTACGTATTCAAAGTAATTAATGTAATTGATATTATTTTTCTCACTCGCTCATGTTCCATGTCTTCAATTGTCGACGGTTACTCCGAGCCCGTCCGATCCAGCGTTGCCTTAGGCTTCACCTTCTTGCCTTGCTCCCACACCCTCGAGGCCTGGCGGCGCTCTTCTTCCTGTAGCTTGATGGTCTCTCTAACCTTACTTCGTCGCCAATTTTAATATTATTTGTATTAAATATTTATAAATAATATTAAATATCTTTTAATAATAAATTTTAGACTTTCGAAATTTCAAATACCAAAGTTGATATAATTTCCATTTCAATAATTATGATTTCACAATATAATATAAACTGTTAAAAAATAGAGAAAGCAAATAAAATTCATGATAAATTAATGATAAAGAAATATAATAATACATAGAGGAATAAATTTTTAGCAATAACTAGAAATTAAGCAATTAACTCCATAGAGTTTACAGAATAAATGGATGTCACAAAAATACACGTTATTGAATGTTGCATGTTAAAGTTGGCACGAACATCCAAGATAATATAAGAACTTGAAATACAAAATAGCTTTATCAGAACAACAAATGGTATTGAAATTATGCAATAACTAAATATACTTGTAATCAATTCAAGTTATTTAAAAGATATACAAGCTTTACAATATTTATAACAGCTAACTCATCTGAATTTAAAATAAAATGATATAAAGAACATATCTCCGTTGAAATATCTCATAAATTTATAATACCTGGATGTTTCAAAGAATAGAATTACAAGTATCTATGGCTTAAGATATTTGTTAAATATAAAATATTTGGCGTTGAACGATAATTAATTGACAGATGTGTATTCTCTAAGATTATTGGTAAAACTTAAGTATTTAAATTTAGCTCATAATCAAATTATTAATGTATATACTGTTTGGAAGTTAAAAAAGCTTAAAACATTGATTTTGTGTAATAATTGCATTGTAGATGTGCAAGTTCTTGGGTATTTAACATAATTACAGCATCTTGATATATCTAACAATCAAATCAAAGAATTTTACCCAATAAAGCAACACCTAAATTACATAAATTACATTATTTACCCCTAATCTGAACCTTTTGAGAATAATCTTTTCTTTTGGAACCGGTTAAACAATATTTATATGAGCAAGCACTACTTTGACTTTGTTTATGCCAAAGTTCAATATATAAAAGTGAATAAAAAATAGTTCAAATGTGATGTGAACGAGTGCTTGAAAACAGCAGCTGAAAACTTGGTGTCATTTTCAATACAAATCTCCAATTTGTTTTAGCAACCAGATTGCTGCGATTAGTGAATCATATTTTCATATGTAATATTATAGTCTATATTCTATAATAGATAACAATTCATAACACTCAAATAAACTATGCAGAAAATAAAACTAAAATAAAACTATAATAAAATAATAAAATAAAACTTGTGATAGGATTGGGGGTCTGTATTCGAGGTAATATAGAACATCGTTTTTTATTTTGCTAATATTTTTAGTTTTTTGGAAATAAACTTACACGTATTTTAACAATGCACATATATCAAATATAATTTTCACTCCAATGATACCACTTATTCTAATTATTTAAGCTGATACATGTACAATATATGGAACTTTTAATCCTACAATAACTATATTAGATCCTCATAGTCAGTCTGCTTTATATTTGGCATACAAAGTTTATTATATAAATTGGAATGTCGGGAAATATTTGTAAAGATACATTTCCATGGATGTTCCAGTTGGATAAACAAAAATTATTGCAACTTTTTTCGGTGGTATAGATAAAATCTGTACCGATGAAGCAAATAATATTGTTGGAAGCCATGCGGTTGCCAAAGTTATAGATTTGTTTGAGATAAATGATCTTGTTATAGCTGCCTCGTACTTTGTAATTACTGATTCAATATTTAGACGATGCTATATGAAAGACAACAATGGAGTTGAAGTTTTTATTGAAATAACTCCAGATTTAAATAACTACATTCTAGACATTCTTCCTACTTAGACTCTTTAAACGTACACCTTTGATTTCAGTAGTTGTGAAACCAGAGTTAACATGGAATTAACACCATAAGACGGAATGATGCATGCAAATACAAAGGACGTAATATTTCCGGTGTTTAATCATAAACTCAAGGAATACGGATCAGATTATGGGGACTTCCTGTACCCTATTGTGTTCATCAACTCCACCATATCTAAGGATAAAGGGTTATTTTCAACACCTACTAATGCTATAAAAGGCGAATACGATGTAATAGAGATTTCTAGCTCAATCTTGTTTGGTCGCGAATATTTAAATCCTATGTAGTACGTGATGGCAGGTAATGACTCCAGGTTCGAAAATATTACCATTTCAGGAAAATGCGTCTAGTTCTACGCTAACAGTCCTAGAAACATAGAATATCCCTTAATGTCTGGAATCATACACAGTATTTAAAGTCATAGCAGCGCCTTGGACGCCGGATCTAAGGTGTATACCTAGTACTACGGACCGAAAGTTTGTGTACAGAACTTTGTATACATGCCTGTTTTCTTTTTGACCACTGAAGATCCAGCTCTGAAGAAAGCATGTGATAGATTGCCTGAAATTCAAGCAAACTTTACCTAGCATGTGAAAGACGGAACCTGGGAGTATTTAGATTCGATTGATAAAAACCCAATAACTCCTTATAACGATCAAGCGATTACATTTACACAAACCATGATTGATAAACTACAAAGTACCTGTCACAAAGCTTATTTTCTTCCGAACTATAGCAAAAACTTAGCTTACACCATTTCCATAGTAGATATTTTGTTTTTCGTTATCCTGATATCAACGATTACAATTTAGTTCGTCATAACGAAAAGAAATAGCACAAACGATGTATTTACTAAGATATCAAATTCAAAAGAAAGGAAAAGGCTTTATATTGAAATATTTGTGGCCATAAGCTTAATGGTAATAATAATAATTTTAACAATCACAATTACATAATATATCATGCCGCTATTGATTATTATTATCATTTTCTCTGTTACTCTGATAATGTACTCATTTCACCACTACGTTAGAATCTCGGATTAATAGAATCTTGGTGATATCAATGTTGTTGAAGTGCAATTAAACATTAAAACACGTATTGGCGTTATTATCTTGCAGTTCATAATCCAAGTTATTGTTGAAATTTTAGAAATATTGTTAAATATTACAGATATTCTTTAGATGCTGTAATACATGAAATTTTAATATTATCAAAACAGAATTACTAACATACGATGGCTCATAAATCCTGCGAATCTGATTCTATAAACAGCTCAATCTTTAGGAAAAGGAGTTTATCCGTTCATCTTCTTAATGGTGAGTTTGGTTAACCAAGAGCTAATGAAAGGCGAGTGGTTCAAGAAGCTTATCAGAAAACCAGAGGATCCTTTGAACATGAATATATTTTTGTTGATGAAGTTGCTGAAACTATTTTAATATTTTCAAGGCTTCACTTATAATATTTTCTTCGCTTTCACTAACAAATCGCTTAAAATTACATATTTTACAAACCAAAACACAAATAATAATTTCGAGGTCATAATCAAGCTCTTCTTGGCTGGAACCTTGTACTCGATTTCCAAGTATAACTTGCTTCTGGAGTATTATGAGCAAATAAACAAGGCCATCATTAAAATGTTTATAACATTGGCCCAGATACAAGCAAATATCTTCACAATCATTGGCGCTCCAATTAGAATAACCAGGTATCTCGTAACCAGAAAATGGAAGGAAATATCAGACTCTATCAAGATCTCGCTCTTAGCACTAGTCTCCACTATTTACTACGTTATAATGCTTCCACTGGATCCGATAATTACTATTCTCACTCCAACGACGCTCATGCTCCATGATTTCATGTTTCCGTGCCCGTTCTTACTTCAAATTCTTGGTATTGTTGATCACTAGAACGTTCTGGCCAAGCAGACGTCAATTCTCCTTGCCCGTGATATCCCTTCAATCATTCGAAGAGTATTCATCTCAATCCAAGCTGGAGCTGTCGCCATATTTTTCAGCTTGTTATTCACATAAGACCAGAATGCAACTATAAATCCAACTGAACAATGGCACTGCTTCATCTTCGCTTCTGCAATGCTTTTAACGTCGATTGTGTCGACGAATCAAATTGGTCAGGTTATTGCTAAACAACAGTCTAAATTCAATAATCCGGTTCTTCAGCTGCAAGTATCGTTATCAGAGAGCCAGCGAAGCATGTACAAGTCGTTATTGAGTGTTAACGGAAACTACGAGCATGTGTATCCTCCTTTCGAGGTCTTTCTGCGCAAGTTCATTTTCGCTGGTTATGGGAATATACCAGGTTGTGGTCCTTTGCTTTCATGTACGGCTAAGTATTTTGGTGCTACTTGCTTGGCTTCGAACGGAATGTGGCGGTTTTAAGTTGAGATTGTATGGAATGTGATCCAGTTCGTATTCATAATACTGACTGTTTACTGGGCTCTGAAAATTGATTAGGAAACTGTGTTTTTCTTGGGTTGGTTTTCAGTTTACATGATTATTTAGTTGTGCGAGAACTGGAAGGAAGTAATCGAATCTTATGACTAGAATTTAACAATAACCTCTATTTTAACTCGTTTGTACATGAAGATGTTTAAAAATGTTAAAACAAACATACACAAGTAAAATGACTCAAAAATAGATTCTAATAATAACATTAATATCTCCAAAGAAGATTATGACCTTAAAAACGACCTTAAAAACGATTCTAAACAAGATTCGAAAACAGATCTAACAAACGAGGTGTCGGTGTCGGTTGTCGTGAACGAAGGAACCGTTCTTGCGCACTCAGCGAACGAAACGAAAGATGAAGTTGAAAATGGAGCAGAAAGTAATTTGGAAGACGAAACAGTTTCAAATGAATCAGAAAAGTGAGTAAATATATTGTTTTAAATAGTTATATTTGCTACTGTTTTCCATTATCCATATATATCAATAAATAATATATTAAAAACTATATCGCTAAAATAAAACACTTAATAACATTTTGATTTTGAAGTAGTTTATCACTTCGCCATATATATATATATATATATATATATATATATATATATATATATATATATATATATATATATATATATTCATTTCACTTCCTCGAGACGGCACAAACAGACTTCATTGAGATTTTTCAAAGCAAAAAATGGGCTCTCGCACGCAAGTGTTTCCACTTTCAAAACGGGCTCAACCCGTCATTTATGCCCACTCAGTAAAGATCCAGCAGGGCCCTCACTGAGTTGTTAGCGGACCAGTTTCAGCTGATTCGCTAACTTACTTTTAAGAAACATAATATATATATATATATATACCTCTCGTGCAAGCCGAAGGAAATAACGAGCAAAAAGAAACTGAGAAGCAAGAAACAGTTTCTAAAAATCAAGTTAGCGAATCAGGTGAAACTGGTCCGCTAACGACTCAGTGAGGGCCCTGCTGGGTCTTTACTGAGTGGGCATAAATGACGGGTTGAGCCCGTTTTGAAAGTGGAAACACTGGCGTGCGAGAGCCCATGTTTTGCTTTGAAAAGTCTCAATGAAGTCTGTTTGTGCCGTCTCGAGGAAGTGAAATGTATATATATATATATATTAGAAGCATTTCCTTATCTGAAATACATGTTTAATGGTATAAACAATAATTAAATGAACAAGCAGAATTGATTTAGGAGTGGATAATATTAATAATAACTATATAAACTATAATGATGACATATGTTAACTATATTTGTGTTTACATTACTAAAGTTTATGATGATTACGCTGACTAACTACGTTTAAGTTTATATATCCCACTCACTTAACTTTCGTTTATACTAGTTCGGTCTTCTGTACAGGAACTGTAAGTTCACGCGAATGATCATTAGTTTTAGATACACCTATGTACGTTAGGCGCACCTCCGCAGCCAATGCAACCAACGACTCGGGTACAAGCATCCAGGGGCGTAACACGGCTGCTTCGTGCAAGCCGATCTATACGGGAATCCGAATGCGTCGTACCATCTGCGTTTCTAAGGAAGCAATGGAGCGCTTGCCGCTTTCCAATCCTGAAGGCTCGTTGATGGCATGCCCTTAGCCATACCGATCCTTAATAATGCCAGCTCAGCACTTTGAACCGGGGGATTTTACCTTCCGCAACCGATTTGGCCGAGCCGCATCTCAGGAATTTGAATACTGCGAGGAACGAGAAGCGCGATCAAATGAACCCATCATCGATCATACTAAACAAAGCTGGTATTTCAGCAATACCTCTTCAGCTCTAACGTCGAAACGCCAAGCCTAATCGTTCATTTAAGTTTATATTATTTAAATACAGGTTTGATATTGAGATTAGTTTGAGGTAAAGTTATTAAGGCTTAACATTTCCCAGCAAAAGTGACTGGGAGCACAACTGGGAGGTTTTGGTATACTACATAACCTCGAATTAAACCACCCACCCTTGTTCGAATACATTTTCCTGTTGTCATTTAGATGCAATGAGATTATTTTGTTACTACCAACATTTTCTGTAGTTTTGTCTGTCATATTGAATAGACACCTGTCTCAGAAGTACTACATAACCTCGAATTGAGCCGCCCACCCTTGTTCGAATACAGACACCCGAGCAGTTTTCAAAAATGGCCAGGGTGTCTATAAGTGAGAGCAAATATGGCCCAGTTAGGTATATTTTCTGTGTCAGATTTGGTTTTCCATTTCAGTTACAGACACCTTTTCCAAAAATATTCTGAAAATTTTATCAAATTTCTAGTTTCTTGATGTAATTTGCACAAATTACCAATATATAGAAGATTAAGTAGCATATAATTTATATATATGGTCATACAAAGTTCAAAAGCTCAAAAAAATTTAGTAAATACAAAAGAGATTTACAATGTTAAATTTACTTACAACTCCTTTTGTTGTTCAGTTATAGACACCTTTACTATAAAAAATCGAAGGTGCCTGTATCTGAGCACTTCGGGTGTCTGTAAGTGAAAGGGGTGGGTGTCTCAATTCGAGGTTATGTAGTACTCCCAGCAGCTATTTATAGCTGCTGGGAATTTCCCAGTTTT
This sequence comes from Hexamita inflata, assembly GCA_963988835.1. NCBI lineage: Eukaryota > Fornicata > Diplomonadida > Hexamitidae > Hexamita > Hexamita inflata. The sequence continues at coordinate 70,772 of CAXDID010001177.1, forward strand.
CTTGATTTTTTGGCAAATCTGGACTAAATTTGACTATATCTGGTTCGTTTTTGGTCAAATTTTATAAGATTTTATGTCAATTTTTACCAATTAAATAAAAATTTTTTGACTTAAACACTTTTATAATTAGAATGAAATAACAAGCGATGCTAGAGCGCTGAAAAATTGCATGATAAAGGATAAATGGATAATAAGAACATTCAAATCATTTCTTGCATGAAATGAAATTACCACACCTCGGTAACGCTGATTCTTCATTCTAATGTCATATCTAACAACTGAATATAGTTTTCTGAACCGAAACCGTATTCCTACCGCTATTCGACCTTGAAACACTATTTTGAGGCACTATCAATGTGCTGTTGCCAATGTTGTGTATCATTAAGTAACTAGCTGACCTCACACAGCTTAAAAGGTGATTGCATCAAGGCACTCGCCAGGATCACTGTCCGCAACCTTTCCATGTTCAAAAGTTGGCAATCGCTATCCGATTCACATCATAGATATCATTGTTGATGAGATAAATAACACAAGGTTGATGTTTGGTACGCATAGACGACATATAAAGCCTGAAATATGTCGATTTCGTTGAATAAGAATGATATTTGATGTGTCAACCCAGATCTGATACGTCTATTTCTTGCTGGGAATCTCCCAGTTTTTATTTTTAATGTTTTTATTGCTGATTATTGCTGGTTATTTCCCAGCACAAAAACCAGAAATCTCCCAATATCTCTAAACTCCCAGCAAAACCTATACTTTCTCCCAGCAAAACTGGGAAATGTTAAGCCTTAAACGTTATTGTAACTAAGTTTGGATTTGTTGATTGTCATGATTTACGAGATGAAGATGGAATGATTAAATTGGGCCTTAGTGCTGATGACAACTTATCATTGATACGGTTACAGTTAAGTGAGTCATTTTAATATGAATTATTTACTTTGAGCCGATATATATATTCATTTCACTTCCTCGAGACGGCACAAACAGACTTCATTGAGATTTTTCAAAGCAAAAAATGGGCTCTCGCACGCAAGTGTTTCCACTTTCAAAACGGGCTCAACCCGTCATTTATGCCCACTCAGTAAAGATCCAGCAGGGCCCTCACTGAGTTGTTAGCGGACCAGTTTCAGCTGATTCGCTAACTTACTTTATATATATATTTACTTTTGTATATTGTTGTATGATGTGTATTATTAAAATCATCATTTTGATAAATATGCGATTGTTTACTGATAATTAACTTATTCAATTTTGTATCTTTACTAAATTTATGTTATGTACATATATTCAAGTGTACATATTATAAAATATAACATTATATCAGAATATGTACAAAGTTAAAGTGTTGCAAATACACTACAATAAATAGACGCCGATATTTGTTGTACATACATATTTAATAAAATTACACAACTAAAAATATATTGTATAATAATTTTGTTACATTACTTTCCACTACAAACAATGAATGAAATTTCTTCGTAGCATTCTTCTTAGTTATCTAAAACATCATAAAATTCGATATCTTTGTAATAAACTCGAATAATCACCAAACCAATTAACCAATTAATAATTTAGCTAATAATACCTGACGCTATATAAATAATTGTATAATCAATAGTATGTTTGATAATTTAGCATTATATTTAGTGTTACACTAATTAAAAAGGAATAGTAATTTACACAGTAACGTATATATTGTTATTTTTCTTCAATTTCCTAGTTTCGAATGCTTTGATAGATTCTGGTTCACTTTACATGAATATAGCTATAGAACAAAAGTAGAGCAATACTTCAAAAGTATATTTCGCATACACTTATATTCTTGGTGTATTAACATCCTTTATTGTATCCTTTGGTTTGCTGGTTGGTTTAGAATCCTAGTTATCAAATTTCATTCTTTGGAGACAGTAAGATGTTGAAGAAAAAGTAGTTTATTATTCCATAGTAATATTCTATTCCATATTGTATTTTACTCACGCTAGTAAATAATTTTTAGTTTTAGAAGGTTAACACAGTAAATATTAAAAATTACACTATGTTAATTAGATTTTGTTTTTGTATATAACAACTATGATAATATTCTTTAAGCAAATTTATAATTTACCCATTTCAATTAAGTCTTTTATCCCTATTGTTATAGCTCCTATAATCATAAGTTCAGTTGTATAATTGTGCTCAAATTTTCATCTGTTTGCTTCAAAAATAAAGTATTCTAACGTAATTTTTATTTAAAAGGAATTGTTTAAACCATTTAGACCAAATATTTTATTCCAGATAATTAAAATGGCTTCTTGTCATTTCTACTTCAACTTGGGTGATGCCTTGAATTACGTTTTCACGTTTTAATTGGTGTCTTATGACGATGTTACGATTGTTTCATTTACACTTATTTAGCTCCAACTGTCAAACGCACTAAATTAATCGATTATGAACAATTTGGGTTCAGCAATGCGCTTAAATTCGCAACTAAAGCGATACGACCGTGTTTATAGTATCTTTAAAGCCGCTTTCATAGTTTTAATCTTCAATTTTGCATTCCAAATTGTAACATTTTCAGTTAGGAATGTCATATTCAATTTGATATTCATGAAGGAACTCAAACCATCAAATGAGTTTTATCATGCGTCTTTGGACGGAATTTTTGGAACTTTTAACGCGTTCACAGTCGCTCTTATTCGTTCTGAGTAGAAATAAGGAAAGGGAATAATAATTGGAACTTTTAAATTAATTATTGCAGTTGGAATTTGGTTCGTAGCTAAGTACACGAATTAGGGAAACTCACACTTCTCGGTCATGCTCTACTTTTATAAGTACTGTGTTGACATAATTGGACTGGGATATTATGTATTAATATTTGCTAAGTATCGCAGGATGAAATATAACAGCAAAATAGAAGAGAAATAAACTGTATAGCATTAAGTTGAGCTAGAAGCGCCAAAGCTCGTACTATAATAAATATAGAATATTGAAAATATAAGTAGAAATACATCAACGGACAGAGAAAGCAAATCTAAAGAAATTACTACATCAAGAGATATTCAAAAGAGCTCAAAATAAGACGTATTTCTGAGCTAATCATGGGCGTTGGAAGAAAATAAAGAGTGATAATTACCTATGTAATAATTTATGAAAATAGTATATCTGTTTAAGATACTTGTAATATTAACCACATTATAATCAATTATTATATTGATATTAATATTATTATAGTTTAAAAATTAAATAACATTTGCAAGAATGATCACCATTCAATGATTAATAAATTATTAAATTGATTAAAATTGTACCTAGATTTAAAATTTCCCAATCAATAATTAACATATGACAATGATAATTAAAGTATATTCATTTTATTGTAGAATAATCAATAAATTATGTATCTGTCCCACACAATTTGTAATTTACATTACTTTATGCTTCGTGCTTGTTGCTAATTATAATAATTAATAAGTCATTTGTAATTCCACTTCTAACATGTTATTTATATTCACTTAACTGTTAGCTCAGGACTCCTTATAGTGCCGTGCATGCAAATCTGGTATGCAAGCCATTTATGATTTGTTAGATAGTGGTGCTGGTAAGGATTTGATTGAATTAGGTCTCCAAGAGGTATGTGAAATGTACCCAGAAGGTGAGTGGAAAACCGAATGTCAGGCCTTTGTTGCCAGAGAGTATGAAACCATCATCGCCATGCTAGAAGGTCAATTCCCAGTTGAGACTCTCTGTACCTTGATGACTGCCTGTGAATATCCAATTCCACCAATCAACGGCGTTTGCGACGTGTGCTTGATCGGCTTCACTTTCCTTGAGGATTTATTCAGCCTTGACCTCGGTCTCGATCTTATGGAGTACGTCATCGACTACGTTTGCTACATTTTCCCAGAAGGTCAGTGGCGCGATGAATGTATTATTTTCATTAACTAAGAATACGAGCACTTAATCAAGTTCTTGGACAACTAATTCCCTCCAGAATATGCCTGCGCTGCCCTTGAAGCCTGCGACTCTCCGTTCACCCCAGTTGACGGCGCATGCCTCTCCTGTGAGGGCGCGTTCACCTTTTTGTACGACATATTCGAGTTCGACTCAGAAACCGGTTTGAAAGTGATTGAAACGGCCCTGGATTACATCTGCTACTTGTTCCCTGAGGGTTCGTAAAGGGACACCTGTGACAAATTCGTCAACCAGGAATACGAGGAACTCGTTCACTACATCTCAAACGAGTTCTCACCGAAGGCCATTTGCTTACTGATTAACGCGTGCGAGGGCCCAGACCCAGAATACCAAACAGAGTGCGAGTTCTGCAGAATCTTCTACCAAATGGCACTTGATTTAATCGAATTCGATGCCACCGTTGAAACGATTGAAGAATTACTCGAGCACATCTGCGATATCTTCAACACACCAAAAGCACAAAACGTATGCACCGTGTTCATCGATAAGAACTACGAAAAACTCCTCGAATCTTTGATCCAAAAGTACCCAACCGAAGTCGCTTGCGAAGCTTTCGGCGCATGCATTGCATGAGGTTTGGTTTAAATTATTGTTAACACAATTAAGTAATTTATAAATTATAATCAACTTAATTTAAATTGTTCAATAATATACAGAGGTATATTAGAACGATGTTGTTCATATATCTATTAATAATATCATTGTATAATAATTAAAGATGTATTCATAAATAATTTTAAAAATAGCGATGTTAAAAAATTACAAACTTATAATATTTTATTTACTAAATGACTGTAAATATTTTTAACAAAATATTAACCTTACTTCACACATCACAATATGTATTTCGCTTATACCTTAATGTGCTATTATAATATGGATCTGGACGTTTACAAAGACAAATCTATCATAAAGTTATCCTCATATTATGCATCCGGTCTTCTAGAAAGCGAATAAAAATTATAATAACTGTGTGGAAGTTAACTTACGAGTCCGCTTGATATAACTTTGTAAAACTACAACCATGATGTTATTGGATCATTCCAAGTAATATAATCGTTATTTCCAACAGTCGAAGTAGTTCTAAATTAAGATAATTTGCTTCCAGGTGCAAAATATACTTTTCAAGATTTATTGGTAAAGCTTACTAAGTCTCAATATATAGAGTTCTCGTTAAATGGGATTATAATGTTAACATCAAGTATTTCATCAGCGAAATTAATAAAAGATCCAGATGATATAGTTATTGTTGCCGAAAAACCTATAAATGTAGCTCCAATAATAATTGGGGTTGTTCTATCGGTTTTAGTCTTGGGTGTGCTCATTTACATTTGTGTAATGGTAAACATTCAAAAGAGGAAAAATGAAAATTAATCTTAAAAGTACAGTAGAGCATAAATTAATAGACAACAATAGATTCTTCGCTATAAGAACGCGAGCTAAATGCTATTCGACAGCAAGAAGATAAAAGGTGAAAATTCGGTAGTTTCGCAAACATCTTCGTCAAATATTTGCTTTGTAAACGCAGAAACAATTTAAAAAACTTTTAATGCAAAAGATATCACTGTAGAGGATTTGGAACCCGTTCCACAACTTTCATTGAATGGGACCAAGGAATTCCCTCTTCAAGTTCCAAGTTCCCTTCCAAAATCTCAACTGAAAGAAAAAAGCTCAGAGGAAAGCTCAGAAATAATTGAACTTGGGAACTGCCCGAACGTCCTCGATTTTTTACAAAATAAAGACGTTAAATTCGAACCAACTGTTCAAAAACAGGAAGTTCCAAAAGAGGCCAAAAAAGTTCTTGATACACTTAACAAAATATAAACCCTGAATAAAATCGGGGAAGTAAATGATGATAAACTGAAGTCGATATACTAAAAATTGGGCATTCAAAAAGCAACACAGTGAGTCTATACATGAGTATACGATATATAATTTTGTTCGCGAATGTGCTATAAATCCGTTCACCTAAAAGTGAAACAATATATTACATAAAATATATTACTATGATAGTACCTGCAATATGGTGCTAGTAGCCTAAGCTCGCATTTTTATTTTTACTAGAATGATTAAGAATTACAGTTTGTGTAGGAAGATCTGAAAAGACTTGATCGTCAGCTCTAGAGCGAAATCGCGCGATGTGCGAATTATCGAGAATTAATTCCAAATTGAAATGATCCATCAAAAGAGATTTAGAATGAATTAGTAAAAACTTCTACCTATGCTTATGCGGTTGAAAGAGATCATTAACAGAAACTTAACGTTTCTATACGTAGCCTCAACCAAATGTAATTTATTCTCCAATGTTACACGCTCTGCATCACGTATATGTGAAATACGTTGCCGCACAAAGCAGATATCACTTATTCTGCCCTTTCTGTGAATATTAGTGTACAGTAACAGTGAATATAACCTTTAAATACCATCTACTTTATATTAGTGTAAAATAGTACACTATATCCTTGCAATGCGTGTGAGCGTATTCTTCGCTGCTGTCTAGTGGCCTAAGCACGCATCCGGGCATTTCTTAAAGTGGAAGCCAATGATGTATTTTCAAATTTTATACAGTGCCGTATCGATTTGAGAACATGAATAATTCTGTTTTACTTTCTCGATTCGATATTTTTAATTTAAGAGCGAGCCCAGTCAGCGCAATACAATTATCGCACATGCCAGATGCAAACAGCTGGATAAAAGTAAGTCAGTAAAGAAACAATAGTCGGGTGGAATTAATAGAATCGTTGTGTTTGTGGTGTAATTAGACTGTTGCGTATTTCAACACAGAAAACGGCTATTATGTTGTCCACTTCACAGAAGTATTATCCTTCTAGTCGCAAAGTGATAGCCACTAATTTGACTATGACTAGGCATTTGCGAAACTACGTACCTAACTTACCAACCAACTTTATTGTACAATGCGGCCAAACGGAAATATAGATTGAGATATCATGAATCGTCACTAAAGAGTAATCACGGCACTAATATAATGCTGCACCGACATTTTGTAAAACTAATGACTTCTGGTCCATTCAACTTATCTAAGGCACATCTACAACCTTTAGCCTAGACACAAACTGTATTGTTGGTGATAGATTCCCAGCGAATATCAAGCATCACCTCAATCAGAATATGTGCGAGTCTTTAATAAAATACAAGTTGTTTTGGATACGAGCCGGAGGAATGCGTTCATATAACGCTGAATTAAAATAGCGGTTCGGAATGTGTCAAAAATATCTCACTCTCTGCTTACATCGCGGAGGAACCGGGCGATCTCGTCCGCGGTGACCTCCAGCGCCTTGTTCTTCTGGGTCTCTTTCCTCTTTTCCTCCACCTTCTGCTCCCTCGCGGCCGCCTTCAGCTGCTGTCCGATGTGCTGGGAGAGGCTCAGCTTGTGGAAGTGCTTGTCCGGGTGGAGGTCCAGGACGCGCTGGAGCACCTCTTTCTGGAGCACCTTGAGGCCCTGGTCTCCTGCCGCCTTTTCCAGCACGGCGGCCTTGATGTCGTCCGCGAAGAGGAGGTGGTCGTCGCAGAACTGCTTGGACCAGATGTTGTGGAAGTAGTCGTGGGCCTCCTGGGGAATGCAGCCGTAGTGGTCTCCCACGCACAGCCACAGGTTGTAGCGGTAGTTGATGCCGTTGAAGGCCCTGTAGACCTCTTCGCCGCTGGAGGGCCGCGCCTTGTTTATCTCGGCCACGGTCTCGATCATGGCCTGCGTGAACCTTGTTTACTTCATTGGAATGGAATGAATATTGTTTAGTCTATTTATGAGTTAAGTCGCGTTATAAACACAATTATAATCATTCAAAATTCTGTATACAAATTTAGAAATAAGAGATTGATATACTAAATAGTACAAGCGAACGCCACGTTAGATGATTATTTACTTAAACCAAGTATGTTTACAGTTTAGTTCGATTTGTTTGTTCCAATGTGTGTAATAAGTTACTCACGCAGCCGTTTTCTCACTATGCCAGTGAGCTACTCAACAAAATAAATATCAAACCATGAGTTGCTGTTTATAATTATAAAGATCTAAATTTCTCATGATTATTATTACATATTGCAAGTGCGTGATCACTGACATCACTCGATAACATATCTCTATTTGTAACTGATATTTGAAGATCAAATCGAATTCTTTTGTTGTCGACGTCAGTTTTGATACAAAATGAGTTATTTGAAGAAACAGCGACATCTTCAAAGAGCTCGCGCAAAAAGCGATTATCTGCGTCGAGTGAAAGCATGTTGAGTTGTAGTATCGATTTTGAATATTCTAAAAGTTGCATTTTGCATAAGAAACACAAAGTTTTAAGCCAATAATTAGCTGGTCTAACATAGCGCTATTTTAGATTCATTTCAAACAGCTCCGCGTATGTAACTGCAAATGTGTTGCGATATCCAAAATATCGGAGATTCTTTCAACACGTGTACTATATCACGTATAATGTTCGCCGTCCAAAGAGTTGTGTGCACTACCACGTAGCTTGGTTTTCTGACCTGGTGCTTCTGGCATTAATTCTGGTGCAACTTGAAGTGGAAGATTATTGAAGTCTGTAAATGCTACAGAAATATGGTTGTGTGACTTTTGACTCAAAGGAAATTTGTTTTTACTTTCACGATTTACAAATTACACCTCCTGAAGCGACCGCTTCATTCTAGCTCCGTGCGGTGGTGCGAACTGCGGCCGAGCAGTGTTGGCTTATTAGCAACCTTGCCATATAACTAGCATAAGATTCATTATTTCGTTTGAGTTCTTACATTCTCTTCTGAACTGCCGTTGAATCTCATTGAGCATTAAAGTTGAGCGCTGGGTTCTGTTTAAACATATAGAGTATCACAAGGTGGAATACCTGGACCCGAATTAACTTGCCTCCACTTCTGATCCGTATCTGGAGTGGGCCATATCCGAGGCATTGATTCTCCAGCTCTGAACGCGGAGGCGATTGTTTAGAGTGTACCGATTCTACATTCTAACTCATACTATGAAGGTAATGCTTACACAAAATATCTCACTCTCTGCTTACATCGCGGAGGAACCGGGCGATCTCGTCCGCGGTGACCTCCAGCGCCTTGTTCTTCTGGGTCTCTATCCTCTTTTCCTCCGCCTTCTGCTCCCTCGCGGCCGCCTTCAGCTGCTGTCCGATGTGCTGGGAGAGGCTCAGCTTGTGGAAGTGCTTGTCCGGGTGGAGGTCCAGGACGCGCTGGAGCACCTCTTTCTGGAGCACCTTGAGGCCCTGGTCTCCCGCCGCCTTCTCCAGCACGGCGGCCTTGATGTCGTCCGCGAAGAGGAGGTGGTCGTCGCAGAACTGCTTGGACCAGATGTTGTGGAAGTAGTCGTGGGCCTCCTGGGGAATGCAGCCGTAGTGGTCTCCCACGCACAGCCACAGGTTGTAGCGGTAGTTGATGCCGTTGAAGGCCCTGTAGACCTCTTCGCCGCTGGAGGGCCGCGCCTTGTTTATCTCGGCCACGGTCTCGATCATGGCCTGCGTGAACCTTGTTTACTTCATTGGAATGGAATGAATATTGTTTAGTCTATTTATGAGTTAAGTCGCGTTATAAACACAATTATAATCATTCAAAATTCTGTATACAAATTTAGAAATAAGAGATTGATATACTAAATAGTACAAGCGAACGCCACGTTAGATGATTATTTACTTAAACCAAGTATGTTTACAGTTTAGTTCGATTTGTTTGTTCCAATGTGTGTAATAAGTTACTCACGCAGCCGTTTTCTCACTATGCCAGTGAGCTACTCAACAAAATAAATATCAAACCATGAGTTGCTGTTTATAATTATAAAGATCTAAATTTCTCATGATTATTATTACATATTGCAAGTGCGTGATCACTGACATCACTCGATAACATATCTCTATTTGTAACTGATATTTGAAGATCAAATCGAATTCTTTTGTTGTCGACGTCAGTTTTGATACAAAATGAGTTAAATGAAGAAACAACGACATCTTCAAAGAGCTCGCGCAAAAAGCGATTATCTGCGTCGAGTGAAAGCATGTTGAGTTGTAGTATCGATTTTGAATATTCTAAAAGTTGCATTTTGCATAAGAAATACAAAGTTTTAAGCCAATAATTAGCTGGTCTAACATAGCGCTATTTTAGATTCATTTCAAACAGCTCCGCGTATGTAACTGCAAATGTGTTGCGATATCCAAAATATCGGAGATTCTTTCAACACGTGTACTATATCACGTATAATGTTCGCCGTCCAAAGAGTTGTGTGCACTACCACGTAGCTTGGTTTTCTGACCTGGTGCTTCTGGCATTAATTCTGGTGCAACTTGAAGTGGAAGATTATTGAAGTCTGTAAATGCTACAGAAATATGGTTGTGTGACTTTTGACTCAAAGGAAATTTGTTTTTACTTTCACGATTTACAAATTACACCTCCTGAAGCGACCGCTTCATTCTAGCTCCGTGCGGTGGTGCGAACTGCGGCCGAGCAGTGTTGGCTTATTAGCAACCTTGCCATATAACTAGCATAAGATTCATTATTTCGTTTGAGTTCTTACATTCTCTTCTGAACTGCCGTTGAATCTCATTGAGCATTAAAGTTGAGCGCTGGGTTCTGTTTAAACATATAGAGTATCACAAGGTGGAATACCTGGACCCGAATTAACTTGCCTCCACTTCTGATCCGTATCTGGAGTGGGCCATATCCGAGGCATTGATTCTCCAGCTCTGAACGCGGAGGCGATTGTTTAGAGTGTACCGATTCTACATTCTAACTCATACTATGAAGGTAATGCTTACACAAAATATCTCACTCTCTGCTTACATCGCGGAGGAACCGGGCGATCTCGTCCGCGGTGACCTCCAGCGCCTTGTTCTTCTGGGTCTCTTTCCTCTTTTCCTCCACCTTCTGCTCCCTCGCGGCCGCCTTCAGCTGCTGTCCGATGTGCTGGGAGAGGCTCAGCTTGTGGAAGTGCTTGTCCGGGTGGAGGTCCAGGACGCGCTGGAGCACCTCTTTCTGGAGCACCTTGAGGCCCTGGTCTCCTGCCGCCTTTTCCAGCACGGCGGCCTTGATGTCGTCCGCGAAGAGGAGGTGGTCGTCGCAGAACTGCTTGGACCAGATGTTGTGGAAGTAGTCGTGGGCCTCCTGGGGAATGCAGCCGTAGTGGTCTCCCACACACAGCCACAGGTTGTAGCGGTAGTTGATGCCGTTGAAGGCCCTGTAGGCCTCTTCGCCGCTGGCGGGTCGCACCTTGTTTATCTCGGCCACGGTATCGATCATGGCCTGCGTGAACTTTGTTTACTTCATTGGAATGGAATGAATATTGTTTAGTCTATTTACGAATTATTCGCGTTATAAACACGTTTATAATCATTCAAAATTCTGTATACAAATTTAGAAAAATAGAGATTGATATACTAAATAAGTACAAGCGAACGCCAAATTAGATGATTATTAACTTGTAACAAGTATGTTTACTGTTTAATTCGATTTGTTTATTTCAATGTGTGTATTAAGTTACTCACTCAGTCCTTTTCACAATATGCCAGTGAGCTACTCAACAAAATATATATTTAATCATGAGTTGCTGTTTATAATTATAAAGATATAAGTTTCTCATGAGTAATATTACATATTGCAAATACATGGTCACTGATATCACTTACGCCAGTATGAATAACATGTCCATTATCTAAACTATATTTGAAGATCAAATCGAATTCTTTCGTTGACGCCAGCTTTGATACAAAATGAGTTACTTGAAGAAACAGCAACATCTTCAAAGAGCTGGCGCAAAAAGCGAACATCCACTTAGAGTGAAAGCACGTTGAGCGGTAGTATCATATTTTGAACAGTCTAAAACATTACATGTTGTATGTGGGAACACATAAATTTATACGCCAACAATAGCGGCCCAACCTTGCGTTATTTTAGATTCATTTCAAACAGCTCCGCATATGTAACTGCAAGTGCGTTGTGATAACCAAAGTTTCGGTGATTCTTTCAACGCATGTTCTTTATCATGCTAAACATTTACTGTCCAAAGAGCTGGGCGCACTACCACGACGCTTGGTTTTCTGACTAGTAGCTTCTGGCATTAATTCTGCTGCAACTTGAAGTGGAAGATTATTGAACTCCGTAAATGCTGTAGATATATCTCTGTGTAACTTTTAATTCAAATGAAATTTGTTTTTACTTTCACGATTTACAAATTACACCTCATGCAGCGGCCGCTTCATTCTAGCTCCGTGCGGCGGTGCGAACAGCGACCGAGCAGTGTTGGTTTAGTGGCAAGCTCTCTAAATAACTAGCATGAGATTTATCATTTCGTTTGAGTTCTTACATTCTCTTCTGAACTGTTGTTCAACCTCATTGTGCATAAAAGTTAAGCGCCGAGTTCCATTTACACATAGCGGGTGCCGCTAGGTGGAGTGCCTGGACCCGAATTAACTTGCCTCCACTTCTGATCCGTATCTGGAGTGGGCCATATCCGATGCATTGATTCTCCAGCTCTGAACTCGGAGGCGATTGTTTAGAGTGTACCGATTCTAGGTTCTAACTCAAACAATGAAAGTAATGATTATGAAAAAATATCTCACTCTCTGCTAACATCGCGGAGGAACCGGACGAGCTCGTCGGCGGTGACCTCGAGCGCATTGTTCTTCTGGGCCTCTTTCTTCTTTTCCTCCGCCTTCTGCTCCCTCGCGGCCGCCTTCAGCTGCTGGCCGATGTGCTGGGAGAGGCTCAGCTTGTGGAAGTGCTTGTCCGGGTGGAGGTCCAGGACGCGCTGGAGCACCTCTTTCTGGAGCACCTTGAGGCCCTGGTCTCCCGCCGCCTTCTCCAGCACGGCGGCCTTGATGTCGTCCGCGAAGAGGAGGTGGTCGTCGCAGAACTGCTTGGACCAGATGTTGTGGAAGTAGTCGTGGGCCTCCTGGGGAATGCAGCCGTAGTGGTCTCCCACGCACAGCCACAGGTTGTAGCGGTAGTTGATGCCGTTGAAGGCCATGTAGGCCTCTTCGCCGCTGGAGGGCCGCGCCTTGTTTATCTCGGCCACGGTCTCGATCATGGCCTGCGTGAACCTTGTTTACTTCATTGGAATGGAATGAATATTGTTTAGTCCATTTATGTTCCAGCTTGCAAGTCGTCATTCCACCTTCAGACCAAATAATATATACAAGGATAATGACAAAGAATATATATACAAAATTACTTAGATTCACAAATCATCCTGATCAACTATTGGAATAATCCTTTTGAATTATATTCTCTGTTTTATCATTGCAACCTTTAATTTAATGGTTGGGGCCAAAGTTATACATAAGCAAATCAAAACTGATACTAATCCAATTGTCAAAATAGCTTATTTAGATTCTTTATGGAACTGATCTTCTTTTGATATGTACATTTCGTCAATGCTTACATAATCTATCAGCACATCCCCTTCATAAAACATGAGCATTTGTGATTTATCGTTCAATGCTGTTAAATAACTTTCAAGATTAGAGAACTGCTCGGTACTGAGTGGGATTGAATACGAATACGCGAATTAATGTGTTAAATTAATCTGTTAATAAGTAACTGTGTTCAGATCCGTTTTACTCATGTTGAGAACAAGATTAACTTAATTACTTATTGAACACGTTTTTGTTTCTTTACCAAGTGTTATTTGCATCGATTATTTATAAACTACTATTATTGCTCCGTTGAAGCAGCTCTCAGTTGCAGCTCCAACGTTTTGGTTCATTACTTTCACCAAAGATCCGTTTTTGAAGAAACGAATGATCAAATCGAACTGAAAAGTTGAGTCATTTGTAGTCGCATACCTCTTAAGATTCGTTTCACAGTCACTTTCGAGCACGTCAGCACAGAGAAGACGCACACGACCATTATTAAATTAAAAAGAATTTATGGTTAAGGTGAATGACATGGAGGGTTCTTGGTAAGTATTTGAAGCAGATGAGGTAATTTATGTTCCATCAAGCACGTATGCACTTGGGATTCTGTTTGAATAGCCAAAGAACTGAATCTGAACTGAATCAGCGTGGAGAGCAGTGATCTGATTGTTGTAGTCCTAGTACACCTATAAACCAGAAGACAACGTTGTGGTATTAACTTCGAGATCTAAATAAGCAGATGCTCCCTAAACTTTTAACTTAATACTCGAATATGCATTTTATAATGATATCACATTATACTTATTCACTTGTATTGACGTTATTAAAGGAGTTACAACAGACTCGAAATATAATTAAAATTGAATAAACTGAATTGAACTCTAAAGTGGTTTCGAACCAATATTGGAGATAGTCGCGTTAAAAATGTTCGTTGAGTCCCAAGATGGAGGCTACGTTAACGTTTAAAAGTCTGTTCCAACCACTAATTTTTCATATCTATCAATATCTCCATTCAGATAAATTATATAAACGTCAGCTTATATAAGATTCTTCATGCTATTTGGGTTAGTTAACGATATTAACTATGGACAATTATTAGTACTTGAGACTTCCAGCTCAATGTAATCAATATCTAAAATTGTGCGAATCGACTAGAAACAATTAACTTGAAGGCCTTTCTCAGTTAGAACTGATCCCATTACCACTCTAGTAAAATGAATCATTGACTCAATAGTTACAATGACTTAATCTGAGAATAAATAAGTATCATCAGAGCATTCCTAACACAGAATATTTATACCAATGGTTGTAGAATAGCTAAAATTAACTAAAATTTAAGAAGTTGGGATGAAGTTTCCACTGGTGTCTACCAAAGCGTTTGCGAACACTGTCACATTAATACCTCTCGGAATCTAATAGCATTCTGTTTTGTTAGTTGGAGTTAAATACAATCTGTAATATCTCTTTGTACTTACAGTTACCAAACGAATATATGATGATGAATTATAGCAATCAGCCAATTCAGTTTTATCTCCAATCGATAAATCTAACAGACATATGTGAATGAATAACATAATTGAAGCGGGACATATATAATAAATTTTGAGATTGTAAATGTGTTTGTTGGTTCAGTTTATTATGAAATAAAAATGAACGAAAACAATTTGAATATTTTACATTTAATAATAAAACAACAGCACAGTGTAATCAGTAATATGTTATAAAATTAACAATTTAAAATTTTGCATAATAAGTTTGAGTATTCATTTATGAAATGATTAATATAGTTAGTTATAGTATATTATCAACTCAGAAGATAAGTTAAGATTTACGAAATCATACTTTTGTATATTATTTATCAATGCAGATTTAAATGAATATTTGATAACAAATAGAGTCAAACTTTAATAAATAATCATTAGATTTGGGGACTTTATTGTCATATAGATACTACATTACCTCGAATACAGACCCCCACTCCATTTCGGTTACAGACCTGTATTAAAAATACTTATTAAAATAAATTTATTTATCCATTCATTACGTTTCAGCGCTTTGTGTGGCCTGTACAAAGATATCCCCAAGTTTCTGCGTCAAGTCCACAATCCCCTGCATATTCTCTATGCACATGTTTTGTAGTTTATTAATGCTTCCTTTGCAGCTTTCATACTCCGCCAAATCCATATTGTGCCTCTTAGTGTAGAATTCTTGGTACCCCTTATAAACGAGGTCGAACGAGAACTATTGTTACCACTTCATTCCTTGGTTTTTAAAATAGTTCACTTAGTGTTTGAACGCGTTCGTTTTCTTTTTAAATATTAATTGTAACAGTTGCTCGTTTATTTGCATTCCGACGTCGGAAAGTTGCAAAATCTCGTCAATTTTGTACGTTTCGTTCACTGATTTAACTTCTTTTGTGATCATGTTTACGAAGCAGGTCCTTTTCTCAATTCTGGACTCGAGCATTAACACACCAGCAGTGCAGATAAGCACTTTGAAATCAAGGAGCTCATCAGTGATTAAAGACTCGGTGAAATCTTGTTAAATTGTATAGAGCTTTCCATCATGCCTCAAAACAACTAAAGAATCGCAGAAGTGGAAGAACAAACCGCTTATATTCTTTATTGTTTTGAACTCGTTATTAATAAATTCGTACAAAACACCCTTCTTAGAACGCACATAGAGCTTATTCTGCATTTAGAACATGTTACCAAAGGGGAGCAACTCTGACTTATCAGGAACCTCGGCCACTTTCTCAAATTGGAGCTTTTAATTCAGTTTGTAAATTATATCCTTGAACTGGATGTAATAACCATTGCAAACAAGAATCTGAGATAAATACTTCATATGAGGTGGATACTCCAATGCTGGATCGAGAGTAGACTCAACAAGCACCTTGAAATCATGCGTAAGGAGCTAAATCTTGTTTTAGAATAACACCATGAACACATCCATCTCAGGACGCAACCTAACACACATATTAATATTCGCGAAATTCTTTATTTCTTTGTCAGATTTTGGCTTTATTAACAATTACTCAAGTTTAGAGGTCATCTAAGGATAACGGGCATATTAATCTTGCAAATAAGAATCATCGTAAGTTGGAGGATGCTTAAATATACTTGTGTAAGAAGTGGTATCAATGGTATCAAAGTTGGGTTGAATAGCTTTAACAGTTGCAAGATCTATCATAACAGATTCTTTGGTTTAGAGATCGAAAATCAAGAAAGATTCTGTATTTATCACAGAAAATATGGCAAGTTGATTAATGGTTTGTAAATATTACAATTACTTTTCAGGATTTAATACTAACTCCAATTCCAAACGTTCAGTTAACTTAAATATTTGATTGTCCTGCAAATAGTACACATTATTTTAGTAATTGAACATACTTCCTTATATTTTAACTACTTAAGTAAATAGTGAAGTGTTATTATTATAAATAAATATTTCATTGTTTGTTATCTGATATAAGTGATCATTAAATGAGAATATTTACTAATCATCAGTTAATTGAATTTTTATTTATTTATCAGATTATTGTGATAACGAAAATAAACAATCATTTGTTTGGATAAAAACTTAACCACAACAAAATGCAAATTATTTAACTTAGTTACATTTATCCAATTAAGATATTCTTTTATTCTAACTATTTATAATTTATATATGCGTAGAATGATTTAAATACATATCTTAACCTACAAATAATTTTAAACATGGTTTATTTGTCAATTTAAGTTATGTTGAAATATTGCCTATTGACTATCCCATATGTGAAGTGTTATTATTTATTAAAATATTTTTAGTATTGTTTTATATAATCTTTTATCATATTTTATTTGTGGGTTTAACTTATCTGGTTATAGAAGACTAAATCGAAATCAAACACATAATCACTAAAGTTAGTTGATAATATATCAACAATGGTGAAATGAATAATTCTGTCACAAGGTGTGATTAGTTTGTAGCGTTTTTGATTTATGAGATAGAAACGTTATTAGTTGTTAAAATAGTACATAATGATCTGTATCTATAATGACTCACTTAACTGACTGTCAATTTAATCATTCCATCTTAATGACAATCATTTTCAAGAATACACATAGTATAATAAATACACCTTTAAACCTCAATATTTAAATATTCAACCCGAAGGAAAAAGCGAGAAACAGTTTCTAAAAAGTAAGTTAGCGAATCAGGTGAAACTGGTCCGCTAACGACTCAGTGATGGTCTTATTGAGTCTTTACTGAGTGGGCATAAATGACGGTTTGAGCCCGTTTTGAAAGTGGAAACACTGGCGTGCGAGAGCCCATGTTTTGCTTTCGAAAGTCTCAATGAAGTCTGTTTGTGCCGTCTCGAGGAAGTGAAATGAATATATTATATATATATATATATATATATATATATATATATATATATATATATATATATATATATATATATATATAACTCTAAGCTACAAGAGCTTCCGCAGATTTAATTATAATAATTGATTATAATAACTTACAAACTATTATAATACCAATAAATGAATATATAAATGAAAAATATATAAGCTATATAAGAAGCTATATATGAAAATTAAATCTAATAATTCATGTTTTTTCATTGAAAATTATTAATTGAAAGTGTGACAATAAGAAAGGAATTAAAAATCTATATCATAAATTAAAAAATTATGATATTAATATGATTAATTTTATATATCGGCTCACTCTTTTGGTACATCTCAAAAACATCCATTCAATAATCAATTACTTCAATCACAAGAAACATTAAAAAATGATGTATTCATTTTAACGCGTTCTTTACTCCTTTACATAAAGGACTCTATATTTTCAGTGTTAATTATTTGAGATGTCATCAAATTATATCATGATTAATTAACTTGGTACTTTGAAACAGCTACATGATTTGATTAGTTGAGATTTCGGAAGAAATAATGAGATTATGATATTTTCGTTCTATATAGGTATTCATGATCATAATATATGCTATTATATAATCATAAATGAAATTATTGCGCCCGAACCCGTCCAGATCCTTCCTCCACCCCATATGAAAAGAGTGTTCCAGTTTAACTCAGAAATGAGATAGAGACATGCGAATTTGTATAGTCGTTAGTCTAATTGATTAAAAACTATCTATAGCCCATGAATGCAATACCACGAGTTTGAAATAATTGATAGTTGAATAACTATATGAATAACCGCAGTAAAACCCAAATAAATAGGGGATCTGTGTGTAGTTAAATATCTATATTAGTATTATCCATAGAGTTTTCTATTCAATATAGATACTGATTTAAAGATATAATATCGTCATATTTTCATAATAGCAAAGTGGTGTGAAAGAGAATGCACTGTATAAATAATTACTAATAATTATATACAAAATCAACAACTTTTATAATTGGTCAAATTTTGTATTTTGTCTATTATTTGACCAATATTAATTATTGATTTCACAATATAGTAATATTATAGAATTATATTGAAATATGATATTTAAATGTTCACTCCAACATGAAATATATTTTCGTATTTGTAAAATTACTGATATAGAATACGTTTAATTTCGTGACAATATAAACATAGAATAATAAATATACATTAAATATAAGTAGATTAGAGGGATTACTTAAAGTTACAAAGTTAAACAAAATTTGTGAGACTAATATATATTATATATTTAACTAGCGGTATATTTATGATTTATACTTATGTGTATATTTATATCACTATTATGCAAAATCGCTTACACAACTAGAGTCATTTAGCAATATTTACAAATCAAATATAGAAGTGAAATAATCAAAATAAAGTCTTATATCTATATATGAATGCAAATGTTTATAGATATTTTAATATCCAATTGTAAATTATTATTTTACAATTTATTAACACTGTATTAACATTTATTTGAAGTTAATGAGAAAGTTTTGAGTCAAATGTACACTCAAAAATGAAAGTCAATAACCGCAAATTTAATATTTCCTTTTAAGGTAAGGCTAATATGACGAAAATAAACCAGTCCCCAAAATTTAAATAGGCCTGTCAATAGTGTCGAAAAATGGCTACATGGCCTTCAAATCAAAGTACGAAGTATTAATTATAAGATTCTTAAAGTATAACAAATATTAATAGTATGTACTATTTTTAGTGTTATGAAAGTGTTATGAACGTAATATAAATTTCACTTCAATATGATTATTGCATATTTAGTATATTCAATTAATATCGATTAAGCTAATTAAAAACAATATAATAGCAGTATTGCGTGTGTATCACTTCTGTACGACGAGTTATCTTATATAAAGAAAGCTATAGATAATTTTTAACAATAAACATATAAGCAAAGTTAATTGTGGATTCTTTTGGACTATAACGATTAAATAGCTCATGAATATATTAAAACAATTATTAACTATGCTAATTAGTTATATTTAGTAAATTGTTTAAACTTTAATGAATGCTAACCTTTTTATTAAAAATAATTTTCATCCAATATTTATGTTTTACGTATTCTTGGGTATTATGATGTGCCAAAAGAATTGCTTCTATAAAAAGTAATTAATACATCAAAAGCTGATTATATAGTTGAATGGAGTCCTATGGCGTTTCATGATTAAAATAGAATATCTCACTAGTTGTAATTAATAATAAATTCGTCACTATAGTATTCATTTATTTAATGTGTTTATTATTATGATCACCGAGCTAAACGTATAACACATTCATATTCTCGTTATGTATCTTAGGAAACTATAATGTTCAGTAAAAACATATAGTTCCCATTGCCAGTAAATAATCAGGTTTGTAATAACTCATAATTTAGCGAAAATATTATATATGTAAGTTTTAGGCTACAAGATTTCAATTAATCAGAAATTACAACATAAAATCAAACGTCTATTATAAACATGATTTAACCGAAAACTGAGTATGATGGCATTTTCAGCCTAGGTGCCTGGTGTTAAGTTGGCGGAACGTTGATTACTCGTAGGATGTTTCTTGTCCACTCTCCAATTTATGGTTTCGGGATTAAAACGTGGGAGAACCTGATAACTATTTTGTAGAACAGGTTCGAGGGGTATTGGGAGCTTGAAAATATGGTGATTGGCAAACTTACCACTGCGTTAAGTCACCGCTACAACAAACATTCAAGCATTTATAAGGTGTACGACAATAAGTACAACATGTTCAGCAATCACTAGTTTGACGAAATAGACAACTCTCCAACTGAGCTTAAAACATATTAAAAGTTCAAAAAGAGCGTAAACACCCAAATATAAATATTTCTCAAATAGAATTTAAATTATGAGCGTGTTCTTTACGTTCTTAAAGCACTCAGTCACCCGTTTTCCTCCACTAAAATAACGGAACAGAACATTGTTGAGCTGAACGAGGTCCTTTCTGAGCTGAGGGACGGGCGGGATTTTGATCTTTTGTTCTACGTTCCTGAAGAGGATTTTGAAATGGTTCTTAATTGGGTTAACAAACACGATTACTACCACTTTAAAATAATTCAGTACAAAGATCTGTGGGCTGAAAACCCGTACCACGAGGACTGGAACTACGGGCTGGATAACGTGAAACTGGCCGAGAACTACATTGAAAGACTGTTCGAAGACATCATGGAGCTGAAAGGAATGCCCAGGTGGCAATAGTACTAAATCCTGAATGAAGTTAACGGGTGGGCCTGAATATGAATGAAATTGAATTTTTTATGATATTCGATTTGGTTTTAACTTTAGCATAATACACATTACCACGTTTAGTTAGCTTTATAGGAATTACTTCAAATTTGTGGACGAATATACATAACAGTCAAATTTTAAATATAGTTTATAAAAAATCATTTAGTACATTAAATTCTTAAAATTCTAAAGTCGTTATTTTATAAGTAATAAAATATATAGTAACTACAATTTAAATTACAAATAAATTTAACTGAATTGTGGATTCACAATGTTAACAAATTACAATATAATTTGATATTTTGATGTAGCTGACATGTAATGAGAACATTTGATTGTCCCACTTCAACAACAAATATATGAGAGTAATGTCTATTTTGAAGAACAATATTTTATAAAGAGGATTTGTACATGATGGAATTAATAACCAGCGTAATACCGCACATAATAGTATAAGTAACGAGGACAGAACGCTTCCACCAGTAAATATGACTACACAATTTCTTGTTTTAACTTCCAATATAAGTTTACTAAAACAGATTGAGAATGCCAATGATGAGGCTAGAGAATTAAATGACAGAGCTGTCAACATACAACAGTGTTCCAATATATTACAAAATAACATTGACATAATGTATAAAAATGTTAACAAATTAAAAATTAATTTGGAAAAGAAGTTAAAGCACATGCAATAATGATAACAGTAAGTTAAAGTAATATTGATCAAACCATAACAGTTGTGTATTATGAAAATGTGTATTAAGAAAAATAAATATGTGAAAATCATTTACAATCTTAGACTATTCATACAGCCATATATAATATTGTGTGTAATTTTACATATATTGAATTTATTTATTTCATGTGAATTAAAATTACAAATACAAAATACATACACAATTGAAAAAATACCATTTATTCGCGTTATCCATCATTTTACGTCCAACATTCCCCACTCCACAATGAAAGTATTACCAATATTAAACAACAATATCCTACAGCACCAGTTTCACAGCATCAGCACCGCTCCAAACAGCAACGACGAAATCCCGTACAATCCCCGCATAAACTAATTCACCTTGAACCTTAAATCACTAAATCTGGTTGAGCAAATTGAATCCATGAACGAGGAACTAACAAAGTATTTGACCAAAACGGAGGGGATAATTGACTACGCAGAACACGTCCAGAAAAATGTGGACGTTTTGGCGGCGAACGTTAAAAGACTCCAACACAATTTAGAAGTTCAAATGTGAACTTTGAGCGAAGCAGTTTCTGGTGAATTAACGAGTGAGTAGCATTTAATATCGTTTTCTGGTTTTTGATTTGTGTAAGTCTAATGAACCTCTAAGCTCATCCTATGCTTGATTTAGGATGCACAGAGCAGAAAGGAATGACTGTATATATTGCATCTATATATAATAATAGTTACACAGAAAATTTTTTGAGGTTAGTTAAACACTTACATTTTGAATTAATTATTAAAAAATGTTGTTATAGTAAAATATAGTAAATAGATGATATATGATGTTAAAAATAGTGGTTCTATTTATAGAATTCAAACAAATAGATGTTTTGATATAACAAGCAGGAAAGGTCCTTTGATATATTTTGAAAATATATTTGTATTACTCATATTACCATTAATACCGCATTAAAATATTAATACAATATTTTTGTCTAAATTTTAAGTTATAGAATTCGAAATATTATAAATATAATGATTTTTTATAGGTCTAGTACTATTTCGGAGTGTAAATGTAAAAATCGATCTTAACTAATAGGCTCGTACGAGAGTTCATTTTAACCCAGTTTGTATATCTATATATGAATCCTTTCCCTATAAAATATAAGATGTGATCATCCCGTTCATTTTTTCATAAATTGAGCATTTATTTTTGAGCTCTTTTATTTTTAATTTTAGATTTATGAGATTAATTCTAACATTCCACACCTAAATAAATGTTGAATATCACTTAAACTTTATAAATATTTTATTAATATAACAATAAGATTATTTTCTACAAATATACAATATTTTAAATCAATATTTTTAATTTTTTATATATTAGCTTTTAACAAATAGACTCAAATATTACTTTTAGGTATTATACTTTTAGTATCAATATCAAGATTGCATGAAGCATAAATTTAATTAAATTTGTGGTCAAAATGTTATTTGACCTGATAGAAATGTATTTTATCAAATCATATTGAAATTTTTCATGTTTACTAAATATAATTATCAATATAATTATTAATTAATTACGTATAATAAATATATATTATATCGATTTTGTATTCATTATTTGTAGTGAAATAGCAAAATCACAAATCAACTACGCAAAAAAGCTTAGTGAAATTAAAATGCAGTTTATTGTAATAAATTTCTAAGTGCATCATAATTGCAATATTTAAATGTGAAATGATACTGATAATGACTTATTAGTATTATTTTTGTCACTGACACTCGTTTTTGGGTTTTTATGGATTCATTTGGTGTGGAACAAATACTAAATGATGTTATTATTTAATTATATGACTATTTATTTCAATATTTATTCATTTTTATAATTTCATGTACATGTTCATAATTTCATGTATAATTTCATGTATTCCATTAATTTGTCAAATCAAGGCCATTATTGGTAAGTATCTTAAATATGAAGTTTTAATCACCTCTTTTTATTTTAGTAAAATCAACTAAAATGACCTCTTATTTATAATATTATATATAGTAATAGGCTCAGCGAGTGGAAATCGATATATTGTAGAAGTATATGGATATGAATACAGTTCATAGAAAAATCTAGAGTAGGGGTCGTCCCGTTCAATTATTAACTGTACAAAGTATCATTTTCTAAAGCGCAGATGAGTGCTAATGAGTGCTAGGATAAGAAATACGTCAATAATCATTGAGTTTGGTGAAATCCGCGTGTCTTCAGCTAGTTTCTGAGATAAGTTTAATGTTGTTCATTTTCGGGGTGGTTTGCGCCCCGGACAGGGATTCGAGCGGAATATTTATAAGATTGAAGAAACAACCATAAAAACAAACAGATACATACTCACTAACACTCATTTATTTTCGCTTCCGAAACATACTATACACATCAATCACACTATATTCGTGACCTATGATTTTTCTATGTTAATATATATTTTCACCCCCATAAATGTTATATTGAGTGATTGATATAGGATTTTATTAAATGTATTACCAATAATATTATTCTATTATCATTATTTAAAGCTATAAAATTGATTAAATGTATTTTTAATTTTATATACAGTATAATATTTATACAATATAGTATTATGACAATTTTATATTAAAAATTAATGAACATAGGTATATGCAAAGTTAATATCCAAAAGCTTCATATTAACATCTAATTCATATATAGAAATTTATAGAAACTTTAAAGAAACTCTAATATATTCTTCCATTATATTCTTAAAACTCTAATTCGTCAAAATCGTGTCTATTATTAGTTTACGAAGTGAAATGATAACAAATCAAATATTAATAACCACAAATAACTTCAAAATTAATATTCAAAATTAATAGAGTAAAATAATATAGTAAAATGTAACTAAATCTTTAATTTTAATACGAGAACGAAAGAAATGCATTTTAATGTATTAGCTATGTAATGTTGTAATGTGAAATTTCCTCATTGAAATTATATTTCAATTGATTTTAATTATAAAGTGGAAATAAATATGTCATTATATACAATATAAACACGAAATAGTAATAATCAATCATATTTTACATTATTTTACACTATAAATATATATTACATGATTAACATAAATTTATTAATTTTTTAGTAATAAATTATATTACGTAATGGAATTAGTCACCTCTTTCTATTTCAAAAGATATGATTTTTGCATAAATTCATTTAATAACTGTATAGATTGAATCTTTGTCTGTATAATAGTATTTAATATATTGTAACTACATTCTACTACATTCTACTACTTTAATTGGGAGACCTGATTGAACACCTTTCTCGTGTTATAATCAACATCATCAGCCAGTTTCGGTGGTTTTTAGTGGTGGAAATGGGCGTAATAGCTTTAAATGCATGAATACATACTTATGAATACATAGTTAAAATCTTTTAGAAAAAGTTCAAATCACACACATCAAATTTTGTCCTGAGCTGAGAGGTGTCTAATGAGGTCAAACCACGGAACTGAGTTGATCTGAATAATTAATTCAATATTTTCAATTAAAAATTGATGATGATTTTGATATATTTAGATATTTAAACAGGTATATTAATTTTTAAACCTCAACAATCAGTTAACTTTCTGAAAAGCAATATAATATAACACCACAATGAACATTGGATTGTTGCTATTAAGTAGGTCATGTTATTTATTGATTTGTGATTTTATGGAGAACTTTACTTAGCAAAGTAATAATAGTTTATTTGTTATTATTCCATAGCTTCTTCTATTCGATTTTTACAATAATTAAACACTCCACATAAATGGAATATGACTAAAGAATGATTAAAAAGTACCAATTCAACATTTAAAATCAAGTTCTTATATTTAGCGAATCTGATTTACAAAATATAGAGTTCATAAGCAATTTTAATATTCGTGACCTGAAATTTTAGTAATGTTCGGATTTGGTTCCAAAGTTGAGCTCAAAAACCATCAAAGAACTGACTTTATAGTTTTGCGGCATCTAGAGCGTTGAAGATTTTTAGCTGGAAAATCTTGAAGTATTAATCCTTCACGATTCAATTATTATTACGCAAATTAAAACAAACTGGCTTCAATTAACTTAGAGCATTACGAAATTTAATAATTTGAAAGCATTGACTCTTTATGGATACAACGGAATCGATATAAGCCCTCTTTCAAAGATGACCCAACTTAGAAAGTTAATTTTGGGCTTACTCGGTCTTAAAAATACAAACATGTTACAGCCGTTAGTAAATTTGAACGAACTATTTCTTTGCAGTAACGAAAATATTGATATAACTTCGTTATAATTCTTAACCCAACTTACTATCCTAAATTTAGACAATTGCTGCTTGAAAAAAATAGATGCGCTATAATCGCTTGTTAATTTGAAAGAGCTATCACTTTACAATAATGAAAACGTTGATATCACTCCAATTCAATACCTGAAGTAGCTTTAAAAATTAAATATTTGTTATTGCTGTATAAAGAACATTGATATCTTACAATCAAATAAAAAATTGGAAAAATTATTTTTGTAAAACAATTTAATAGTATATATTTAACCATTATACCATTTACATAGTTTAAAGGAAGTCGATGCTCAAAGTAACAAAGTAATAGATTCACAGACAATTCAGAAACTTAGTAATTATGGGTTCAATTTGAGCAGTCAAAGATAACCGAGTGCAGAAGAAATTAAGTACGCAAATAAGATAAGAGATGCCAACTCCCCTATAACTTCTTTGAATTAGATTTTCTCCAAAATCAAAATCTTGAAATCAAAATTCAATACTAAGATATAGAAACTCGATTCGAGCTTAGAATCTTTAAAATACAATCATGGTCTGTTTATTGGACAAGTTGCATCACTTTTGTAATCTGTAAATACGACTATGTTTGCCAATTAATGACTTAAAATGATACTTTCCAGAAGAAATGTCAAAAATCTGACGTGTTAAATAGAATTCTTTGACAAAGTTTTGATGTTATTTTTTAATATGGTAGTTAATTTAAAATGTAAAGAAGATATCTAATAATAACATGACTCACTCAACAGCAACAATCCAACAATACATCTAAACGCAATAAATAAATATATACTAGTTATTTTACTATAGCCAAGTAAAAATAATAAAATGACTCACTTAACTGTAACCTTATCATCAGTACTAAGGTTCAATTCAATCATTCCATCTTCATCTCGTAAATCATGACAATCCACAAATCCAAACTTAGTTACACAATAGCCAAGTAAAAATAATATATATTTTAATAATTCTTGTGGTTGATAATATTCCAGTTTATTAAAATGACTTTCATCTTTGTTTCTAAGTTTTCTATCTAATTATGATTAATTTTATGATTTATGTGATTTGTATTGATATGTAGATTTCTATTTAAACAGCGTTTGTTAATAATATTACATTTAATGAACATATCATGTATCATTTTGTATTTGTGTCTATCAATTTATACAATTTAGTGTATTATTAGAAATACAATTAATTCTAGATACATAATAATACATCATAATATAACTTTTTCGCTTCATTAAATGTAAGTAACTTCTGTATTAAAAAATAACAAATTACAGAGAGGATTACATCACTCTAACACAAAATATATAAAAGATGAGTAAAGTATCTCCATAAATAGCTTTGATACTAAAAATACTAATGAAACATCATAATTTTAAACAATATCTAAACTAATGGGAATGCAAACCCAAATTCCAGCTGCTATTAAAGATTTGTGTAATATGTACGATATATTATGTAAATATGAAGATAACATTATGATTTTAACCTAAAACATTAATATTATGTATAAGAATTAAGTAAAGCTCAAACGAATGTGCTTAAAAGAATGCGTTGATTAATGAAAGTGATTATTCTAGGTTATTTATCCCATGTATATTGTATAAATGATACAAAATGATTCTTACTTTTTTAAATATATATACATACGAATTAATGGTTGCTCTGAATTAAAAGTAAATAAGTTAAACAAATAGAGAATAAACTGAAAAAACACACGAAAATGACTCACTCAACAGCAACAATCCAACCATACATCTAAACGCAATAAATAAATATATACTAGTTATTTTACTATAGCCAAGTAAAAATAATATATATTTTAATAATTCTTGTATATTCTTGTGGTTGATAATACAGTGGTGGGCCCTCGAAATGCTTTTTTGAATTAGGAAGAAGAATGAAGTTTATTATTTGAATCTTACTTATATCACTGCCCGGCTCAATAATGAGTGTGTTCTCCCTCCTCATCAATACACTCATTAACTCTATTTACTATTGATTTGTAAAGTGCTTCAATCACATCAAGGCCTGGTTGAGCCTTGGATAGTTGTGCTACAATAATTAACGTATATAACTCTGTATATACTTCAATAATAAGTTTCAACTTTACCTAACGTTGTATAATTTAACAATCAAGAAAATTGATTTCTCATTATGAAATGGAAGTGGAAGATCATAAGTAAAATAACTGTTGTTTTAGAGTAGCATCAATATATTATTTAATGCTGGGCCCGACTAACCCACTTGATTCCATTCTTCAAGAAGCAAAAATGCATTCATTATTTGAATATTGAGAATGAAAGCGACTGTAACTACCTGAATTATAATTCTAATTAAGCGAAGTACCAATACTTCATCTTGAGCTCCCGGTTGAGATTGAAAGAAAAAGTCCTCCATTGTTTTTCGTGATTAAGAAATACCTAAAATCGTTCAGATTGACCAGTTGAAGATGAACACCGAGGTCCTCTGCAGGTCCAGTGCTTGCGCTACTAGTTATAAATTACATATTGCGTCCGTATACCAATCATTGGATCCTCTTATTCTTTTCTCCAATCAGGCTTAACTACCATATATTTTCGAGATAAAATCTTTCATAAATTAGTTTTGTTGACTAAAACGTAGAAATTACACAGGGACATCTTAAACAAGTGATATAACTAGTTCAGATTGGTACAATATTTTATGAATTCATCCGTTGGACCCAGAAATGAAGAGAGTACAAACGCTTCAGAACTGCCTAAGTTTGTTAAGTGAATTAGTTGACCTTCCCTAAACATCTTCTACCGCGTTTATTTTTGTCATTGCCGTCCTTTTATTGCATGTGGTAATTTCTATTTTTCTTTTTTGGAATATTAAATACCGACTTTGAATAGTCGATTATGGTCTAATACGATCGAAATCATATTTTTGGCCCTCTTGTGTTAATGAGTAGTTCATGAATAATCTCCAACTTGAGATTATTTATTGGAATTTGTCATCCGCATTAGAAGTGGCAAAATATTTTAATATATAATTACTCACATAGTAAACAAGAAAAAGCAATTCCACCTCCCATAACTGTATTCCAGTTTATTAAAATGGCGAAAATTCATGTTTCTTTTACTACATAACCTTGCTTGTAAGGGAGTAGCTTATTTGCTTATAAGGGAGTTATCATTTTCATCTCCCTTATAAGCAAAAATGTATCCAAAATGTATCTTGTGGAAATGTCGAATTTGAAAGATTTATGGTTAAAAAACAAGGTTAAAAACTATGGTATTTGTCACTTGCGTATAAGGGAGTTTTGCATGAAGGAACTCCCTTATAAGTGAGTTGACCTACACCCTTATAAGCGAAATAGCACCTCCCTTTCACGCAAGGTAATGTAGTAATTACTTTTCAATATCTATATCTTTTTTATTTTGAAAATATCAAGAAGTTCACTTGTTATAAATTGACTTTTACTATTTTAACATTAACCATCTATAAAACAAATAATAATGAACAATCCCGGATTGATATGTATTTAGTGTAATATATGTATGTAGATTTAATGTAATGTATATATTTCTCACTATATTCGTCTCTGGCCTTTATTCAGCCCTTATCATGTCCATTTGTTTATATGTCTATTATTGTTTATTTTATCTGCTGTCTATTTTTATCCATCTTATAACTTATAAACATATTTGTACACTAATTTAGTATTTCATTTGTATATTAATTCTAATACATTATCCCACTCCGAATGTATAGTTTTGACGATTCAAATCAGGTAATTCTGCGCGGTCACAAGTTGTGCACGATTTACGAATCTATTGAGACCGAGTCTCCGCTTTGCTCGCGTTAGAATTCAATTATAATTGAGCACGAATTGAACTTCTATCAAATCTCAAATCTTTTGAAATTGACGAATTTCGAACTGAAAACGGTCGAGAGAGATTTGGAAACGATTCAAAAATAAACGGAATGGGTGGAGCGGAACGCAGAACGCATGCTCAAGAAAACGGGGAAAATGTTTTAGAAAATGATTAGTGAATGAAAATATTTTTTGTAGAATTTAGAATTTATTATTGAAAATAGGAAACACAAAATAATAGGAAACGTTAATTATTCAAGTATTGAGTTAAAGCCACAAGTAACGCAAATAATATACTATACGTTATTATACCTATATGAATAACATTTATTATGATTAAAGGGTTAATTATTAGTATTTTTGGTTAGTTATTAATAATAGTTTTCCAGACATTTAACAATATTACAGTACAAATATAAAACCAAAAATTTTCCACACCATAATCATTAATGACATCATTAGCATAAAAACTATTGTCCACATCAACCTGGAAAGAACTAGGCATCGATGAATAATTGGTAGACGCCTTAGTTGCTAATAAATTTATGAATCCTTCCTTAACTCAAGAAATGCTACTTAAAGAGATTAAAGAAAGTGATAAGAAATCTGGTATGTGTGAAGCACCTAACGGCACTGGTAAGACCATTGCTTACTTAATTTCTGCTATCCGTAGAGTAGATCCAAAAATACAAGAAACTTAAGCCGTTATCATTGTCCACACACAAATCTTAGCATTTTAAATTATGAAAAAAGCTCAGATGCTATGCGATCCACTTAATATCACAACCTCACTTTGCTTGGGTATGAGCTCTGGTCATGCCTTCCAGAAGAACAAACACATCATTATCGGAACAGCTGACGCCTTTTTATCCAACTTTGCACCAAAAACTGGTAGAAGCGGTTAAGTTGCCGCCCTAAATTCTTCAGCTTCTATTAGAATTGTAGTTATTGATGAAGCCGATCACTTTATTATTCACGATGAAAGCCAAGAAGCCATCAAAAAGATATTCAAAGCTGTTTAGCAAAACGTTTAAAAACTTCTTTTCACTGCTACTCTTGAAGAAAAAACAAAGACTAAAATAATTGACGAATGGTTCAGTGGAAGAGAAATCTTCTGCGTTCGTTAACAAATATTCCTTGATAACACCGCTCACTTCTAATATGATGCCAGAGGTAAGGGTGAAGAAGGCAAATTAGAAATGGTCGAAAAGTTATTCAACTTAGATTGCTTCGACGAAGGTTTCAAAGCCATTGTTTTCTGCAAGACCAGAAATGGTATCGACAATGTTTACAGAAAGATGATCAAGATGAATTATGCTTGTTCAAGATATCACGAAGGAATGACCCCAGAAGAGCGTGAAAAGTCATTTGCCGATTTTATTGCCTCCAAGACTAGAGTCCTTATCACCACCGACATGATGGCTAGAGGCATCGACGCTATCACAATCGCAATTGTCGTTAACTTTGATCTCCCAACCGAAATGCAACCAGACGGCCAATTCAAAGTAAGCCCAATTACTTACGTCCACAGAACTGATCGTGCAGGTCGTTTCGGTAGAAAATGTGTTGCTCTTACTATCACCGAATCCGAACAAGATGAATCCGACATGAAAACTGTTGTTTCATATTATGACAAACAATTTAAAGAAGGACTCTTCAATAAAGTTACTATTAAATCATTGAATGATGAAATATTAAAATAATTAGAAGGAGAATTTACTAATACTGAAGTAGAAAAGCGAGACGGAGAAGCACTCAAAGCCATCACTTAAAACAGACAAGAAACCAAATTTGACCACGTGAAATCCCATGACAATAAGAAGAAAGAAAACAAAGAGAAAAAGAAAGACAATGAAGATAAGAAAGAGGAAAAGAAAGAGAAGAAGGAAGAAAAGGAGGAAGTCAAAGAAGAAAAGAAAGAAGTCAAGTAAAACAGGTAGTATACATAATTATAATCTGAATCTGACTATGAAGATAGTAATATTAAATGTGAAATATAAAATGCATAGAATCTTGAATACTTCTTCTTTTGCAATCTTAATAAATTTCCATCCAATACGCATTAAAACTTAGAATTTATTTTAACAAAAATTACAGGTTGTTAGTTTAAATATTAGGAAACTGGTAATTTTATAATTATGTGTTGTGAAGCTATCTATGAAGAAGTCAAACATATTGTTAATTCACTGAAAATTAATAATGTTGCTCCAATATTTACTGAAATTTATGTTAAAAAATTATAAAATAGTGAGAAAGAAGAACTTTTAAAAAGTAAAGGTACTTAAAGGTTTTAAGGTTTAAGTTAAAACATACCAAAAATACCATTTGATTACGTTTAATATCATGATAAGAAAGAGGAAAAGAAAGAGAAGAAAGAAGAAAAGGAGGAAGTCAAAGAAGAAAAGAAAGAAGAAAAGTTGATCGAGTTTGAGTGATATTTCTGATTTTTTGAAGTAGGTTCATATCGTGTTCTAAACCTTTGAGGGCATCAAATGTATTGTATTATCCCGGCTATTGTGCCGTAAATGCTAAATCCAGTTAAAGTTTTATAAAATTTTCGTGAGTTGAAAAAATACTGAAAAATCGCTATAACCAGAACTATACAAATTAATATTATACCTGGATTCTCAATCTATTTTCTCAAATCCTGAAAACACTTTCCAAATACTGAACCTATATTAAAATCACCCACATGCACCTTACCCCCTGCATCATTTCCTCCCCCTCCATAATAACCCTTTTCCACTCCAAATGTAAAACTACTCCTTCATCAACGAACCGAAATCCTACGACGTTACTTCCACCTCCGTTACAATATAAACGGAGCCGAAAACGGACTACTTCAACAAGACCTACTTCAACATGGAGATGTCGAACGCGCCCGCTTATGTAACAACAGTGAAGAATGATTTCACTTACACGGTCAGAACGCAATAAAGATTTTCAACCCCATACGACTAAGCGCAATTGTTCATGTTTGTAGATAATAATAACTGGGTCAAGGCTGGACTAGAAGGAGGCCCAGAATTCCAATAAATCGGAGCCGTCGTCACACAATTCGGATACAGCGACTGGAGCACCTTCGACTACGACCCAAAATGCGACTCGGTTACTATCAGAGCACACAGGAAAGGAAACGACTTCAAAATCGAATTCAAAACTGAATAAATGAAAGAATGGATCGCACTCAGAATCTTCCACATGCACAACGCGACTGAAGAAATCAAAATCGGAGTTATGGCTTGCTCGCCATTCGCCGGATCGTTCGAAGCCAAATTTGACCAATTCAAGCTCGAAGAACTCCAATGGAAATGATAATTGATTCGTCTTATACAATTATTGTGTATTCTACGATAACGATATTTACAATAGAAAAATGTGATAACATAAAGATCACATTAATTCACTACACGTACGTTTAATAAATAAACATTAAAACAATAATCTGATATTTAAAGCTTCAAATATACTTAATTACTAGAATTAAAGCACATATGTATACATATCTGATTTTATAAATTTGTTAGTGTTTGCAATTCTTTTGACTGTATCTAACATATTAAAACTAACTACAATACAGATTAGATAAAATAACAATCACCACTCTAAATGAAACATCCTCATTAATTGAACAACTGTTTTAGTAAGTATGCGGTCGAAGATTAATTGAGTTGAGAGGTTTATTTTATGTTATTAATTTTGTTGAAACGAAATAATGTTAAGCTTGTCAGTATTTCCACTTCGCACCTAACAAAAATAATGCCAACAATGAATGAAAGCATCTATGAAACCCATACATAATTATTTACTCCATAATTCTATAATAACATTAAAACTTTGACAGAAGTAAGAAAAATGTAGAAATATGGAGGGCATTCTAGATTAACTAAATCAGAATTCGATAAATACTTAATGATACTATTTACAATGATGATATCAGGTAAAGAGCGAGGATCTGTCAAAGATAATTGGTCTAAGAACACTAAAATACGCAATTAGTTTATAGCTGATGAAGTTGGAATGTCTTGCAGAGAATGGGAGGAAATACATTCTAATGTCTGTTATGGTCATATTAAATTGTTATTAGATTAACCTGAAGAAGAAATCGATAATTTAGAAGAAATCGACAAATTTAGACGGTATAGAATCTGATGAAGAAGAATCTGAAAATTCTGACTATGAATATGACGAAGATGATCTAGAAGAACTAAATAAAATATTTAATGATCATGAAGAAGAAGTTTTGAGCTAAAATAAACCTGGTAATGCAAAAAGTAGAAAACTTTAACCATGATATATACAAAATCAAAATTTGTGAAATAACCCTGTTAATTGTAAGAATTTGTAAGTTCTCGTGGTATTCCCAGAGAACAACCTGAAATAGTTCGTTACTACAATAATAATTATAAAGGAGTTGATTATAGACCAACTTACAAAAAATATTAAGTTTCCAGGACGATGTACTCGTTGGACCACAAGGATGTTTATTTATTTTATGTAAGTAATATTAGTTAATGGGTTTTCTTTGATGAAATTATTGCATCCAGAATATAAAGAAATTAAAATAACGGATTATATTGAAAGCATAATTGATTAAATGAAAATAAATCTAACAAAATATGAAATTAAAGCTACACCACGAAAAATTGAAGGTTGTAACCAACCAGTAAGCCCAATTAAAGAACCAGTAATAGAAGCATATAAACACTATCATGTATATACAAAAGTAAGTGCGTAATGTGTCGGCTGCAAATAATGTAATAGCAGATATGTGTGTTCGTGCAAAGGATATCATTTGTGTCCAGAGTGTTATAAAACGCATATTAGTGAATAAAATGACATAAGAGGGTACACACACATTTATAAAAATGAATAAAGTGATTTAAAATACGAATAATATGTTTTAATATATATTGAACACGAAAATAGTAATTTACCTATTAAATGGTTGAAGTCGATTTCGAGAATTTTGTTAATTATTTGCGAAGTGGAAATACTGACAAGCTTAACATTATTTCGTTTCAACAAAATTAATAACATAAAATAAACCTCTCAACTCAATTAATCTTCGACCGCATACTTACTAAAACAGTTGTTCAATTAATTGGAGACTCCAGAGGAAAAGCTTCGGAAGTTGGGTTAAACACCAATTTTTAAGCTGCTTTTGCAGTAGTCCATTCCGAACGTCGTTTCTTTGCTTTCTCTGAGTATGTATCAGATTATTGATTCAATTTTTATTGGGAACTACATTGGCGAGGTGGGTCTGGCTGCGCAGGCTATATTTTCAGCGATTGAGTATTTGAGTTGTACTTCTTTGCCGGTTGCCTTTTCGATTGGAGCTGTGGCTTTGATTGGTCCTGCACTTGGTAAGAATGATTTGAAGGGAGCAAACATTTTCTTGACCCAGTATTTGTATTTCGTGATATTTTACGTGGTTTTGGTTCCGGTGGTTTTTGTCCCCTTTTTAACCCCCTTTTTAATGTGGCTTGGGTGCGCTGAGGGCGAGATGCTGCGTTTAGCCAAGTAGTACGCACTTGTGATGCTGAAAAATACTAAGCCCTTCGTGGAATTTCCATGTCTCTAACAACGGTATCTCGTCTCCTGGCCAAATTCAGTTTAAGCTATTACGTTGCTAAGATAAAGCCAAAACTTACCGAAAAGCATAAATTGGAAAGATTGAACTTTGCCCGAATGAACCTGAAACAACCAATAGAATATTGGAGAACTTTTTTGTACACTGATGAGTGTTGCTCAAAATGCTATGCAAATCGAGCTGGTAGAGTGCTCAGAACACCTAAAGACGAGTGGAATCCGAAGTATTTTCTTCGAAGTGTAAAGTATGGACTGTTTTCGTGCATGATCTATAGTACAATTAGCTATGGATATAAGGGTCCATTGTGGTTTATGCCGTGCGGTACGACCATGAATTCAATTGTCTATTCTTAAGTTCTCAGACAGATTACACTTCCAGCACTTTAATAGCATAACTTGAAGTTGCAACAAGACAACGCCCCGATACATTTTAGTAAGTATATGAAAAACTTTTATACTGCTAACAACATTGAGCTCTATCGCTTCCCAGTAATGAGCCCAGACTTAAACCCGATAGAACACTGTTGGAATCTACTGAAGTCAAACATTTTCCCTGAAGGATGTACCACATACGACTTATTTAAAGAAGAAGTAAAGAGGGCGTGGGAGTAAATCCCGTAAGATATCATCAATCATTTGATTGACTCTATGCCCAAAAGGTTAGAAGAAGTAATAAAATAGAAAGGTGATGCTACCAAATATTGAGTTAATATATAGTTAAAATTAATACAAAAAATTGTTTTGAAATAGTTAGTATTTTTTGAAATCAAAGTTGGTTTGGCGACCACAGTACCATAGAATAAAGTAAAATAGTTACTTGATATTAAAAAAGATGTTAAATCACACATAGTAAATACATTAAAGCTGTTACATAAATGAGGAAGCAGAATCACTTAGATTGGAAAAAAGATGAAAACCATTTTAATTAACTGGAAATTCACTAACCACAAGAATTATTAAAATAAATATTATTTTTACTGGCTATAGTAAAATAACTAGTATATATTTATTTATTGCGTTTAGATGTATTGTTGGATTGTTGCTGTTGAGTGAGTCATGTTATTAATAGTAACAAAAGTAAAATGAAGTAATTTGGAATTAATTACAAAAACACAAATCGTAATAAAAATCAATAAATACATTGTATTTATTGAGTCACACTCCATAAGTAAGTAGTAACTGAATATTACATAGAAATGAAAGTAAAAAGAAAAACTAAAAATTTTCTGTTATAAAATTAATTTAATTTAAATACCTCACTCGGTCTCCTTTAATTCGTTCCGGCTGTATTTAATTCCTCATGCTTGGTTAGAGCTCCCTTTTGTGCTTATTTATGCAATTGCGTGACATAGTTAAAGTCAATCATCTCTGTGACAGTACTATTGGAGTTTGATAAGGTTGGGCGACCTAGTCTTATGGTGATTTGTGGCATTCGTGGCCGATTGGTTTTTGGTTTGTGTTTGTATCTTTGTTTAGGTTGATGTTTGTTTGGTGGTTTTGTACTTTTGGTGGATCTAGGATGTTCAGCTTATGATCGTGGGAAGTTAGGTATTCTTATATTTACTTCATTCATTACTTACCTCATTGTCGTTATTTTAGTTGTTTCGTTGTTCTTTTCATTTTAGTTTTTTATCTTTTGATTGTTTTTTGTTTTTTGTCTTTTTGGTCAATTTATTTCATATTCATTTTTAATTTTATTTTATGGTTGGGAGCTAGGTTCCTCATAGGTCGTGGGAGATTACGACGTTGTCGCTATCTCTGTTCTGGAATTCTTCATAGAAGATATCGTGGTTGTCTGCGTAGGTGAACTATAACTGGAGTTCTTCTGCATGCTGTTTGACAGCTTCATTGTAGATACGGGTTCTGTTTCCGTGAGATTTGATAATAGATCGAGCTGTTGAGCGTAGGAATTTGTCTACACGACAAAATTAGTTAATTTTCTTGAGGGATTCTGGGTGGATTGTGCATTGGTCGCTAAGGATTATTGGGTGTATTTGGCTAGTGTGGACTTCGTAGTTAGTTGAGTGGGTTTCGAGTTTTTGAGTGTATTCTCTGTTCATGGTTGGGCCGCGTTGGGTTATGCTCATGTCAAAGAAGTTGGGTTTGTCGTTGTGGATAATCATCACATCGGCATTTCCCATCTGATGTAAGACTTTCCCAGGATCTAACTAATAACTCATTGATAAAATTGAAACTAATGAAAACACAACCCATAACAAGCGTGATACACTTCTAAACGAGTACGATATCAGAATGATTCAAAAATACAGAACTGAAGTTTAATAATATTAAGTTGAAAGACGTAAATATAAACTTGAAATTAGAGATACTTATGAACTGCGAGATTTTGCATTTGTTGACAAGATACAAGTATCGCATCAACATTTGTTTTAACTTTTCATTCATTACTGTCCGAATGTTTAATTTTACAGAACACCAATCAATATCAAAAATCTTTTCGTTAATAATTGTGGATTGAAAAAAATAAATGGAATTGAGAAAATGAAATAGTTATAACAACTGTACCTTTATAATAATGAAATTGTGAATATATAATATTTGAAAGACTTGAAAGGACTTCGTCACTTAGATCTTCGAAATAACAAAATATTTGATTTTTCGGCATTAGATGGACACCCATATAAAAATCAAACTAATGATTGTTAAGGTTATTATCTTTACTCACAGATGGTGCCAACAGCACAGGAAATTGAGGATGCAAACAAGTGAAATATATCGGATTGAAAATAAAATTTTAAATGTAATAATATTTTTATTTAATAAGTGCTATAATGCATTAATATTGTAATAATAAGTATAACTTGGTTGCGGAAGGTAAAATCTACATATATGCTAATCTGAAAGTGATATGTTCAATGTTTCCAGATTAACTAATTTTAACTAATTTTGTTAGGAAGCTGATATTGCTAATTGGCAATCGAGTAAAAACAGAGCTTCAAGTTTAACTAATTATGCTAGTGGTGAGAAGTCCTCGAATCTATTGCTATGCAAATCAAGCCATGTGAGATTAACCAGATTTTAGATCGGGTAGATATTTTTGAACTGGTTGTAGCCACCATTTACTATATTGCTTCTAGATTCTTCATTGCTTATAAAAAATTATTATTTTTTGGTTTATCTATAGACATAAAGTGAGGATCCAAATATTTATAGCTGTGTTCCATTGATTTCTATGTTTATATACTCATTTTTTAGATATTTTACTGATGGATAGTTAATTAAAGCACTACGAATTTGTTAATCATACTTTTCAAATACTAAATCATGATTACCAGCAACAAATATCTTTTAAGTATACTATTATTTGTTCAACCATTCACAAAATTATAATCCATCATTGAGGGTTTATTCACAATTTTCTAAAAATAGTTATGAATCACCAGCACATATTAATAAATCACCGCCCGGTAAATTTAATCTGTTATATTCTCCATGCATGTCTGAAATACAGGTAATATGGAGAAATTTTTGTATACTTAAATTTTCTTTCATATAAAAGAGTGGAAGATACTACATTACCTCGAATGCAGACCACCACCCCTATTCACTTACAGACCCTCTGGCCTTTTTCAAAAAATAGGCAGAGGGTCTATAACTGAGAGCAAATCTGGTTGATTTTGGTTTATATCTTGCATCAGATTTGGTTTTCCATTTCAGTTAC
Organism: Hexamita inflata; assembly: GCA_963988835.1. NCBI lineage: Eukaryota > Fornicata > Diplomonadida > Hexamitidae > Hexamita > Hexamita inflata. The sequence goes on from CAXDID010001177.1 coordinate 109,942, forward strand.
AGACCCCTTTTCTTAAAATATTCTTCAAATATCAACAAATTTTTGAATTTTTGCTATTTTTATGTATATAACGACATAAATAGTATTATATATTGTAGATTGTTAAGTTTCCTCGTTTATATTTGGCTTAAAACACGTTAAAATCAATAATATTTAATCAATTAAATTTCAAAGCATTTCAGTTACAGACCCTAAATACAATTCAGTTATAAACCCTTTTATTAATAAAAATCAAAAGGGTCTGTAACTGAGCACTTTTGGGGTCTGTAAGTGAATAGGGGTGGTGGTCTGCATTCGAGGTAATGTAGTACAAACATTGCAAAAAATATTTACAATAATTATTATTGTATTTCAATTCATAATTTCATTTCAAAAAGGAGTTAATCTGAATTGAACACAAAACAGCTTAAATTCCCTATATAGTAGTACAACTAAATCCTATATTAAAACCCTTCAACTAACATATTTTATTCTATTTGATATAAATGCAGATAATTATAACAAATTCTTTAACATTATAAAATATTATGGTTGTTAATTCACTCAAGTTTGTTATTATTTGGAGTCCATGTAAAAGAAGTGTGGTGAATAGACACTCTACTGTAATCGCGGCTAAAACCGACAGACATAATAGCAGCATTTATAAAATGAGTGTTCCCGTTAAAGCTTGTACCGTTTGCTTCGTGAATATGCCCAAATACATGCAACTTTGGATTTATCTTATTAATTACTTATTTCAATATTGGACAACCACATGAAATACCTTTATAGTTTTCATCACACTTTCCATAGGAAGGACCGTGAGTTATTAAGATATCTGTGTTTTCTGGTATGTTGTTGAATATTCTACTCCTTGAGGAATCATTGTTAGTAAATGATTGAATGATTCTAGATTGATGATACACATACAGTGGAGAACCGAATATTTACAGTTTAATACCGTCTATTTCGATTTTGGTGGTTTCATTTAAAAGATATCTTATTGAAGGATATTATTTCAAAGTTTAACGAATCTGCGCTTCATTCTTTTCGAATACCAAGTCATGATTTCCAGCTACAAATATTTTTGTTAAATAGTGTTAATCATTCAACCATTTGATAAACTGTAAACCTTCCTCAAGTGTTGGTTGGTAATTATCGCCCGAGTATAAGAAATCGCCTGCACATATTAATAAATCGCCGCCAGGTAGATTCAATCTATTGTACTCGCCATGCATATCTGAAATACAGGTGATACGAAGTGATTTCTTTTGTATGCTTTCTACTTACATAGATATTAAAGTGGTATATTATTAATCAATATTAATCATATAACAAGCTATATCTATTTATTATATTTCTCCATTTCTTTTTTCTATGAATTTTGCATAACAATATAATTAACTAGAAAACAAGAACGATTCCATGGAGCAGTTGGAAGTATAGGACGAAGCTTTAGATTGACACATGCTAGTTTGTTAAGATCTATATTTTTATTTTCTTTTTGTTTTGTCAAAACCAAATAGCACATCAGAAATGGTACCAAATACTGTACATATTTTATTAAACAATAATATTTGATTTGAACTAGTTAGAGCTGAAGATGCATTGCTGAAATACCAGCTTTGTTTAGTGTGATCGGTTCATTTGATCGTGCTTCTCGTTCCTCGCAGTATTCAAATTCCTGAGATGCGGCTCGGTCAAATAGGTTGCGGAAGGTAAAATACCCCGGTTAAAAGTGCTGAGCTGCCATCAACGAGCCTTCAGGATTGGAAAGCGGCAACCGTTTCATTGCTTCCTTAGAAACGCAGATGGTACGACGCTGGTGGACTCCCGTATAGATTGGCTTGCATGAAGTAGCCGCGTTACGTCCCTGGATGCTTATACCCGAGCCGTTGGTTGCCTTAACTGTACATAGGTATCTAAACCTTATGATCATTCGCGTGAACTTACCTCTACTTAACGTACATAGTTAATTACAACAATAATTGAAAGTGTGTATTGCCTAAATTACAATAATCCTAAATTTAAGAGTTAAACAATTTTGGAATGAAATGAAAATTGTTATAGTTAACAAAAGTTAAACATATTGTTAGATTGAGATATGACATAAATCCACAAATGATGATGACATTAAGCATAGTTTAATAAATTGTATTAGTTACTTGTTAGTAATTGTTAGTGAATTTTACGAACTTTTTAATATACTATATTATATACTAATTAATATGTTAAATACTAACTAGTATACTATAAATAATTGCAAATTGACTACATATATAATCAATGCCAATTCCACTTCACTCTTTTACTATGCAAAATACCAATTAAGAAATATAAACTTAATACGATCAAACTATGATCTAAACATATTAGACCGATATAATCGAGGAATCACTGAAAATTATGGACAATCCTGACCTAAAAGATTTATCGTTTATTAACACTTTCAATATTAAAAAATTGGAACTTTAGAATTGTGAAAATATAGTTCCAAAATTATGTAGCTAAACTATAAAAGAACTCCATGTTGTAAATTACTTCTATTATCCCACAGAGTTTTAAAGCGTTGAAGATTTTCAGCTCAATAATCTTGAAGTACTAGTGCTTTTAAATAGATATTAAAAAGAAGCAAAAACTTTGATTAATGAAATTATTAAGTTTAAGTTTCTGAAAACATTGCTTCTTGAAAGGTGGTAAGTTGATATAAGTCCACTTTCTTAGATAACAAGTATCACAAGCCTCAGTTTAACAGAATGTGATTTAGTTAATGTAGATTCTGTAAAGTCACTTATCAATCTAATTGAATTGAATCTTGATGGAAATGATGGTATCGATATCACTCCACTTTAATACTTAACTAAGCTTACTATTTTGTCATTAGTAAGTTGTCAATTAGTTGATCTTATATCGTTAAAGTCTCTAAATAATCTGATTGAGTTGTATCTAAGTGATAATAGTAGTATAGATATTACTCAAGTACAACATTGTTCAAAGCTAAAGAAATTGATGTTGAACCATTGTAATTTAGTTAAATTGGATGCATTATAACGCCTTAATAACTTATTAGAGTTATAAATTCATGGTAATTAGGTCGACATCACTCCACTTTAGTTTTTGACAACGCTTACTAAAATAGGCATGCAGTCTTGTAACTTAATTAATATAGATGCGTTAAGGCCACTTATTAATTTATAAGAATTGTCTATCGATTTTAATAAGATCATATATCTTCAATCTCTATCAGGATTAAAATAATTATTGAATTTAGGCGTGTACTCTAATAAAATAGTAGATTAACATTCTCTTGTGTAACATCCAAACTTCGACAAATTTATTTTGAGTGGGTAAGATGAGCCTTCAGAAGAAGAACTCAAGATGGCAAGTAAAATGAAATATATTAACTATCCAATTATCTATCTTAGAAAAATTCAGGATGAAGCTAGGCACTTAAAGCAGCAACATATAATTATAAGAAAGAAGATTTCTGAATGCTTACACAAGTAGTACGATAAATTCGTAATATTCAATGCTTAAATTGTAACATTCTTTTAAAATATGAATGCTTTTGATGGAATTTAATGATTTAACTAACTACTAATTCATATTTTTATTATTTATTATAAATTGGCAACAATAATTTAATAGTAATTGAAGTGTTAATATTTAATTTCTTTTAATAATTTTAGTGTTAATTTTGTATTTTACACTCCAAATACGTCAATACACGCCTTGGTCTGCTGAAGAGTCAATTTAATTGGTGTCGACGGTGTAAAAATTTAATTAGAATGGTAAAATATAGTGGTAGTCAGTTGCATAATTTTTTCCTTCGCGTTCTCTAACGTCAATAAAGTCTTAGTATTTGAGCAAGTTGAAGCTGCCCGATTTGTATCACAAGTGGACTTCCGCGCAGTGCTCTTTGTTGAAGATGTGTGTTGAGTCCTACGGCAAGAACTGGAAGCGGATTTAGCAGGAGTATTTCCCCTCAATTTCAGCCAACGCGTTATAAACGCATTTGACCGCTTAAAAATAATCAAAAACAGGAGGGACGTTCTCCTCGGAAAAACGATTCAAGAACCAACCGAAATCGATAAAGCATTCGGAGTGGAACACGTTGACGAACTGGAAAAAAAGTATTTACAAAAATAAATCGTTGAAACAAACGTTGACGAGATGATAACTCTACTTGAAGGAATCCTGAAGAAAAAGTGAAGTGGAGTGGGTTATCTAAAGGTATCTGGTGGAGAATCGATGAATAAATGAGAAGAGAGGAATGCATTATAACTTTGTACGGATATCTATAAAATCTATCTCTTCAATTATCTGTGATTATATGATGAAACTAATGAAAATGATAAAATAAGAGTGAAGAAGATAATTAAGTTGAGACTGTATTATTATTAAACTGAGATAGCAGTAAAAACAAAGATTAAGTAACTAAAAATTATTATAAAAGTTATTATAATGACTACCTTAATCATTAATTGACAATAAAAGTATTTTCGTTTAATTCCTTTAAGTTTGAACCTGAATAAATGAATAAGTCACTGATAATAAAATAATAATAAAATTCATTTAAGGAACTACGGATGAAATAATGTGAGAAAACACCTTTTGTTCAGAGTTTCAGTTATTTAATGATAAATAAACTTATTAGGTTAACTATTTTCACACCCAAATGAACGCTGAATAATACAACGCTGTAATAGACATACTCAAGAAGTAAGAATATTAAAATTGCGGTGCCCATGATGTTGAGCACGCAATTAGAGTATACAACCTAGCCAAACTTATTATTAGCAAATAAGAAGCCAAAGTAAACGAAACTGTAGTTTTACTAGCAGCATTACTGCATGACTTAGCAGATCATAAATTTGGTTATTCTACTGAGCAACAAACAGAAATAATTTCTAATACCTTAATAAATTTAAACTATTCACAAGATGTTGTTAGTGGTGTAACTTATATTGCTGCCACAATATCTTTCAGTGGTAAAAAAATACCTACTACTTTGGAAGGACAAATAGTTTAAGATGCTGATCGTTTAGATGCCATAGGTGCTGTTGGTATTGGAAGAGTTTTTTCTTATAATGGAAAAATAGGTAAAAAGATGTCTGGGCCCGATAGTGCTATATAACATTTTTATGACAAGTTATTTAAGTTAAAAGACCTTATGAACACTGATACTGCAAAACAAATAGCTGTTGAAAGAAACTAATATATGATAGAGTTTGTTAAAAGATTCGATATGGAAGAAAAAGGAGAAATATGAAACAAATATTTAACTTAATATGCATCATCACTGTTACTTTTGTTTTAAAAAAGCTTATATTCTAAAATAATTTCTATACATTTTTTGTACATTTAAATCATTGTTTTTGTCGCATTATAAAACGTATTATATTCTATTAAATGTACTGCTTAGTTCAAATTAAGTGAGTTTAATTAAATTAGCAAGTTAAGTAGAGGTTTATTTTTAAGTGTCATCACTATCTTCATTAAAACTACAATTCCTTGTAACAAATACACTTTCTTAATTTATTTCATCACATTCATATATTGTTGGCAACTATTAATACTTTTTATTAATGCATAAGCGTATTTATAAATTATTTTGCATTAATTACATTGAAGTGGTAGATATCTACAATAGTAATAGATTTAATACAAATAATACTTTAAACCATGTTCAGGTATTAATGTAATTTTGTAAAAAAATATGCAAGTATGTATATAAATGAGTAAAATTGTACTATTATTGAAATATTATTGTTAATAATACTAAGCACAATATATAATGTATTTTTTATGAAATAATTGGTCAAGTTTAAAAAGACAAATTCAATACACGACGAAAAATGGTAATTATAACTGGTAATTACAACTGATTCCTATCATTTCGAATATTAGCACCATAAAACACATTATAGTAATTGAATATATTCTCTCACATTGCGATTAACCGTATCGCAAATTAAATAAGGTATCTTAACGAATTACGCGTTTAAGGATGATAAGGCACTAGAACTGATTCCAATCATTTTGGAAGTATGTTGGCGAGGATCCCCACCATTTCGTTGGCGTACATGTCGAATATCTCCTTCTGGATGTACTTCTTCCCGATCTCGTACACGTGGTCGACCACGAGCGTTCTGTCAGCTTCGGAAGAACTGTCGAGCGAGCGCTTCAGAGAGATGTCGGAGTAAAATTGTTGAGAAAGTTGAGAATGCTGAATCGAGTTCTGAGACGGGTATATCTGGCTGGAGGTCTTCGAGAGGCTCTTATTTTCCTTGTTCATGATCGTGAAGTACTTGGTGTGCAGCGAGTTCGGGCTCACCTCCGGGAAGTGGAGCTGCTGGATCTTGGTCCAGTTCTTGCCCAGGGTCTGGACGCACTGCTTCAGGAGCTCTTGCTCCTCCGGCGTCCACTTGTGGTAGCTTTCTGTGCCGAGCTTCAGTTTGTTCAGGAACTGAGACTTTATCGAGGTCACGGTTCTGGTCGGGTAGTACACCTTCACGCTGTCCCAGTTGATTTTGTTGTTTACGGTGAACTAATTCACTATTTGTACCAGCTGCTCGTTTTCTTCCTTCGTCCACTGGTGGTATTCCCTCATTTGATGTGGATCAATCTTTAACTTTGTTTATAGGTTAGTTAAACTATATTTATTATAATGGTCACAGTTAGTGTGAATTATAAAATGGTGCTTTGCAAAATTGCATGCAACATAGCATTAAAACTAACTTCTATTAATCAATGATTTTCATTTTCTTTTTTGAATCCCATTTTACATTTTCTATTTCAGTAATTTTGTTTTATAACTAAAACTCAACACGAAATACGTTTCAATTATTATTTTAATATTAATTCCTTTAAAATCAAATCAAATATTATTGTATTATTGTAATAAAATATGTACATATGTATCATTTCTGATGTGTTATTTGGTTATAACAAAAACAATAAGAAAATAAAAATATAGATCTTAATATACTAGCACATTCTATCACTCTAAAGCTTCGTCCTATACTTCCAACTGCTCCATAAGTTTGGTGCTATTGTTGGTTATCCTTTTGATATTTCGTTCCAGGACGTCACAATGAAACTCAACACGCGAAATATCGTGTGAAACTGTTTATAATGAATAATTAGTGAGTTTTATCAGAATTGTAACTTGCACAAGTTCTAGCTCATTGTCCTCGTCACATTAGTCGAAGCTGGATTGGCTCGAGCACCTGCTTACCCGTGGGCTCTCGTACTTGCTTTCATCGGCGCTCTCAACAATGGTGCGAAGCTTGTGCGTCTTCAAGACTATTTCATTTTCGTTCACGCAGTACATCTGTGGGGTGAAAACAATATATTTTAAACGGTGAACTATAATATAATTAACAAATCACAACACGGGAATAAACTTGGATAAACTGTGATTAAATAAATTCAAAATATTAAACTATGTTTTAAAACAATTATAATCCCGTTTAGTTATTAACAAATCGAAAACATTAATTATAAAACTACTTTCAATTATAATTCGATTATTTACCTTATAACGCAATTTTTACCTTATAACTATTTAAATAAATATCGTTATACCAATGAACTTATGTTATTTAGACAAGTTTCGATATTAATAATTAAACATTTTCATTAATGAAATAGTGACGCGCAAATTATTCCACATTGACGTCGGGAAAATTAACGAATTAATATAATACGTATGTTATATCTATCTTAGTCTTCGTAATAGTGGAAAAGATTGTTAAATTAATGAATGCTAAATTAAACTCACTAAAGCAACTACTTGTAAATATCATCATTAGAATTTTTGAAGCCTGTGAAAGTGACAAGTATCATAAATATTAATCAATACAATAAATTACAAGCGTCATTCTAATTCATCATTCTTATAGCTCCAACTACACCATTAGTCTGAAGCAGTTCTTAGTTACTCTTTTGATGTTTCGCTCCAGGAGTTCGAAATGAAACTCGACGTGCGAGACGGCATTTTGAACGGTTTGGAGAGAGTAGTTGGTGAGCTTCAGTAAGTTTATGACTTCGATCGCTTTCGGTTCACTATCATTCTCGCCATCGAACTCGAACTCGCTTGAATATCTGCTCATCCGCGGGCTCTCTTACCAGCTCTCTTCGTCTCGTTCCTGAATGGTGCAGAGCTTGTGCATCTTAAGGATGATTTCGTTATCTGTCACGCTGTACATCTTGTTATATCTGGGGTGTGAAAGCAATATACCTTATAATTAGACATAGAAAGAAATTAATAAGTTTCAAAATAGAAAAACTGGTAATCAGATTAAAACAAAATTGAATTCGAAAACTGTTTGCTGTAATGAATCGTTCCCTATAAATTACTTGATCCAAATTATAAAAAAGTAGGTCAACATTTACTTAGGAAAAAGTACACCGAGTTTATTGTAGCTCCACAAGCCTTACCAAATAGCTAAACTTTAGATAAACAAATTTTAGTATACAAATTTCAAAAACAAATTGTATCTATAACATTGTATTTTCTTTAGATAAATTTCTTTAGATAAAATACTTTAAAAGCAAAACAACTTAAATATAGGAATGTTGATGAATGTTATGTATACTTATTATTTTTAGAGAAATATTATTTAGAGAAAGCCAAAAAAGTAATGGAGAATCTAAAGAGGTTGCATTAAAATAAGGTAAATAACCATGTTATCCTTAAATTCATTTAATATATCCTCGTTCCAAAAGCAAACTGGGGAGCCTTTATTGACTAAAAGCGATTCAAAATCCAAGTATGAAATATTAGATTAATAAATAGCAGAATATGTCAAAGAATTATTTGGGGTCGAATGCACCACACAAAGAATATATGAATTCTTATATAACCCGCATGATGCATAGGGACTTCAACTATTAATGCCTGGACAAGCATTTGATACGTAATAACTTGTAATGAGTTGTCCCAATGATGTTGATTAAGGCTTTGAACAATATCATAACAAACGCAAAGAATTCATTGACAATGCCACCAAAAAATTCGAAGCAAACCTTACTATTTAAGCAGATAGAGCTTAAGAATACTCTAATGATTCAAGAAAACCCAAACCGGAACTCATCAATATTGCACACATGAGTTTATTAAGCAGTCGAATCTTAACCAATGAATAATTTGATTTAACATGCCAAAGCATTTTTACACCAGAGAAATTCTTCAAACAAAACGAAGAAGGAATACATATTTTCTGCCCCTGCTGTAGAACTGAAGTTGTTATGCAAAATCATCACATGTACTGTAAAGGTATGAACGGTTTGACAAAGTAAATACACAATGCTCAAGTAAGCAATATCATCAATATAATTGATAAAAAACACAACCCAATGGTATGTAGAACAGCTAGATAAGTTAATGACGATGAATAATCCAAGTTATAACCAGATATAGTCACCAAAGATAATCAAACCTTTGATTTCTCAGTCAGCAAGAACCCACTTGCTATGTACAAAACAAATATGTACAAAACAAAAATCGAGAAATATGGCAAAATCTTTGACAACAAAAACGTTATACCAATAATAATAACACCATGGTTGTAAATGGATCCACGTTCAATTATTGAAATGAGTCGATACTGCAAACCTGATAAATTGTTCAAATCTCTAAGCTTTTGGACCATATACATGGAATCATAAAAACTTGAAAAGTACAGTAGTTACTCAAAAGAAAACAACCTGAATCACTTCGATACTGAAGTACAAAGAACAGCTTAAGCAGCCTAGTCATCTGCGAAGAAAGCGCAAACCAACAACGATGAAATCGTTATAGAGATTGAACTTGAGGACACCCTCAACAGAATCTCTCAGAATGAAACCGTCCCTGGAACGAGTCAATCCAAGGGACTCGTGATATTCTGAACGTATGTCGGCTCACTCAGGTACATCTTAAACATCTATCAATAACAGTAACCTGAAAATCAAAACTATCATGCATAAGAGAGAACACAAAAAGTGAACAACTCAATAAAATACATGAGAACAACACGTTTTAAATAGTTTAGTCTCATACATTAAGATAATTTCAGAAATAGATAATAGAAAATATCAATTAAAAAAATTGTTCTTATAATTTGAAATAAATAGTGAAATATAAACATATATAAACACTATAACTTCACCAGAAATAATTTCTAATTAAAACGTTTAACCTTTAATGACAACTTAATATTTAGTTGTAAATATAACATACCGTTTCAGAGAATACATTAAATACTATTCCTCAATGAATATATCCTTAATAAGTATAAATACACAGTAGATGTAATATCTTATAACTATCTTATCCACACCCATCATCTCTGAAAATTTAATAACCTAACATTAATGTTATATAAATATTAATAACACAGTAATAACACGATAAAGTATAAAACAATACTATCATTTCTGAATTGATATAATTTGATGACATCTCAAATAATTAACACTGAAAATATAGAGTCCTTTATGTACAGGAGTAAAGAACGCGTTAAAATGAATACATCATTTTTTAATGTTTCTTGTGATTGAAGTAATTGATTATTGAGTGGATGTTTTTGAGATGTACCAAAAGAGTGAGCCGATATATATATATATATTTTTGATCTTTAAATGAATCAATCTTTGAATTACGAGATAATGAATTTCTTCTGATTTCTAAACCCCTATTGTTATGCTATAAGTGATTATAAATGAATAGATTTGAAATAAATAGAAAGATTATTACTTTATATACTGCGTCAGTCATCTCATGAGTAATAAGATGAAGAAGGAATGATTAATTGAACCTTACCAATGATAGGTGTTGTATAGGGATTTGTTTACTTTTCTAACATTCGGACGTTAAGACGCCCTCATGTGTAAAAAAGTAAACAGAATCCGCACCCAACACGGTTTAAGAACATTTGCGAAATGGAAATATATTAAAATAGTCAAAAATTAAATAAAATAAAAACTTTACAATCAAAATAAAAAATTATAAACCAAACGTCAAAATGAAATTTTTAAATTCTAAAAATGACATTGATTATGAGTACACAAGGTAAAGACACCGACCAATTACTTACATTTTCGAAACAAGATCAACAACTTTTATGCGAATATGAAATTGACGAAATAGAAGCAAATATCAAATTGACGTTCACGGCGCCACAATATACAATCAACAATAATAGATATAGTATTTTGAATGAATAAAATGATTGGATTGATGTTCTGTTACCGTTCAAAAGAAAGATAGATGACGAGACTTAATTATTATCAATTATCTAAAACTTATCAGACAACAATTATCGATATGAAGTAGACAATGATTACTTTATAAACAACAACAAACTAAAATTTAAAGCAACAAATTTCAAAGCATTTAAATCAGATGACCATTACTTTTGCAAAGCGTTTGGTTTAGTTAAAGGAACTATTTATGAACGTGATGAATAAGATTTTATAACCGCAACAAATATTTTATACCCATATATTTACAAGTATATTTGCATCAACTGTTATGACATTTAAGACTATACACTAATTGATCAAGGTTAGAAACGTTATTTACTTTTGAAATAATTTATTTTTATTCATTAATTTCATGAACCCTTTTTCGGACTGCAAATCAATATTTATTCTTTTGCATAGGATAATAACATATAATAACACTCTTTGCCTGGGCATCTAGATTTATTCTGTTGTTATAAATATTAACATTAGCTCACATAGCAATTCATCCTCCTTGAGTATTTTAGGTCTACAATTATATAGTATTATATCACTCAGTATTCATAGTTAATACAGAAGCCAAGCTATAACGAAGATAATTTCCTCACTTCTCTAGATTTCTAAAAAGACTAAAACTATGGCCACTTTCTAGCTTTAGTTAGAAAATCAATTATTGGAATTTATCATAAGAGTACTAAGCTATTTCTCAGGTTATATTAAATATAACCATATTAATCTTGATATAAATAGTATATCAATTTTTTAATACCAGAACCCTGAAGTGGATATTAATAAACAATTAAATACAAGGTCAGAACCAAATAAGTTAATATTGAAATTATTTTGTAATTTGCTTCAGCAGGTTCAAAGTTATTTTTTGTAATTTGAAGTAACTATAATTATCAAGTGAGAAACTGTATCATAGTGACTCTTAAAATATACTTAAACTAGTGTAGCTTTCTTCTAAAAATTACTTTCTGATAACTGAGATATTAATCTATGTTGTATTATTATGAATATGTGTTGTAGACACATGTATTTACTTAAAGTGAATATACTGCGAGTGGCGGTCATACTTGGTCAAATAAAATTAAATTTGAGAAGTTGAAGTTTGAATATTTATTAATTAATTCTGTGTAATCAATAGTTGAATTCTAATTCTGGAGTGGATAATAAAAAATAAGTTATTATTGGAGTGAAATAAATAGCGATTGTATATAAATAATTTGAAATTTCAAATGGGAAACAAGCGGTTAAATGAACTCCAATATGAGAATATAGCATGATTCAAAAGAAGTTACCCACATCATGGAATGAAAGAAACTGGCGTTTTTTAAAAAATGCGCTTAAATCTACCAATTCACTTCATTATATAATCGATTTTTGCAATAAACAGAACTCTGTGATGGTTACAATGGAAACTAGTTAAATGACTCATCATAAAAACTCCAACATCACTATCGTAGCTTTCAATATAATAACTACTGAAGAACGTCAAAATATCGGATTAAATTGAAGCATTTTCATAACTTTAAAGAGACGAAAATAAGCTACATCAATTAAATACAGTTTTTCGCTTTATTGAGTCTGAGTGTATTATAATCAGCGATGTATAAAATATTTCCTCCGCGATTTTTTGTTCAGTAAGAATAAAAAATAAAATTAAGAACACAGCTCTTTGGTAGATCGAGCTCTCTTAATTGAAGTTGTTATAAGCTGAGAGCATTGAATCATCATATATTTGGTTCGAACCCCTTCTTGTCAAGAAACTGCTGGGACTACTATATATTTAATATTTCAAGGGATAAGCAAATATTTAAAACCTTGCAAGCAGCAATATAATATCAGAAGCATAAGTTGAATAATGGTGATATATTATTCTATGATATGATACTTCTTTCCTTCAGAAGAATGATTTTATATTTTCCTTTTTCACATGTATTAATAATTTTAATATTTATTTCCGTAAAAATAATTAATTCATTTTAGTATACACGTTTTATATTTAGCTTAACATATATTCTTCATTATATTTCTTAAAACGTACAAATATAGTAAATCGAGTAAGAACCCTGAAGTGGAAATATATAATAATTTTTTAAATACTGATATATAATAAGCAAACACATATTTTAAAATTAACTAAAATAGTTCACAATTTCATCTCCGGTCCGCATATTATCTATTTTAGAATATACATCAATTATATTTGCTTTAGTTGAAATTAAATTATTTTAAACTTCATACTTTAAATCTATATCAGATTTAGTATAAATATCAGTTATATTTGCTTTAGTTGAAATAATAGTGTCTATCTATTTATTTGTATATACATCAGAAATATTAACTTTAGTCTAATCTAAATTATTTATAAGACTCATCATATTTCCTAAAACTATATCACTATCACTTTTAAGTTAAAACATTATATCTTAATCTATTTTATTATAGTATTTGGATATGATTTCAGTTTTAGTAAACACATCACTTATATTTGCTTTAGTTGAAATTAAATTGTCTTGAACTTATTATTATAAATCTATTTCTGTTTTAGAATAAACATCTAATACATTTGCTTTTGTTGAACTTAATGTTAATAAATTCGTACTAATCTAAGAATTTGTGTCATTTTATTTCAAAACATAATCGTCTAAATCTGCTTTATCTGCTTTCATTGTCTATAATGTTGTAATTTGTGCTTACATTTCTGCGTCTATAACACCTTATGATATAATGAATGAATTTAATGATGCTTTTGTTGCGGTTAAATCTGTTTTAGTTGTAATGTTATCTGCTTTGATAAGTGATACATCTCCTTCTAATAATGCTTCTTTGGTTGATAACAAACTTACTTCAGTGACTAATTATGATATGGCTGCTCCATTTGCTGTTGACATTGTTAATGCACTTCCTGCTGTTGCTGCTGTTGCTTCAATACCTATTGCTCCGATTGTGATACCTAAACCTATTACTGATGCTTCACTTGCTAATCCGTTTAAATCCGATTTAGTGATATAACTCGCGTCTATCTCATTTAATAGTGCTATAATTTCTAATATTTTAGACCAATGCGCGTCTAAACTTGTGTCTTGTTCAATGTTCTTGGTTTCTGTTTATAACAAACGTGTTTCTGTTAAAGTTTAAAATGCTTTAAAATTATTATTGTCTATAAATAGTTGTTGTATTTATTAAGTATGATTTAATACTGTTGAATTTATATTTTAGATATCATTTCCAAATATGTTATTTATTTGATCTTATGCTGTTTTGTTTGCCTCAATTTAGGTTTATATCTCAATAATTTTCTATTAGTTCAATTTATGTGCTTCAATTAACTCATCAATAGTTTCTTCTAAATCAAAATCTCCATCAATTTAAGATGATATGATTATGTTATTTGATCTTAAATTTTTGATTGTGAAATTATTTAAGGTCTTACCTTCTAATTAGTTGATATCAATTTGTATATTCGATTAGTTATTTTTAGTATTGATATAAACACTGTTTTCATTTAAGACGTCATTGAATTAGATATGATTATCGTTTGTGATATCTATACTCTATCCTCCATATTTTATCTTTTTTGCTTTTATAATTAAATTATTATCTTAACTTAACGCTGTCATTTTCAGACCTTAAAAAATAATTTTTTAATTTGAAATAAAAAATAATGTCTGATAATGAAAAAGTATAAATTATACCCGCTAATGTAAAAAAGTTTTAAAACCTTAGTAATACAATGGTGATGTCAACTGGAAATAACGGTAATGGTGCTGTAATCAATAGATAACGCGCTGAAAACTATCCATATTTCTCAACTGCTGCTCCTTGTACTAGTGCTCCAAACGCAAACTTCTAATTCACTATAGTCACTGGAAAAGGTCTATTATCTACAAACCAATCATATGTGTCCTATACTATGAAATATGCTCTTAAAATACCTATTTCTGTAACATATAATGGTTCTACAGTTGCAACAGGTTCAATTAACAAATTTGGAAAATATTATGTTCAAAACTAAGGATTTGGTCCTTGGTGGTACTTTGAATAGTATAAATTCGATACTGATAAATGGGTCCCTGATACTTCAAAACCTATGGTGGCTCTATGCGCTGCTCCTATGAACTCATGTGCTCTATTTAATAAGTCATAATACATTTATAGAAATCTTACTAATTAAGACGATGATATATTTAGATAAACTGCTCGTATGCAATAATAGTTGCCAAATGAATATCAAAACGCTCATAACTAAACATGGTTCAATGGTGATCTTCCTTCTTTAGAATTTTATGCTGTTCCTTATGAATACGGTGATGTTGATGGTAAAAGATCACGTAAATATTTAGATTTTGGCGCTGGGGTTGTGACATTTTTAGACAAACCGAGTATTGAAAATGAATATAAAATAGTTAAAGGCACTCCAAAAGCATCTGACACAGTTGCATCATCTATAACATTCTACTTTACTAAAACTTATACTATTCCACTTAATGTTATTAATCAAATATTTGACTCTACTAATACTTATCCTCTTAGTGTTTTAGGTTATGAACAAATAAGATTAAATCTATTTATGTAATAAGGTAAAATGGCTTCTATATTTGGAACATCAATTCTATTAGATGAAGAATAAACAGGTATTGTTGAATTAGAATTAGTTCTTGTATCAAAAGATAGTGAGTATGTAAAGTCAGAACTAAATTCAAAAGATGGTTTCTCATATCATTATATGAAATTTGATAGAGAACTATTGCCATCAATTGATTAAACATTATCATCGCATAGAATATTAAATAGAGGTCATTAGTCAACCGCAGATGTTGTAATAGGAATAAATATTTCTGATGAGAATTTTGAGTATACGCGTAAAGATGGATAAAAAGTAAGAGATTCAATGTATTTGAAATAACGTTTTACACCTTTTAACAGTGAATAATAACTTAAAATTATAAACGGAGAATATGATTAAAATGAGGAGTTCAATTGGTTTTAGACATTCAACTTATGGAAAGGAAATAGATCAAATGCGTTGTTCAGTTAAGATTTAGATAACATGACATAGTTCAAATGTGAAATGTTAAGAGGTTTAAATCTTTATAACTAATATTCAAGAGGTATGATATGTTATGATTCAATGTTAAAACTAATGTGTCAGTATGCGTTAATGACTTTAAATTTAGAGGCTTTTAGTATTGATACTAATGAAGATGTTGTAAATGATGGTGTAGATTCTATAAACTAAAAACTTTATGTTGATTTCAAAATTGGTTATTATCAAAATAGTTAAAAGGCTATTCCGTATAACGAAACAACATAAACCGCTAAAACTTTAATTGCTAAAAATACACCTTTAAATATTGAAGTAATGTAAATATATGATTGTGTTTTGAAGTTCACACCAAACAAATAGAATATGTCTGTAGATGAAAACTTTACATAAACCGCTTAATTAGTTTAGTGATATAAATGATGATCTAAAAATTATTTTTTTGATTTGAAATAAAAATGATGGATAGACAGGTGATATAAACTAAAGTACTCGTGGCTGATTAGACACAAACTCAGAACACATTAACTATAGAAAGTGACTATAACTCGATAAAATCTTCTATGGTAAGATTTGAAGAACAATCTAATTTATAGAAATTTAATACATACTCAAATATTGTAATCAAAAAATATATCAATGATAAAATTACTGCATTAGAAATCTAAAATATGATTACACAATTATGCGCATTAAGTGAAATGGTCTGGTAAAATGAATAATAGGCTGGTGAATTGAAAAAATATAATGTTAAACTATAAATTAAAACTGTTCTTATGACTGATACATCAATAACTTAATAAATTGCTGAGACTTTACTTGATGATATGATAGATAAAACTATACAAAATAATACAAAATCTTAATTGATATAATTGGCTTAAAATATATTGAAAATAAGTGTTAAGGCTTCTGGATGCTTATCATCTTGTTTCAAATGACCTAAATAATAACACTGTTAGAAAACCAACGACCTAAATAATATTTTTTTGATTTAAAATAAAAAATGTCCTAATAAGTTGTAATTGCATAAACTAATGATAAAGGTTATAGTTAAGTATATTTACCTTCTTATAGAAATGGTGATTATATGATACTTCATTCTATACGTTCAAATTTAAATGCATAATGTAATGGTTCTATAATTATTGACGCTAATATATATACGAATGAATTATCATCATACTTTTCTTTATAAGAGTTATGTGATTAAATCAATAAAATTTAACATATGATAGAATTTACTTAAGTTAATGAATAATATTTTGAAATGAAATGTATTACCGCTTGTTCTATAAATATGACTGGAAATTATAAAAATATATTTGGTTTTGATAAATAGTATAGTCTTGTTAAAGATCAATAAGTTTCATTGTCGTAATAAAACTTAGCGCGTATAAAATATTTGAAATTATAATGTGACTTCATAAATACTTCTTAATTTGGTTCTGATACTATTGATGCACTTATGATTTTAGATAGATCAAATAACTTTTAGTTTGAGTCGTAAACTATTGATGTACATCATAAACTTATTAAACCTTAAGTATTTAATTTCTGGATAACTGATTAAGATAATAATCCTTTTATTTTAAATACTATTTATATTAAAGTTTAGTTTTTTAATTGTGAGTGCATTGATACTGTACACTTAAAATAATAAGTATTTATTTAATTTAAACCAAAAATAAATTTAATAACATAAATTTCATACTTGTCAGTTCAATAAATATCTGGATAATTATCACCTAATAATGTTTTGAACATGTATAATGGAAAAGTAAGTTTTAAAGATGCGTTTAATATATAGTAAAATATAGATTTATATCTACATTATGATGAATATAGAAATAAAATGATAGATTAAACTTTTATTGATAACTTTGTTAAAGAATTTGAGGTTGATATTGATTCTATTACTGTTACTTAAGATAATATTTTATACTACTATTTGAAATACAATAAATTTTAAAATGATTTTACCTATAAATTATATATGAATGATGCTTTAGTCGATATACTAATATTTAATGATATAAATTTAGAAGATATGAATAGTTCAGTATTTTTCTGGTAAAAGTAATAACCTAATTGTTATATAAATTTTAGATTAGATGATAATGAAAATAATTAAGTTGATAAGTTTCCAAATTTGATATTAAGACTATTAGTTAAATGACACACTTAAAAATATTTTTTTGAAATTAGATAAAAATGTAATAGATGAGATAGAATATAACAACTGGTGTACGACCTACACTTAAAATTAGTCCTAAAACTAGTTAAGCCCCTCATCCCTTCATAATAATTAGGTGATATTTTATAAGATAGTGCAAATGATATTTCAAAGAAATTGATAGATACAACTATGCCTGAAAATTTAAGATAACCATTAAATGATGTTCGTGAATAAACATTGAACTCAATAAAGAATTTTCGTGAATAAAGATAACTAAATGAAAAGCCAAAATAAGATGTGACAATGAATTAAGCCAAAAAGAAATCTGGCATTTGGGGTAAAGTAAAGAATGGTTTGTCCAAATTTTGGTAATTTTCACGTAAACCTATACAGTCTTTAGTAAACATGATTCCTGGATTTGGCGGATTAATAAATCAAGGTATTGATATGATTTCAGGTGATAGAAAATTGAAATGAGACTTCAAAAAATAATACTTTTTTCAAATCAGTTATATTCATCACGTTATAGTTTAGGTAAGTAAATATATCTTCTTTTATTGATAGTGTCATATAAACAATATGTATTGTTTTTATTTAAATATAATTTTCTAAATTAATAATCAGTGTCATAATACATTTCTAAAGTTTCAGTGTTGATATAATAATGTCCAAATTGATAACCGTTATAACATTAAAATTCAATACAGTTTTCTTCATCTGGTAATTCATCGAAATATTCATACGTAATATTGTTACTTGTTTTTCTATTTTTTAGGTTGACTCTATTTGTTACCCATCTCAAATTTTCAACTCTGTTGTCTTAATTATCTCTTGAAATATGATCTACTATAGGTAAATTATCTGGATTTTCTATAAATGATAACGCGACTAATCTATGTACACCATGATTTTAGTATTTGTTTATTTATTCATTAAATAAAGATACTATGAAATAATCATCTTTATCTCTATATTATTTTAATACTTTTTATGTTTTTATGTTTCTTACAATTCCATTTTTAGTTATTTCATAATTATCAAAATCTTTAATAGGATAAAAGTCTTCATACTCTTCTTCATACTACTCTTCTTCGCTTTAACTATAATCTTCTATATCGCTCATTTGTTATTAGGTTTTAAAAAAATATAACATCATTTTAATCTAATATTAAAACCTTCATATACTTTTGATGTTGGACATATTACTACATATAAAAACTTGTGTATATACTTCTACTTTTCAACATCATTCCTTTCATGTGCTGCACAAATCTTATATTTGTATAAGTTCATAAAATCTGTCATTGAAAAATAGTCACTTTATAGTTCTTGAACTTAAGAAAAGTAATCTTTCATTTTCTCATAATTGATACCTTGAAATAATAAAAACCCTGTTAATTAAGTCTTAAACGCGCTATACAGTGTTGACATCTCATGTGCTGCTATAAATACTGCAAATATATTAAGATGTCTTTGTTAAATTATCATTTTATAAAACTCATTTTCTTAAACTTGACAAAATAAAGAACATGAACTCATATCATCTAAAATTAGTATTATTTTAGGCATTCTAATAAAACTTGTAATAACTTTTCCTTCTAAAAGTCCGTAAAACTCTTTCAAATTAGAAATTATATCTTTATCAGTTTCATCTATTATTAATTCTGGGTATTTTTATTTCATATTTTCTATTTATTTTAAAACATTTATTATTAAAATTGCTGTTTATCTATCTAATGTTTATGATAAGTTTTTACTCTTTTTAAAGAACTCTCTTACTTATAACTATAACTCCATAACTGGTTAAAGTTCTTTTTTCATATCACGTATTTTCTGAACTAATTCTAATATATTGTCTTTTGTGCCTTCTACTTAAATTGTATCGTTGTTATCATTCTTCTTAAAAGTTTTATCAAATTATAAAGTTGGTGACACGAAATAAGTATGAGTTATTGAACCATTTAGTATGAATGGGTTGTTTAAATCATATTTGAACTATTTTGATTACTTGACATACTCATCTCTCATTCTGAACATTTATGTTGATTTACCTTTTCCTTTACTGCCAAAGTATCCAATGAACGAATATGACATTATATTTATTGGTTGTTCTTAAAGTTAAATTATCGAATCATCTTTTAACATATTTTAATTTAGATTATAAAAAATAATTATTAAGACTCACTCCGAATACTCTTCTATTTTAATTTATGAATAACCTAAATTTTATAAAATACTGTTAACTCTTGTGTCTGCGACTCGTACTTCTCTTTGCTTTTTGGTCTTCATAATTTTAATAGGTTGTTTTATTTCATCATCTTTCTACTTATTGAACAATTAATCTGAAATCTATTTCAATTATTTCTATAAATCTTTAATTGTCTCACTTTGATCTTAACTCTAATCTTGTTATTATGATGCCTGCATTTTTAATTATTTTGCTTGTTTAAGTTACTATCCTTTAACTTATTTCTCTTCTTCTGTTATTATCTTCTGCTATCTCCATCCATTTTTTCCAAATTTATACTCATATCCTTCTTTTGCTTAAGGTTTGATATCTTTGTTCATTCTATCGAAATCTCTTATATCTGGCACATGTTATTTCTTCATAACTTCAATCATATCTGGGTTCTTTTCTATTACTTCAGTTTCAATAATATCATTTGTTTACTCTATATCTGTCATCGTGTTTATAAAATATTAAAAAAATCAATATCATATAAATGAGACTTTACAGTAGTTACAGAACGAGACTTTACTGTGACATTCACTAAACGTTACTAGGTAAATAGTGTTAATGTATCATTCATTCGCGTGATTGCCATTCATTTTTCCATTCATTATTCTATAGAACGAGACTTTACTGTGCTATTCACTAAACGTTACTAGGTATGTTGATCATTACATTATTATCAGTCATATTATAAAGAGTTATCATTTGACATTTTTCTTATGAAGTTTAAGCAAGTTTTTTCAGCGATATTATTTTTTAATAGTCGAGATGTTTTGAGTTATGTTTGTAAATTTATAAAATAGATTTGAAAATAATTTGATATATTTTATAAACGGTAACAGAACATCAATCCAATCATTTTGTTCATTCAAAATACTATATCTATTATTGTTGATGGTATATTGTAGCGCCGTGAACGTCAATTTGATATTTGCCTCTATTTCGTCAATTTCATATTCACAAAGTAATTATTGATCTTATTTTGAAAATGTAAGTAATTGGTCGGTGTCTTTACCTTGTGTACTCATAATCAATGTCATTTTTAGAATTTAAAAATTTCATTTTGACGTTTGGTTTGTAATTTTTTATTTTGATTGTAAAGTTTTTTATTTTATTTAATTTTCGACTATTTTAATATATTTCCATTTCGCAAATGTTCTTAAACCGTGTTGGGTGCGGATTCTGTTTACTTTTTTACACATGAGGGCGTCTTAACGTCCGAATGTTAGAAAAGTAAACAAATCCCTATACAACAATAGGTTACATAGTGAGTTATTTTTATTTTACGTTAGTTACAATTATTATAAGGTAGTTTGAATATTGTGATATCTTTAGAGTGACTTTACTTGTAATTATTTAAAGAATATAAATTATTTATGAATTCAATTCGTATTGTATCTCAATATAGAAATATATTGAATACTAGTGTTTTCTTGAAGAAAATTTTCAAACCAGAAGAAACTTCTGGTTTCTAAAACCCTATTGATTATGATTAATCTAATATGTATATTCTTTTCTTACCAATATACAAGATCAAGAAGATTTATAATATAATTAAGAATAATTTCTCTGAAGCTGCTTTTGTATTCTTATTGCTTGGTTTAGAAAGGAAAGATGAAATCAGAAAAATATATTGTCGTAATTTACGGTGATTAATAATCGGTCAACATCTTATAAAATATACAGCTTATCTACATATACAATTTGCGTGTTAATATAATTAATTTAATATTTATGCGATTCCAGTTATATTTTTATCACTTCAAATATGCCTCGTTCCAATTTCGCATCTGAGCAAGCAATTAATGCTTTGAAACTCGCGATATCCCTCCAGCTTGGTATATAATCAGAAATTATTTCAAATGAAACCATTCTTATGTAACTTTAAAATCCTTAATTTAACTGGAATCGGCCGGCTGAATCCCTGAATTAATCCGGTAAATCGCTTAAGCGCTGGGTGTCCGAGTCCTTTCAGCGTTAAATAAACCAGAAGTTAACGCCCAACGACCACTTTCTCCTGGTTCAGCTCGTTCAAACGGCGATTAATAACAATTTGAATGTTTACGACCGCTAAATTCAAGTGTAAATTTATAAACAGCTCTCAAAAACTTACAACTGGTAGGTTTTTTATTCTGCGTTCACGAACGCAAAATAAACGTGCATTAATAAAAAGGACCGAAAGAAGCGATATCACGGATCATGCGGAGTTTTTGAGGACGTTGTCGCTTAAGTGAAGTCCATTTTGGAGAAGAAGTGATGAAATGTTTGAGATTAGTTTTAATATATATTTAAAATATTTTTTGTACGTGGTTCTGAATACTAATATTTTTTTATTCGATATTTATTTGATATAGTTTGAATATGTATCTAAGATGATTGCAATCAAGTGAAAATTGTCTATAGTATATTGAGCTTTATGTACTTATAGCTAGGTTATTATCATTACAATATCTTTTTATGATTAAATTAATAAACTGTTTATGATTATTTATGCTTATTATGCATCAAACGTCATTAAACAACTATAAATTCTATTATTTGATTTTGTTTGGAAGATAATTTAATTATAATATTATAATTACTACATGTTCGGCTCTATTTAGTCAAATATTTGATAGAAAATAAAGTAGTATCCGTTCTAAATTTGTTTTGTCCCAATGAAGTATAGAAAGAAGATGTCAGATAAAATCTGACAAATGCTGGAATATAATAAATATAAACAACAGTAGTTATTCACCACTCCCAGATGCCTAAGAGTACGTTTGATACACATTACACTTTGAAAGTAATTACCATGGAGATAAAAAGATAGATGAACATATTAGAAGACTAAATTACCAGTCAATTTGTGGTCGCGACTTTATCTAACCCTCAATTTAACTGGGACATCCCGGCAAAGTATCTTGGGACACAGAAAAGAAGCCTTAAGCGTTGGGTGAGCGAGACTTACCAGAGGCAAATCAACAAAAAGCTCTCGCTAGAAGACCATGAAATTCTGTTGAAGTACGTGCGCTAGGCCTTGCATAATGGTTATAACCTTTGCAACAAAGATTTGCAACTCACTATCAAGGCTAAGCTGAGCTACGATTATCACTGGCAGTCATTTTACACAGCATTTACTAATGCGAAGAGGTTGAGTAATATCGAGTACTATACAGGCGTGGTTCCAGCATAGATTAAGAAATACCAGAAAAACACCACTATTAGATAAATAGCATCGCTTCTCGGGATGGAATGACTTTATGAATATTACAAATAATATTTATTTTACTAAAATGTTTGAGACAGCTTTTTGATGATAGCGACAAGGATAATCAGATAGAAAACAATAATTAAATAAAAATATAGATCTTAACAAACTAGCATATTCTATCACTCTAAAGCTTCGTCCTATACTTCCAACTGCTCCTTAAGTTTGGTGCTATTGTTGGTTATCCTTTTGATATTTCGTTCCAGGACGTCACAATGAAACTCGATGCGCCAGATATCGTTTTGGACAGTCTGCATGAAATAGTTGGTGAGCTTCACCAGAATCATGACTTGCGCCAGTTCTAGCTCATTGCCCTCGTCACATTCGTAAGAAATCAATATATCTCTATCATTCTAAAGCTTCATCCTGTAATTCCAGCTTAGTCAAAAGCAGTTTACTATTTCTAGTTATCCTTTGGATGTTTCGTTCCAGAACGTCACAATGAAACTCAACACGCGAAATATCGTGTGAAACTGTTTATAATGAATAATTAGTGAGTTTTATCAGAATTGTAACTTGCACAAGTTCTAGCTCATTGTCCTCGTCACATTCGTCGAAGCTGGATTGGCTCGAGCACCTGCTTACCCGTGGGCTCTCGTACTTGCTTTCATCGGCGCTCTCGGCAATGGTGCGAAGCTTGTGCGTCTTCAAGACTATTTCATTTTCGTTCACGCAGTACATCTGTGGGGTGAAAACAATATATTTTAAACGGTGAATTAGAATATAATTAACAAATCACAACACGGGAATAAACTTGGATAAACTGTGATTAAATGAATTCAAAATATTAAACTATGTTTTAAAACAATTATAATCCCGTTTAGTTATTAACAAATCGAAAACATTAATTATTAAACTACTTTCAATTTTAATTCGATTATTTACCTTATAACGCAATTTTTACCTTATAACTATTTAAATAAATATCGTTATAACAATGAACTTATGTTATTTAGACAAGTTTCGATATTGATAATCAAACATTTTCGTTAATGAAATAGTGACGCGCAAATTATTCCACATTGACCACGGGAAAATTAACGAATAAATATAATACGTATGTTATATTTATCTTAGTCTTCGTAATAGTGGAAATGATTATTAAATTAATGAAGTCTAAATTAAACTCACTAAAGCAACTACTTGTAAATATCATCATTAGAATTTTTGAAGCCTGTGAAAGTGACAAGTATCATAAATATTAATCAATACAATAAATTACAAGCGTCATTCTAATTCATCATTCTTATAGCTCCAACTACACCATTAGTCTGAAGCAGTTCTTAGTTACTCTTTTGATGTTTCGCTCCAGGAGTTCGAAATGAAACTCGACGTGCGAGACGGCATTTTGAACGGTTTGGAGAGAGTAGTTGGTGAGCTTCAATAAGTTTATGACTTCGATCGCCTGCAGTTCACTATCATTCTCGCCATCGAACTCGAACTCGCTTGAACATCTGCTCATCCGCGGGCTCTCTTACCAGCTCTCTTCGTCTCGTTCCTGAATGGTGCAGAGCTTGTGCGTCTTAAGGATGATTTCGTTATCTGTCACGCTGTACATCTTGTTATATCTGGGGTGTGAAAGCAATACGCCTTATAATTAGAAACAGATAAAAATTAATAAGTTGCAAAATAGAAAAACTGGTAATCGGATTAAAACAGAATTGAATTCGAAAACTGCTTGCTGTAATGAATCGTTCCCTATAAATTACTTGATCCAAATTATAAAATAGTAGGTCAACGTTTACTTAGGAAAAAGTACACTGAGTTTATTGTAGCTCCACAAGCCTTGTCAAATAGTTACACTTTAGATAAACAAATTTTAGTATACAAATTTCAAAAACAAATTGTATCTATAACATTTTCTTTAGATAAATTTCTCTAGATAAAATACTTTAAAAGCAAAACAACTTAAATATAAGAATGATGGTGAATGTTGTATATACTTATTATTTTTGATCTTTAAATGAATCAATCTTTGAATACTGGTGTTTCTTCTGGTTTCTAAACCCCATTGATAATATATTATATTATATTTATAATATACTTAGTACTGGTTGCAGATAAGTGAGACATTTATAAAATATATTTTTTCTTATCTACCGATTACAAGATCAAATATAAGATCAACTTATTGATAGTGATTAATCTATGTATAACACATTTCATTATAACTATAAGTGATTATAAATGAATAGATTTGAAATTAATAGAAAGATTATTACTTTAGTTATTATTACTTTATATACTGCATTAGTTATTTGAGTAATGAGTAATGAGATGAAGAAGGAATGATTAATTGAACCTTACCAATTAGGGTTACATAAGTGAGTCATTTTTATTTTACGTTAGTTACAATTATTATGAGGTAGTTTGAATATTATGATCTTTAGAGTGACTTTACTTATAATTATTCAAAGAATATAAATTATTTATGAATTCAATTCGTATTGTGATAAATGGTTGATAAAATATTGAGTAGTATATTAATTTACCAATAATCATAAATCACTAATGTACATAAAATACAATATTTTGTATTTTAGAGTGACAATCCAAGAAGATGAGGTATGATATTGAGATTAGTTTGAGGTAACGTTATTGTGTAACTAAGGTTGGATTTGTGGATTGCCATGATTTATGAGATGAAGATGGAATGATTAAATGAAGCCTTAGTACTGATGATAAGGTTACAGTTAAGTGAGTCATTTTATTTTGTATTTTGTAGGTAAGAAGAAGTAGAAAATTACTAGAAGTGCATATTTTCATATATTATTTTAAAAAAATATATAAAAGAAGATAATATAACCGTTCTAAATTTGCTATGTCCCAATGAAGTATAGAAAGAAGATATCAGATAAAATCTGACAAATGCTGGAATATAATAAATATAAACAACAGTAGTTATTCACCACTCCCAGATGCCTAAGAGTACGTTTGATACACATTACACTTTGAAAGTAATTACCATGGAGATAAAAAGATAGATGAACATATTAGAAGACTAAATTACCAGTCAATTTGTGGTCGCGACTTTATCTAACCCTCAATTTAACTGGGACATCCCGGCAAAGTATCTTGGGACACAGAAAAGAAGCCTTAAGCGTTGGGTGAGCGAGACTTACCAGAGGCAAATCAACAAAAAGCTCTCGCTAGAAGACCATGAAATTCTGTTGAAGTACGTGCGCTAGGCCTTGCATAATGGTTATAACCTTTGCAACAAAGATTTGCAACTCACTATCAAGGCTAAGCTGAGCTACGATTATCACTGGCAGTCATTTTATTCAGCATTTACTAATGCGAAAAGACTTTGTATAAGCGAGACTGGATAATTTGTGCAGCTAAAGAAAGATCCGAATAGAAGCAGTCTTATTAAACAAATAGCGTCTCTTCTAGGAATTGAATGAATTTATAACATATTTCACTGTTTTATCTATCTAATACAGTTATGGGAGGTGGAATTGCTTTTTCTTGTTTACTATGTGAGTAATTATATATTAAAATATTTTGCCACTTCTAATGCGGATGACAAATTCCAATAAATAATCTCAAGTTGGAGATTATTCATGAACTACTCATTAACACAAGAGGGCCAAAAATATGATTTCGATCGTATTAGACCATAATCGACTATTCAAAGTCGGTATTTAATATTCCAAAAAGGAAAAATAGAAATTACCACATGCAATAAAGGACGGCAATGACAAAAATAAACGCGGTAGAAGATGTTTAGGGAAGGTCAACTAATTCACTTAACAAACTTAGGCAGTTCTGAAGCGTTTGTATTCTCTTCATTTCTGGGTCCAACGGATGAATTCATAAAATATTGTACCAATCTGA
Source organism: Hexamita inflata (assembly GCA_963988835.1). Classification (NCBI taxonomy): domain Eukaryota; phylum Fornicata; order Diplomonadida; family Hexamitidae; genus Hexamita; species Hexamita inflata. The sequence continues at coordinate 137,702 of CAXDID010001177.1, forward strand.
ACTAGTTATATCACTTGTTTAAGATGTCCCTGTGTAATTTCTACGTTTTAGTCAGCAAAACTAATTTATGAAAGATTTTATCTCGAAAATATATGGTAGTTAAGCCTGATTGGAGAAAAGAATAAGAGGATCCAATGATTGGTATACGGACGCAATATGTAATTTATAACTAGTAGCGCAAGCACTGGACCTACAGAGGACCTCGGTGTTCATCTTCAACTGGGTCAATCTGAACGATTTTAGGTATTTCTTAATCACGAAAAACAATGGAGGACTTTTTCTTTCAATCTCAACCGGGAGCTCAAGATGAAATATTGGTACTTCGCTTAATTAGAATTATAATTCAGGTAGTTACAGTCGCTTTCATTCTCAATATTCAAATAATGAATGCATTTTTGTTTCTTGAAGAATGGAATCAAGTGGGTTAGTCGGGCCCAGCATTAAATAATATATTGATGCTACTCTAAAACAACAGTTATTTTACTTATGATCTTCCACTTCCATTTCATAATGAGAAATCAATTTTCTTGATTGTTAAATTATACAACGTTAGGTAAAGTTGAAACTTATTATTGAAGTATATACAGAGTTATATACGTTAATTATTATAGCACAGCTATCCAAGGCTCAACCAGGCCTTGATGTGATTGAAGCACTTTACAAATCAATAGTAAATAGAGTTAATGAGTGTATTGATGAGGAGGGAGAACACACTCATTATTGAGCCGGGCAGTGATATAAGTAAGATTCAAATAATAAACTTCATTCTTCTTCCTAATTCAAAAAAGCATTTCGAGGGCCCACCACTGTAAGAGATCCGTTTTATTTCTTAATGAACTAGAGCCTGAGTTCATTTTTGTGATTTAGGTCCGATAACGCGTTTATTCTCTGGTATATTTTTGTAATTTCAGACATGAGCGAAATTTAACGAACACTAATTCGCTACTAAAAAACGGGTGATTCAATTTGCTAAAACTGTTGACTACTATTTACCTCCTCAAGTTCTGGACACTCCAAAATCGTGTGGAGCGTTTTGATGCTGAACAAGCTCGAGCCGCGCTTAAGCAGTTTTGGCATTTGGAGTGTGAAGAATATTAAACAAACAAATACAAATTAAGATACTAAATGATATTTGATAATGTTTAATTCATAATTGATTGATATTTTTTGATATTTTAAGAAGCTAAACACTTATTATCACTTAATAAAATATAACTCACATTTTCTTCTATTCACTTAGTTTGAAGTTTTTGGCCAGTTTCCTTACGTTTCCGGTAATTCTTTGCAAATTCTTTTGAATTCGCCTTTCACTGTCTATAACGTGCTCCAAATGCTTCTCAACATTAAATAGCTCATACCGCGTCAGCTTAATTAAATTCGCAACCTAATCCCCTCGAATTTCTTTACTAACAGTATTTTCTACTTAAAAACTATTATTCCTCGTTCTGCAAGTATAATCAGTCATCTTAAATGACGGTTCCTCACATTCTATTATTGTACATAACTCGTGCGTTTTGAGGACTGTTATATTCTAATCTTAATCTACTAAACAATACATTGCGGAAGTGAAAAAATTAATTGAAGAAAATGATATTGCTTTTTGTAATAGTGTTTATTTCCATGTGTATTTCAAAAAGTATATCTATTTTTAGATACACAACGTTAAACATTTTTATAATTAAAGTTAATGAGGCTTTACCTGATATATAACAGTGACTTGATCGCTTATAAATAACAGTTAATTTATACAATTTCCCAAACTAAGTTACAAACAACTACCACACACCAATTTAAAAATCCATATATCAGACCACATCTACAATAAACGTTGTATTATCTAAAAGTACATATCACTACATTTCATACGTTAATATATTTATATTTCCATTTAGAACATTAAGTTTCTTTTCTATCTGAAATATTGTTTAATCTAAGCTTTGAAGTTTAATATTCAACTTCGTTATCTCAGTTTTAATATTTAATCTATCAAACATACAAATATTTATCTTTTATTCTTAAGAAAATTACTTGCTTATGTTAACATCTTCTAATGTAGGTCTTTCTTATATAGTGTAAAGAATTTTTGAGTAAATAGTTATTTAGTATTTGAACATTGTTTAGACATTATAATGTTTTGAGGTGGGATATCTAAATAATTCATTGAAAATGTAATATAACGAAAAGTTATAAGTAAATAAACAGATAAACTGAAACGAAATTTCATTTAAAAAATATGAAAAACCAAACTCATGCAATGCATGCGCCGAAGGCTTCGCAAGCGACTTCAGTTGGATACTTTTGGAGAAGAGAATCGATGATCTTTTCATAGTTCTTATCAATGAAAACCTTGCAGACTTTTTGGGTAGCTGGAGTATTGAAGATATCACAGATATGTTCGAGGAGTTCTTCGATGATATCGATGCTTGCATCAAAGTCGAGCAAATCGAGGGCCATTTGGTACAAGATTCTGCAGAATTCGCATTCAGTTTTGTATTCTGGGTCTGGGCCGTCGCAGGCGTTGATGAGGTTGCAGATTGCTTTTGGAGAGAATTCGCTGTCGATATAGTGGATGAGTTCGTCATATTCCTTGTTAACGAAGGTGTCGCAAGTGGTTCTGGATTCTCCTTCTGGGAACAAGTAGCAGATGTAGTCGAGGGCGATTTCGATGACATTTGTTCCAGTTTCAGAGTCGAACTCGAGCATGTCATACATGAAAGTGAAAGCGGTTTCACAGGTGAGGCAGACACCGTCAACTGGGGTGAATGGAGAGTCGCAGGCTTCGAGGGCAGCGCAGGCGAATTCTGGTGGGAATTCGTTGTCCAAGAACTTTATGAGGTGTTCATACTCTTGATCCATGAACTTGTCGCATTCGTCACGCCATTGGCCTTCTGGGAAGATATAACAGACATAATCGATGACGTACTCCATAAGGTCGAGACCGAGGTCAAGGCTGAATAAATCCTCAAGGAAAGTGAAGCCAATCAAGCAAACATCGCAAACACCGTTGATTGGTGGGATTGGATATTCACAGGCAGTCATCAAGGTGCAGAGGGTTTCAATTGGGAATTGGCCTTCAAGCATGGCGATTATGGTTTCATACTCTTGAGTAACGAAGGCTTGGCATTCAGTTTTCCATTCGCCTTCTGGGAACATAAGGCAGATTTCCTTAAGACCGGCTTCGATAAGGTCTTTTCCGGCACCGCTATCAAGTAAATCATATACTATTTACATACCGTCCTTACAGGCACGACATTGTAATGAGTCCTTAGCAAATAATTGTGTGATTACTAGCAACATTGGAAGTGGAGAGTTTTATGTATTATTAATTTAAATGGATATATAATGTGTTATACAAATTTTGTATAGATTGATTGGAACAACAAGTATCTCGTTGGGACAGATACAAAACTACAAAATAAAATTATGTACACATGTAGTCCCATTAGCACTAAATGTTGAGCATAATCTCTGGAATTGTACAATTATTTAAAAATACACTAGTTCAATTTAATAAAATACCTTTTGATATGCAAATTAGGAGAGTTTATAAGTAACAATGATTTGTATATACAGTTGTATATTGGAAAATTTATTGAATATAATCACTACATTGGTTCATTCCATTCCGATGAGTTCCAGGTCGATTTCGTCGAAGGAGAACAGGACTCCTTGTGCGTACGGGTTTTCTACTTTGGTTCCTTGCATGACCACTTTTTTGCTGTCGAAGTTGTTAAAATTGGAGTTCAGTTCCAAGTAGTAGCCCAGTTTTCTGATGGCCCCCTTATGAACGCGTATTTCAATGTTTATGTCCGGAACTCTGAGGAGTGGTTCAATACTAACGGTTTTCTGAATTATTTCGCCTTCAGCGTTTATGTTACAAAGTTTCTTTAATTTTTGGTTCATCAAAATGCTGTTTTTATATCTGGAACTGATGGAGTGGAACAGCTTCGAGCTCGCCCGTTTCGCGCCCTGGCTGTGCTGAACGATGACCGTATTGTAAACTTGCTCTTTAATGTGAATATTGCTGTTCAAATAGGACTGAACTATTTTCTTCTGATAAATAATGGACTCGTTTTAAAGAAATGGAGTGGAACTGTCCTAAACGGAGAATATTTTATCGCAAATTTACAGTTAACGGGTACCTGGTGTGGTTGAGACTAAATATGAAAGCTTGGTCAAGATTTGAGCAATTAAGGTAAGGCCGTCGAAGGAAATAATTGTGTCTGGAATTGGCTGTTGATTTGAGTGTTGATTGAATAAACGATCAATGCTGGACTTCAATTACACAGCGTCCGGGTTCATGTGACAGATTATCATGTGCTTGTACATGATTAAATCTGTGCTCGTGATCACAATGGACTAATAGACATCGGCACCGTTCTACTTCAATATTTAATCTATTTTTATGAAAGATAACTCGGACAACTCAGCCACAAGCAAACGTTCCTCGTTAAAAATTGAAATCTGCATCGGAGATTCGTTCAGATCAATTACAACAATGTTAAACCCCTTCAAATAGGAAATTTTAGCTTGAGGTTTGACAGGCTTCTATTTACCCTTAAAATCAGCGATTTTCTCCTAAATGTACGCAGTAAGTGATTTTATCGCACTCTTGTCTAGACCATTCTCAGCTACAAAGCTCTCAGCCATTGTTTGAGCTGAAATACCTTCATAAACCTCAATACTAGCTATATCGCCGTCATTCGTTTCAATGTCTAAAATGAACAGAGGTTTCATTTGGTGCGAATTTTACAATTATGTTATATTGTATTAACAATGTATTGCTCTTTATATTAGATTGATAATTTACAATTTATTTCACTCCTTTTTACTATCATCTTATTATACATTCATCTTATTTACACCTATTTACATACGATAATATTAATTTCAATATTATGCTAAATAAGAAAAATAAAAATTTAATGGTAAAATTGACTTACATGTATTTTATAATGAAATTAACATAGAGAATGATAAACACAAAATCATTCAAACCCCAAAATACATTTGAGTTCTTCTATAATTTTATTATTTTCTTCATTTTTAGAGGAATTGATTTATGTGCTATTTTTAATACATTGCCGTTTTGTGTTGGTAAAAGCTGTGTAGAAGCACTACCAATGATACTATCCAATCAATTTAGACTTTATTGTTAATTATAAGTCTTTGTTGCATAGATTATAATTATTGTTATAAGCTTATTTGACATACTTTGTGAGAGTTTCTTAATCTTAATATGTTAGTTTTTAGTTTATTTATCGTTGATATGTTTCACTTACCCAGCGTTTCAAACTTCTTTTATTTGTATTTAATAATTTAGCTGGTCTATCCCAGTTAAATTGAGGATTAGATATTTATTGTAAAATTACGTCATTTGTAATTTTTTCTTATTCAATGCACATTTATTGATATATTTATTGCTTAACCACTTGTAGAGTTAATTAAGTATCAAAATTGCTTGCAGGCATATTCTGGAGTGATATTAATATTAAAAATTTTAAATACTGCAAATAATGTTTTAATTTCTGTGTTCTGCATATCATGTCTTAAATTTGTGGTTAGTGTCAATTTCAAATTTATATCACTAATTTCAATAATAATTACAAAACTATTTCCTATCATTCAGTTATAAAGTATATAATATTTTGAAGAGATTATAGAATATGTATGTGTGAATGAATAAGTCTTATGTATACATACGTTATATCATTGTGTTTATAATATGCTAAATTGAACTGAATTAAATAAAACGATGGACTATATCCTATAGCCTATTACAATTTAAAACCATATTTAAAACCACACAATAAAAAAAAGACATCACACCGTAAATTACGTCTATACTGATTACGTCTAAACCACACAATAAATCACTTTTAAAAGTCTTTTAATAACACCGTTATTTTTCATTATACATTAAAGCTGTTACATAAATGAGGAAGCAGAATCACTTAGATTGGAAAAAAGATGAAAACCATTTTAATAAACTGGAAATTCACTAACCACGAGAATTATTAAAAAATATATTATTTTTACTTGGCTATAGTAAAATAACTAGTATATATTTATTTATTGCGTTTAGATGTATTGTTGGATTGTTGCTGTTGAGTGAGTCATGTTATTATTATTTTTCATTTTTTTAGTTATTACTAAGTATAGACGTAATTTACGGTGTGATGTTTTCTATAAATTCAATAATCAATATAATTATTAGATATTAAATTAATTAAATAATACAATTGTAACATTGTTTAACATTGCTAAACTATTATAGTGTTTTTATTTTATGTAGTTTAAAATTACAGATTTATATACACCAGTTTACTTAAATATATTATTAATTAATTATTTTATTTTAGAAATTATTACATAATACCATTTCACACCATAGTTTTACGATGTATTGTTAACATGATAATTAATTTGTCTCAACATTTCACAAGCTTAGCACAATTTATGAACACGATGAGAATTTGTTGTAAACACCACGAATGAGTAGGTGCTCCAACTAATGCATGGTAGATGATAATATTGAAGATAATGAACTATCACCAGTTTAAGTTATAAATCTATTGAAACTCACACAATATTCCCTTTAAACGGTTTAACACAATATTAAATATTTACAGGACCATATAGATAAATACGAACGAAATATAGCTAGATTGGCCAAAAATAATAAGAAACTGATGTAATATGTAAAAGAATTCAAATAGTAATAAATGATGAAACCCTCTTTTGGATCTCAAATATATTTGCACAAATATCTAAACTAACAAAAAGTGATGGTTAATTAAATAGTTTATTTATTTATTCATGTATATTTATTTCATAAATGAAAACATTATTTTATAGTCATTTTCTACTTACGAAGCTTTTCATATGTTTCCTCTAGCTCAATTTGAATCTCAAATAGCTCAAATTAAAATACCTTGGAACTATCAAAGTTCAATTTTTGAACTGAGATCATAAACTCACACTTCATGTGAACGAGCAGTTGATATTATTCATTTTTATTATAAATTATTGGAATTGAGTAGTTTATATTTTTCACTTCAATGAACTCAGTTGAGCTTCTCGATAAAATGCCAGACCAGTCCGGGTGCAAGTGCATTCCGGCCTGGCTCAGGTACCTTCTGTTCGCGATCACCTTCATCCTCGGCTTCACGCTGTGCTCGGCTTCGCTGGGCAAGTGCAGCGACAAAACATCTTTCTACCTGATGTTCGTCATCGGCGTGTTCGCCGCCTGGTTCGCGAGCCTCTTCATCAAGAGCATCAAGCTCCAAATCAAGCACATGACGAAGACCACCGACAACATCATCTGCAACATCACCATCCCAATCTGCCTCATCGTCACCTGCGTTTTAGAAGCCGTCAGCCCACACTGGTACTCCGTGATCGCTCCGTACATCATCTGCTTCGCGGCCCTCATCTGGTACTCGCTCTCTCTGATCCCAGGATTCCAGCAGTGCATGAAAGGCTGCTTCAAGAAGTGCATGCCGTGTTTGTGATCAAATTTTTGATATATTTTGCAATAGCCAGTCGCACTCGAACGCCAGTTCCCGCTGGGTTATTTGTTTGTTCGTGTAGTACTCGGTTTTACTTAGCTTGAACGAGATTTCGTCGGCCGAGTGCTGCTGCAGCAGAAAATACAGATTAAAATGGTCGTTTTGAGTCAGCTTGGTCCCTTGCAGGCTTTTAGCAGAATATACAGATTCAAAATAACTCAGCGCGAAGCCTGGCTCGGCATTCAAAGAAGCGTCGATCTGCCCCCAGAAGCTTTCGTAGTTCTAGCGGTTAATCTTTCTTCGGAACAGGTTCTGGACGTACGCCATGTTCTTTTACTGCATGTCGATCCGCTTGGTTTGCTATTGCAGAACGGTTCTGAACACCTTGTCGTACCTCGCGTAGATCTGACTTTCCTGGCTTCTTAGCATGCGCATCACCGCGATTTAGTTGATCAGCTCCTCATGCTGCGAAGCGACTTCCGCGTCCTCTAGAACCAACGTTCCCTGCATGTTGCACGTTTCTTCGTTCAGGTTTTAATAAGACCGAAACGCGAAATTCGAGTCCAGAAGACTGTTATCGGTTAGGTCGCAGATCGCCGATACGCCAGCCTGGCTGCAGCAAAGGCACTCGTTATGCTCTTAGCTCAAGCAATTGAATGCGGTTTCTGACTTGAAGTCGTCTGGCTCATCGACGTGTGGCCTATAAATTGACTGGTTCTACCTCTCGTGCACTATTACCGCGTCGAATTGCAGCGAATTTATCTGCAGGCTGGAGGGCGCAACTTTTTGGGCCAAGTTTGACGGGGTCGCTTACATAATAATAGAGGACGGCTGTATTATGGACTGCTACGTCAGGCCCTGCAAGTAGTACTCGTAGGAAATGTTCTGATGCTAGTTTACTTGCTTCATCTGGTTCTAAAACAGCAGAAAGGTGATTTCCGCTTCGAACTCCTGCACTTTGGTCTTTTTGAATTATTTTAGCGCCTTTGCCTGTTGTGCGTACACGAACTGGGCCGCGCCGTTTGTTTTAATTTTGCCTATCGTTTCGATCTTGGAACCAGAAGTCGCGTCGTACAGCTGGTAGCCCAGTTTCGTAAGCAGCAGCGGTAGTAGCAACGTCTACTTGCCTTTGTGGCCGCACTGTATGTTGCATTCCACGAACTATTTCAGCTCGAAAATCGAAACCAACAGCTGCTCAACCATGTTGAGGGCCCTGAAGTTCAGCAAGATGACGTTCCATAGCAGCCCACACGACACGTACTTCTGCGATATTACGACCACGTTTTGCTGCACGATTTCCTGCTATCTGTATTCTTGAATCAGCTCTAAACACAGTAAGATGGAATATTTCAGGTCCGACTGGCAGGTGATAGTGAACTAGAAGTCGCTGGCGGTGATGTGGATGCAATTTTAGCAATCGAGAGTGTAGCAAGACATGACGATCTTCGCCTTCAAGAACTCATGGCATTTTGTGTTCTTGACACATCTTGCCATTTGGAACAACTGCTCTTGCTGCCTCTAGTACTCCAGGCTGAACTGGTTCTTGATCTGCTGGATCTGTTCGTTTCTTCTCATTTTGAAGTGGAACATGTTTGGTTAATGCACCTCTATAAGTAACTATGAATCTAGCTCACACCTCGCTTTCGTACACTTTGAACTTTTGGCCATACAATATGGCTATATAGGCTTTTATCTGGTCCGTCATATCTTTAGTGTCAGTGATGAGTATGTTGTTGTTATAAATCTAAGTCTTGCACGTCGTAAATTCTTACGCTAAGTAATCGTCAAGTTCCATCGCAAATGCAGCGCCGAAACTAGCTACGTCGAGCTGGAGGGTTATTACTTTTTGTGGAGGCTAATGAATGAAATGGTTCGCAGCTGGTAGAAGTGGTGGTTGCGGAATGTTCGGATGCTAGAATCTGTGTTTATCGTAATAAGGCTATGAAAACTACGTTGGAGGAATCGCGTTCTGAAAATTTATATTTAGTATGTCTTGGTGGTATGGACGATTATTCGCTTGGATATTCGGCTAAAATAATGTGAAATCGTTAAACATTTGTTATGTGTAACCGTGCACCGGCTCGACTACAAACCCGTCATTATTCAGTTGGTAAATAGACCCAGAAACAACTTTCACTAGCACTTTCTCGAAATCGTAGTTTTTAATTTCGCATTTGCAATTCGAGCGTATTCTTTGCGTGTTGTAGTTTACATCGCATCCTTAGGGAAGGGTGACTAAGTAGTACTGAATTTGTTGTGGAGGCATTTATCGAGGAGTGGGATTTTGTTATATTATATAAATATGTGTAGTACATATTTATCTGTGCAGTAACCTTAACCAGCTCTTTTGTAATTAGTTTTACTTATTACTTGTTAAATTTTAAACCATCAATCCCACAACATAATTAAAAGTTTCCAGCTTTGTAATATAACTTCACTCGACGACTGGATCACTGCTTATCTTCCGCACGAGCTCGGCTATCAGTTAGCTTTCCTTTCCGGGGCATAATGTGTTTATCACTTTAACAAGCGCCTCGCGTGCTTGGTTATCATTATTGAAGTCAATTTGGTCTAGTGTGAGCTTGATGTTTAGATAATCGAGTAACCGTTGAATTTACTATTTCTCCGTAATTTTTCTTTGAATCATGATGAGTTTGTAGATTACGTTCTCGTCTCCGGTAAGCTTTCGAATCTTCTCGTGCATTTAGTGTAATTTTTTGAAAGAGTGACTATGAAGTACTGAAATTGATCGTCTTACTTATTGTCATATTGTCATAAAATGTAACTATTGTTAATAGTTGGCGTAATACAGTTAAGCGAGTCATTATATTTTGAAAGATAAAATATGATAACATAAAGTACGTAATGATTTAATAATATTACTTAAGTTAGTTTCTAATAAATGGCGCAATGTGTACCAGTTTGGGACTAAATGAAATGATTAAAATAGTAATTGTAACATTTAGGAAAGATACATGTCATCTTTCAATCGAGTTTTATTATATTATTTAAATCAAAAATTATCATTTCACTTCAATGGATTCAGTTGAGCTTCTCGATAAAATGCCAGACCAGTCCGGGTGCAAGTGCATTCCGGCCTGGCTCAGGTACCTTCTGTTCGCGATCACCTTCATCCTCGGCTTCACGCTGTGCTCGGCTTCGCTGGGCAAGTGCAGCGACAAAACATCTTTCTACCTGATGTTCGTCATCGGCGTGTTCGCCGCCTGGTTCGCGAGCCTCTTCATCAAGAGCATCAAGCTCCAAATCAAGCACATGACGAAGACCACCGACAACATCATCTGCAACATCACCATCCCAATCTGCCTCATCGTCACCTGCGTTTTAGAAGCCGTCAGCCCACACTGGTACTCCGTGATCGCTCCGTACATCATCTGCTTCGCGGCCCTCATCTGGTACTCGCTCTCTCTGATCCCAGGATTCCAGCAGTGCATGAAAGGCTGCTTCAAGAAGTGCATGCCGTGTTTGTGATCAAATTTTTGATATATTTTGCAATAGCCAGTCGCACTCGAACGCCAGTTCCCGCTGGGTTATTTGTTTGTTCGTGTAGTACTCGGTTTTACTTAGCTTGAACGAGATTTCGTCGGCCGAGTGCTGCTGCAGCAGAAAATACAGATTAAAATGGTCGTTTTGAGTCAGCTTGGTCCCTTGCAGGCTTTTAGCAGAATATACAGATTCAAAATAACTCAGCGCGAAGCCTGGCTCGGCATTCAAAGAAGCGTCGATCTGCCCCCAGAAGCTTTCGTAGTTCTAGCGGTTAATCTTTCTTCGGAACAGGTTCTGGACGTACGCCATGTTCTTTTACTGCATGTCGATCCGCTTGGTTTGCTATTGCAGAACGGTTCTGAACACCTTGTCGTACCTCGCGTAGATCTGACTTTCCTGGCTTCTTAGCATGCGCATCACCGCGATTTAGTTGATCAGCTCCTCATGCTGCGAAGCGACTTCCGCGTCCTCTAGAACCAACGTTCCCTGCATGTTGCACGTTTCTTCGTTCAGGTTTTAATAAGACCGAAACGCGAAATTCGAGTCCAGAAGACTGTTATCGGTTAGGTCGCAGATTGCCGATACGCCAGCCTGGCTGCAGCAAAGGCACTCGTTATGCTCTTAGCTCAAGCAATTGAATGCGGTTTCTGACTTGAAGTCGTCTGGCTCATCGACGTGTGGCCTATAAATTGACTGGTTCTACCTCTCGTGCACTATTACCGCGTCGAATTGCAGCGAATTTATCTGCAGGCTGGAGGGCGCAACTTTTTGGGCCAAGTTTGACGGGGTCGCTTACATAATAATAGAGGACGGCTGTATTATGGACTGCTACGTCAGGCCCTGCAAGTAGTACTCGTAGGTAATGTTCTGATGCTAGTTTACTTGCTTCATCTGGTTCTAAAACAGCAGAAAGGTGATTTCCGCTTCGAACTCCTGCACTTTGGTCTTTTTGAATTATTTTAGCGCCTTTGCCTGTTGTGCGTACACGAACTGGGCCGCGCCGTTTGTTTTAATTTTGCCTATCGTTTCGATCTTGGAACCAGAAGTCGCGTCGTACAGCTGGTAGCCCAGTTTCGTAAGCAGCAGCGGTAGTAGCAACGTCTACTTGCCTTTGTGGCCGCACTGTATGTTGCATTCCACGAACTATTTCAGCTCGAAAATCGAAACCAACAGCTGCTCAACCATGTTGAGGGCCCTGAAGTTCAGCAAGATGACGTTCCATAGCAGCCCACACGACACGTACTTCTGCGATATTACGACCACGTTTTGCTGCACGATTTCCTGCTATCTGTATTCTTGAATCAGCTCTAAACACAGTAAGATGGAATATTTCAGGTCCGACTGGCAGGTGATAGTGAACTAGAAGTCGCTGGCGGTGATGTGGATGCAATTTTAGCAATCGAGAGTGTAGCAAGACATGACGATCTTCGCCTTCAAGAACTCATGGCATTTTGTGTTCTTGACACATCTTGCCATTTGGAACAACTGCTCTTGCTGCCTCTAGTACTCCAGGCTGAACTGGTTCTTGATCTGCTGGATCTGTTCGTTTCTTCTCATTTTGAAGTGGAACATGTTTGGTTAATGCACCTCTATAAGTAACTATGAATCTAGCTCACACCTCGCTTTCGTACACTTTGAACTTTTGGCCATACAATATGGCTATATAGGCTTTTATCTGGTCCGTCATATCTTTAGTGTCAGTGATGAGTATGTTGTTGTTATAAATCTAAGTCTTGCACGTCGTAAATTCTTACGCTAAGTAATCGTCAAGTTCCATCGCAAATGCAGCGCCGAAACTAGCTACGTCGAGCTGGAGGGTTATTACTTTTTGTGGAGGCTAATGAATGAAATGGTTCGCAGCTGGTAGAAGTGGTGGTTGCGGAATGTTCGGATGCTAGAATCTGTGTTTATCGTAATAAGGCTATGAAAACTACGTTGGAGGAATCGCGTTCTGAAAATTTATATTTAGTATGTCTTGGTGGTATGGACGATTATTCGCTTGGATATTCGGCTAAAATAATGTGAAATCGTTAAACATTTGTTATGTGTAACCGTGCACCGGCTCGACTACAAACCCGTCATTATTCAGTTGGTAAATAGACCCAGAAACAACTTTCACTAGCACTTTCTCGAAATCGTAGTTTTTAATTTCGCATTTGCAATTCGAGCGTATTCTTTGCGTGTTGTAGTTTACATCGCATCCTTAGGGAAGGGTGACTAAGTAGTACTGAATTTGTTGTGGAGGCATTTATCGAGGAGTGGGATTTTGTTATATTATATAAATATGTGTAGTACATATTTATCTGTGCAGTAACCTTAACCAGCTCTTTTGTAATTAGTTTTACTTATTACTTGTTAAATTTTAAACCATCAATCCCACAACATAATTAAAAGTTTCCAGCTTTGTAATATAACTTCACTCGACGACTGGATCACTGCTTATCTTCCGCACGAGCTCGGCTATCAGTTAGCTTTCCTTTCCGGGGCATAATGTGTTTATCACTTTAACAAGCGCCTCGCGTGCTTGGTTATCGTTATTGAAGTCAATTTGGTCTAGTGTGAGCTTGATGTTTAGATAATCGAGTAACCGTTGAATTTACTATTTCTCCGTAATTTTTCTTTGAATCATGATGAGTTTGTAGATTACGTTCTCGTCTCCGGTAAGCTTTCGAATCTTCTCGTGCAGGCGCGTTCTGATCCCGTCTTGGCTGTTGTCGGCATCTTATTCTCGTGGTGTTTCTGCATTGAGCTCTTTAACTTTCATAAGATCATTCTGTGGACTCGATTAAATTTTAGGTTCTGTATTTTGCTCAATTTGTGGTAGAGATATCTGAGTCAGCTCTGTGGGCTGAATTTGCTCAATTAAAAACATCTGTGGAGGGATTTGGAGGAACTGAATCAGGTTCAGCTCTCTCAGTTCAGGTTGAAGTTGCATGCACAGGTCGTGCGAGCTCCATCTTTTTTCCTGGTCAATTTGGAACAGGCCGTTCAAAAATGGCTGAAATTCGGCGTAATATTATTATGGGAGTGGTTCGTACTGAGCGTTAGTTATTTATTTGCAGAGTGTGGACAGATTTTAGCCGTTAAATGGTAATTTACCGGCGAGGATCTCGTACAGCATGCAGCCTATGGACCACATATCCGTTTTCAGGCCGTATGGTCTGTGTTGAATGAGCTCGGGACTCTGGTAAATAGCAGTGCCTACACAATAGGTCTCGCTCAGCCTATTATTCACTATTTCACCGATGGTTCCAAAATCGCCCACGAACAGCTTCTGATCCTGAGAAACAAAGATATTATCGAGTTTAAGGTCCCTGTGGATAATTTACTTAGAATGAAGGTAGTTAACAGCTGAAGCGATCTAAGCCAACCACAAACGTAATTATTTTGGACTCGGATTTGGTATTCTTTTGATGTAGGACTACAAATTATTGTTATCGTAGTAGTCCATTACTATGTAAAACTGATTATTGAGCAGAAAATGATCAAACCCATGCGTCAAATGCGGATGCGATAACTATTCAAGAGCTCGTACCTCAGTTTGAATATTTGCTTCAATGTCACCTTATAGCTATTTAGTTACCTTCAACACACACCTTTTATATGTAGTTTTATCTATAGCCAGAAAACATTGACCAAAAGAGCCAGATCCAACCAACATTTAGGTCATTTCGTATCTTCTATTTATAAGTGTTGTCATTATGATGTGAAGTGAAATGTAATCACATATTATAGTCACATATCAATTAATAAAATATATTTTACAAAGATACATCGCTAACTATTAGTATAATTAACTCCCGATATTATTTTCGATGGTTTACAATTTTAATCATAAATATCCATTATAACCTATGTTATAACCATAAAGTTCATATTATAAGTATAATATCCGTTTATTGTCATATATGATAATTTTCCACATCATGAATTGAACATGAATTCACTAAATCCACTGTATAATGCCTGCATTTATGAAAATTATATAATCACAATAGATCAGCAACACTTAATTTATACAGATATTAGAACAACATAACAAAGAAAAGTCAATATACAATCTTTAAATTAGAAACTATCTTTTATGTCAATCAAAAGCAATTCTTTATTCTTTGGATGCTTGAACGCCGTTCACAGATATAATTTAAGTACGTAGGTGCATTAAGTTATTTCTTTTTTGAATTTGCCGTTAGCATGTGATGACAATATTGTAATTATGTCCGATGGTTCGTTTTGGTAAGTTGATTTTGGCTAGACTGAGATTAAAAAGTTGAATTCGCCGTACTAAGGGTCATTATTTTCGGTTTGTATGAAAAATGACTTCATATTTTTGGGAACTTCGTTTGATAAGTTGCTAGTGTGCAAGAGAAACGAAGATAATAGCATATAAGTTCACCAAACAATAGATTTATCTGCCTATCCGGTGTACAGTGTAAACTTTGATGCCATGCTGTCATGCTCAGCCGGTAAATCTCATTTTACCTTCACGTACTCAGCAGAAACGCAGTAGTTCATTTAGTAGTCAGTTAACACGTCCAAATCCAGGATCTGGAGCGTGAACGGGGACTATTTCGGAAATGATTTGGGTGAGTTGTTCTTCAAGAACTAACATATAATTTCCCTCTTTGAAGCCCCTATTAGGTAAATCCTGCCTCACAACAACTGCTTAGTTTGCGTTCAGAACAACAACGCGATTTTTATCGTAGACCCCAACCTAACTGCTTTCACCGCTCAAATAACCGAATCCGAATTCGTGTATTAAAACGACTAAACAAATAATGAATACATATTCACGAATTCCCACGTACTTAAAAACGGAGTGAAAATAGCAAAGTTGTAATTACCCGTTGTCCACTCCAAAAACCACTTCTGCTCGACCGTTTGCATGCACAGGGGAGCTTTTTTGAGCAGTTCGGCTCAGAACTTTTACGTTTAGAATTTCAATTTGAAGGAGAATTCGTGTTTAGTTCAAATATTCGGGTAATGCTACGTGTGCGAACTACACACACCAAATTAATTAATAATATATTAAATAAATGAACAGAACACATAACTGAGTTTGTTTAAGATATTTTCGTTTGATTTGGGTGAGGTGAAAGTTACACGCATATCGCAAACTGAAAATGACTACTTTAACATACGGATTAATAAGCACCAAATAGTAAATTTTAACCTTCACAACAATTTCAGGATGCTATAACAACCAAATATACCATCAAAGGAAATTAACTGCGCATGCGCGTTCAAAGAAGATTTAGTCACCGTATCAGAAGACTAGTACCTAACAGTGTATAAAAACGCATCATAAATGTTCTAAATGCGCTTTGAAGCCTCTTTAAAATCAGTTGCTGTATTAAACGACTACATTGTAATTGGTGGCTGCAAGAACCTCCTCTGCTTACTAAAACTCAACTCGTTCTATCAAGTTGAGCAAATAATAACATCCTCTTACCAAAAAGAAGTACAAAACTTCAAGTTCACCTCCATTGTAACACTTAATGATTTAATAGTCGCTTCCGATTCAACCGGATTCATCCACGTTTATTCTCTAATAAATAATAACTTAACACTTGTGTTCACTTTTAATCTTGAAACGGTTGTTTTCAAACTCTCTGTGTTTAAAAACCAAATTCTATATTCCGGAACTTAAAAATATGGACTCATTGATTTGGAATTTGAAGAGATATTTAAAATAGTCCAATAAGTACAAAACGGAGAAATAAACGTTCCCCTTGTTGAAATAATCAAAAACTAAACGAGTGTGGTCGAATATACTCAGAATTAATAGAAACTACATTCTGTGCTCGAAAAAAGTAATGAAGAACTTGGAAGCGGTAACGAATGCTTCTAAATTAAAGAAGAAATTTGCGTTTGTTTTGACTCTGGAAAAGTTATACTTTGTGATGAAAAGCTGAATACGAGGATTGAAAAAGACATCTCGCATAGTGGAATTCTATGTGGAGCAAATATTAGAAATCAAATTTGCGTGGTTGGATGGGACAGAATCGTGCGTACACTTGATATGGAACTAAAAATAGTTTAAAATGATATTATTGATGTGTACCAACTGCACAAAATGATTGAACTAAACGAAAAAATGGTTATAGTTGGAAACGGAATCGTTTTTGAATGATATTAAAATATATAATATTTCACTTTATCTCACTGTACGAACACCTCACAATATAACATAAATAAACATATATTACCACAAAATATATCATGCTATACATTTTAAATGACTACTATCTCCTAAATATTAAATTTAATTTATGTTCAATTGGTTTTATCGTTGCATTTTCAACATAATAAGTAGCATTAAAGGTACGCATTTCTTACAACTATCTCAATATGTCAGCATTATCTAAATATCTTGTTTTTATTAGCCTTTTTGACTTATTGTAATCATATACTGTGGTCGCCAAGCCAACTTTGATTTCAAAAAATACTAACTATTTCAAAACTATTTTTTGTATTAATTTTAACTATATATTAACTCAATGTTTAGTAGCGTCTCCTTTCTATTTTATTACTTCTTCTAACCTTTTGGGCATAGAGTCAATCAAATGATTGATGATATCTAACGAGATTTACTCCAACGCCCTCTTTACTTCTTCATTTAATAAGTCATATGTGGTACATTCTTCAGGGGAAATGTTTGGTTCATTCGAGCAAAGTTCAAACTTTCCAATTTATGCTTTTCGGTAAGTTTTGGCTTTATCTTAGCAACATAGAAGCTTAAACTGAATTTGGCCAGGAGACGAGATACCGTTGTTAGAGACATGGAAATTCCACGAAGGGCTTAGTATTTTTCAGCTATGATTCGTCGAGTTTCGAATCTATGGCTCTGGCGATATTTAACAACGCGAAAATCTCAGCTTAGTCAAATTTTCTGACACTATTATCGGCATGAGAAGCTTCTAGCTTGCCTGTAACTTCAAAGTGCTTAAAAATGGAATAAACAGTTTGGAGACTACATTGAAGGCAACAAGCAATGTATTTCTTGGTTGCAACAGTTTGTGATTCTGTTTCTCACATTCTCATCATTATGCGACGCTCTTGTATTGTGATCCGTCGGCTTCGTGTGTGCTTCGTCATTTGAAGGATGAAGTGAAAAAGAAATGAACCGCAGAATTAATTGAATATGTTATAATTAGCATAAATACAGTGATTTAATTTTCAAGCGCAATTATTACATAAACATTTGTTAAAATCAAAGTTGGCTCGGACACCACAGTACTTCAATATGTTGTTAATTGAATGTAATAATATATTTACCAATTGTAAACTATTAGATATCTCTATTCTAAATCCCTAATTTTTTCATACATCTAATATCTTTACACTATCCAAATGGTTTATCATTTAAATAACTTATTTAATTTTAACAAAGATAGAGTTGTTCGTTAACTTTCAACGGGTATGCATTCCCAACAGCGAAATTATAATGTTAACCTGTAACTTTAATTGTTCTTTATCCATAATGTAAGTAAAGGCTTCCTTAATATGCTACAGGTGGATGTATGCTCATATCAAAAGCGTATAAATTAGCTGAAATCATTAAAGTAGGTTATTGCGTTATAACTACCTTTGATTGTTTAATAATACATGGAGCTTCAGAAATATTGGATTCTATAATAAAATAGCACATGCCGTTATCGTGGGTTAGAAAATAAGGTGATTCTTTATTGGCTGATATAATAGCAGCAAGCGTTTGGTGTGGGTGTCTATATATATTTAGAAGTCTATTATGGACGTGTCCGGATATTTTAAGAATTGAAGTTTTTGGATTACAATCTTGTAGTGTGTATTATTTGAATTTAACCAAATATTATATCCTGTTGCATTTTAAGCACTTATTTTCCTATCTTTAATTCTTCTTTCTAACTAACTAAAAGTGAGAATTAGTGTTATCATCTAATTCGTAACCACAGAATTCCAAAAATATCAATATCATAAATTAGTGTAAAGAACTAGTGTGTTATCCGACCTAAATAGAGAATGATATGAATAAATAAAGAACACGACAAAACCCATTCACTACTGCTCGTACTCTAGGAATCCGGCGTCAATTTCATTTTCCTTCATTCCAATGGCAGCGGCCACCACTAAGTATCCGCTTATTCCTCCTTCTCCGTGAAGTCCAAAATCCTTCAGAATCCGCCCACAAATCTTCAGTTCCGACCCGTTTTTGTTGAATCTGGAGCCTGAGATTCCGGATTTGAACATCAATTTCCCAATTTCCTCGTTCGTTCCGGGCACATACATCGAAATCTCGTTCCTGTTCACCGTTTTCGCCTTGAATTTTTGCTTTAAGTTGTCAAAATTACGTTTTCGCTGTTCAAGTACCTAATTCCAACCCGTTTATCCGAGTGAGAGGAGGGTGATGAAGAGGTCGATGATTCCGGAGGCTGAGGCCCTCCCGGCGTAAAGTTGGCCGATTTATTCGATTAGGGCTTTGTTTCTGGAGTAAATGAGCGCGCCGGAGACCGGTACCATGTAATTCTTGTCCATGGAGGAGATTACCACATGCGCGTCCTCGCAGTTGTTTAATTCCTTCATTATTAATTCAGATTAGATTCCATAAGCGTTATTCACAATGTGCTTCATGTTGTTCAACTTTGCTAATTTGCCGATTATCTTAATGTCATCAGGCTACCGCGGAGCAAAACAGGACGTTGTTGAAACAACACAGTCAAACTGCTTGCTTTCCATCAACACCTGCAATTTCTTATAATCACAAACCATTGAGTCGTCCTGAATAATGCAATCAACCACTTCGACCACATCAGCCCCGAGTTCAAGAGCTTTCGGAACAGATTTTTAATCACAACGCAGCCAAATTACTCTCTTCAATTTCAAAGCCGTTAATACGAAGAAAAAACTCATCCCCGTACAAACTGGAACCATCAGACATTTTTTAACTGTTTAAAACCCTGCCAACTTAAGCGAGTGCAAAACCATTCCTTCAGTTATTTGTAACATCTAAAAAGATCCAGCTGCTTTAGGTTACGCTTCCAATAAATCGCCGGATCTGCCTATTCCGTGAGCAAAACCAAAATGACGACTTTATACAATTGGAGAGAAAATTCTGCCTTCTCTCTCACCTAAACCAGACTTTGAAAAATTATTGGCATCACAAGAAGAAAATTCGTTCAGAAAATAATTAATTTCAGTGTTTGTTAGAGGATTTAATGGCATTTAACGCGAAGAAATTAATTATTTTTGGATTTTAGCTAAATGATTTTATCTTTCAGTAAACATTATGTGGATTGGAATATTAAACTAATTACATCCATAGTTACTAATTAAGTACATTTGAGATTACCTAATCACTTATAGAACCTAATCACACCACTTTAATTTTCAAATGTCTAATACTAAAAATAAATCAGGAAACTAATTGATAAACTAAGTTTCTAACACTACTACGCTAATATTTATCGATTTCGAAGCGTTTTGTACAACTCCATTGTACCCGTCTGAAATTGGATGTGCACGTGTTTAAAATGGATCAATCGTGGCAATGTTACATACTTTTATGAGTCCTACTAATCTTGATGCGATTAAAAACTCAAAGGATGCCGGCCAATTCTATTATACAAAGAAGATAACTGGAATTCCAGCTCCATGGCTGCCGTAGTTTAACAAATGCAAGCCCTGCATTAAGTATGAAGAAAACCTGAAGCAATTTGGAGAACTACTTATCTAATTCTGCACTGCTAATTCTACAGAACTCAAAAACGGCCTTGGAAAAGACATTAACGTTCAAATCTTCAGCGAGTTCGAGTAAAATGATGATTACGTCTTCCTCGCAAAAGGAATAGATCTCGAGAATAAGATCCTCTCCAAGATGATGGGAATCGAAAACAAAGTGGTTGAAGCCGATGACGTGCACAAGAAGTTCTTTGAAGAAGCAATAGTTTTTGAGAACCTCCATTCCAACAGAAATTTCGACTTCTGTGACTTCCACAAGAAAGTTTCAATTACGAATCTGGATAAAATAAAACACTGTGCGCTTGATGACGCTGTGTACTTGGCCAAACTGTATTTACACTTGGAGCCAACCAAAATTGACGCTGAAAGTGTGGAAACGCTTACTGCAGATGTTATTCAGAACGGAATTGTTTATAAAGATGATGAAATAGTTATTGAATTCATTGAATGATCAAAAAATTTATAGCAGCTTATCACTGATGAATTATATTATATTGTATTATGTGAAATATGATATGGTTTAACTTACCTCATATGAACTTATTCATCGTTCAGCTCTTTATTTTATTATTATAATCATCTGTAACTCTTTTTAGGATTTTTATAAAAATAAAAGCTGATGATATTATTATAATTATTTGTATATTAAGTAAGAACCTAACTCCACTTCAATGAAAACAAAGCAAGCGAAAATCACAGGTAGCCAATTAACTAACTTAGTTACTAAAAATACAACATTAATATTTATAGATTTCGAAGCATTTTGTTGTGGTCCATTATATCCATCAGAAATAGGTTGCGTGCGAGTTTAAAACGGATAACTAGTAGCTACGCTTCATACATTCATATGTCCACTTTATTTTGATAAAATTATAGGAACTAAAGTAGAAACAACATTCGTCGTTACAAAAGAAATTACCGGCATTCCGGTTCCTTGGAGTATTGAGTTTTAATAGTGTTAACCATGCGTAAAATATGATTAAAATCTACTGTAATTCGGGCAGTTGCTAATTCAATTCTGCACTGCATCATCTTCTGTGCTCAAAAATGGACTCGGAAAAGACATTAACGTTCAAATCTTCAGCGAATTCGAGTAAAACAACGACTACGTCTTCTTAGCTAAGGGAATTTCCCTCGAGAATAACATCCTCTCCAAGATGATGGGAATTTAGAACAAAGTCGTTGAATCAGATTATATTCATAAAAAGTTTTTCCGAAAAGCGATGACTTTTGAAAACATACATTCCGACAGAAATTTTGATTATTGTGAATTTCATAAGAAAGTTCCGAACAAGATAATCAAGAGAATTAAGAAAAATAAAAAGATAAATATGAAACATTGTGCTTTGGATGACGCCCTATATTTAGCTAATTAGTTTGAATAAAGTTTCAAAACTTCTCCTACAACCCCTGTGATTCAAACAAAAGTTATATACTAAGACGATGAAATAATTATTGAATGGTGAAACAACATGAAATAACTTTATAAGCTCATACTTACAAATTTTGTCTTCTAATTATTTCTTTTTTATTCATCAACAAAATAATAAGTAATTATAAGACATCAACAATCAAATCTTCCAAGAAAATTCGAGTAAAATGATGATTACGTCTTCCTCGCTAGATACTTTTCTAGCTAAGGAAATTGACCTCGAAAAGAAGATCCTCTCCAAGACGATGGGAATCGAAAACAATGTGGTTGAAGCCGATGATTTGCACAGTTGAAAGTGTGAAAATGCTTACAGCTGAACAAATTTCTACTATTATTGAAAAATAATCAGTGAATTATTATATTATTTTATAGAACCTAACCACTTCAATGTCAAAGTAAGAGAACAGCACCAAAATAAATTTAATTGACCTAATTTCAAATAAAACATCGTTTATATTTATAAAATTTGAAGATTTTTGTAGCCCTTCATATCCATCTGAAATAGGTTGTGCGCGAGTGTAAAATGATTGTATCGTTGCAACATTACATACATTTATTACTCCAACAAATTGTACTGAAATGCAAAGTTGTATCAAATCAGTTCAAATTTCTTAAAAGACAACCGGCATTCCGGTTCCTTGGAGTATTGAGTTTTAATAGTGTTAACCATGTGTAAAATATGATTAAAATCTACTGTAATTCGGGCAGTTGCTAATTCAATTCTGCACTGCATCATCTTCTGTGCTCAAAAATGGACTCGGAAAAGACATTAACGTTCAGATCTTCAGCGATTTCGAGTAAAACAACGACTACGTCTTCTTAGTGAAAATGTAAAAAATAGAAACAAACATTGAGAATAAAATATTATCTGGGATGATGGGAATCAAAAACAAAGTTGTTAACGTTAATGATGTTCTCAAAAAATTCTTCAAATTGTAACTGACTTTCGAACACCAGTATACAAACAGAAAAACCAACTCTTGCGCGTTCCACAAGAAATTTCCTAATTAAAGTGCACGCCTCCGTAAAATACTTCACTGCGCGTTGGATTTAGCGTTATATTTAGCTGAAAAATTTGTTAAATAATTCTATCTTGTTGATGAAATTTAAACAAAAGTTATATACTAAGACGATGAAATAATTATTGAATGGTGAAATAATTTTATAAACTCATAACTTCATATCTTGGTAACGTCTACTAATTTATTTAGGTGAGTTAGACTCATTATACTCATATAGCTTCAAGTTTCTATTTTCCATCTTGCTCACACCAGTAATTTGAGGCTTTCGAGTATTTATTAGTTTGTTTTATTGTCTATTGCCATTTTGAACGTGATTTCAGCGATCACTACCCCTCCTGCCTGCTCGACCATCTTTTTCATTTGATTTACAGCTTTGTCCAGCCAGCAGAAGCTTCCGAATAGAATCACTTTTCTTCCTTTGATCAGGTGTAGTCCTTTGAGGTATTAAATGATTCCTTCAACTAGTGGTGTCATTTGCTCGTAAACGGTTGGTGATCCGAATGCTAAAAATTCCGAGTCGTAGCAGTTCAGGGCGCATTTGGTGAAGTCGCTCACCTGTAAATCGTGAATTTTCACTTAATTGGTCGTTCCATTTGCGATTATTTGGGCTGCTTATTTAACGGATCCGTTTAACGACTGGAACATAACCGTTAGTTTCTTCTTTAATTGAGCGTTTTTTGAAAACAAATCGTACTCAGCTAGAGCTAATTACAGAGTACCTCCTCTCCACGAACAGCCGTGTCCGGTTAGGATAGTGTGAATCGTGAGGTTTGATGCGTGTTAAAGGGCGGTTTGGAGTGGGTGCTGGAAGGGGCCGAGGATGTTGGCCGTGTACTCGCGCATTAGATTCAACAAATGGTCCTGGAGAGAGATTTGATCAACGAAGCGCTCGGAGCAGGCTATGTGCTGGCCGAAGCCGTCGTTGGAAAACAAAGTGCTGATTTCTGGGCAGTAGCTGAACATGGAGTCGGGCCAGTGCAACATCGGCACCTGGAGGAACTGAATTGTGTGAGATTTAAGAACTAATGGGGTTGAATTGTTAACTATTTTAAACGGATAAAGATTTAACTCCGGATAAAGCAGAAGCAAGTGCTCCATGCAAATTTTATTTGTGACAATGGACGCATTTTTAAGCAAAGACATCAAATACGGAAGCGCGCCAGAGTGGTCGTTCTCGGCGTGGTTCATGATGATGTATTTCACCGAATCAAGGCTGGTGACCTGGGTTATTCGCTCTACTAACTCCTACGAAAATTATTATTTAACTGTGTCGATTAAAGTTACGTCTTCGTCCATTAGTAAATACGCGTTGTACGAAGTTCCTTCGTCTGTGTGGTAGCCGTGAAACACGCGCACAGACCAGTCAATAGATCCCACCCAGAACACGTCTGGCGCTACAATTTCAGTTGATGCTAATGGCATGTAGAGGTGAAAAACATAATTATTAAATTTATATTCATGTACTATACTTGGCGATTTAATCATCTTAGAACGTATATATATGATAAAAATGCCCTACTCAACCAAAAGCTGTTATCAACAAAAAGATCTCCAAAACAAACTCCATTAGCCCGAAAGAGCTAACGGAGAGTCTGTGAGGAGGTGTGACGTGTGATAACGCGAGATAAATTGCCACGCGAGATATTTGGTTAGAGAGGAATGTTGTTGGTTTCTTAGTGATCATTGGTTTAGAAAGGAAAGGAAATGTGATGATCAGAGAAAAAGGGTGACCATTATAGACTTAATTTACGGTGTGATGTCTTCTATATATGATAAAAATGTAAATTATGTAAAAAACTATAAACATAATAATTCATTCTTGTATATAATAGTTGACATACGAATTGTATGTCATCTTGTACAATAAATAATATTATTGTTATAAATAATATACTATCAACAACTTCAATGAATATATTTTTAATAAGAATAAACACAGTAGCTGTAATATCTTAGAACTATCTTACCCATCATCTCTGAAAATTACTACTTCGACTACAATATTTGAAATTATGTTTTTTGAAAACTATTTCGAATCTTTGAACACGTGCCGAGTAATATCTGGATCTAATATATTTATTACATTAGAGGGGTATAGAATAAACTCTTCTACGAAACAAACTAGTTCATACAGCAGTGAACATTAACTTACTGCTGAACTCAGAGAATCATATCTCTGAAGTCAACGTAAAATCATCAACTGGTGACAATGTGAATTAAAGCAAGTGTGATTTGAATGAATTTAGTAAGAAATATCTGATTCTGGTACCTGATTCATTGATGAAATGAAACAACACACAGTTTTATTTCAAAAAATGTGGTTCAACTCAGTACTTTTTCTTAATTCAATGAATTAGCAACCGGGCTGTGAAATCCGAACGAACTTGACGATGAGTTAGTGCAGCAACAGTAAAACATACTGAGAATATAGAGATTTAACTGAAAATGAGGTGTTTCAGCTAAATAGCACTGTTTTAATCCAGAAACAAACATCTTTGTGTTTAATTTCATTAAATTGCTTACGATTGTGAGCTCAAGCGAGAGTTCAAGCAATTGATCTACTTTGGTTATTAATATAAATATTATATTTACATAATTGAAATGGAATTTACTATATCTATAGAAAATTATGATTATACAAACGAAAAACTAAAATAGCATGCAAAGTACAAAATGTATGTACAAAATGTACTCTAAAATCCCGGCTAAGAACACGGTTACGGTACCTGCTACCAAAGCCCCTCAATTGATTCAAGATTAGAAATAGAAGAAATATTTTTATTTATCTAATCTCATTCGCTCGTAATATACGCTCAATGTCAATGCCTACTGTTAGCCTAAGATGTTGGGAACGAGCGATCTAGATCCATATGGAAATACCCTAGCCTTGAGAGGAGCATATATATAAAACATTTTATACACCACTCCAAACAAGAATATATAATATTGTTTTGAAGTGCTAATTCTTTAATATATATTGCTATTTAAATAGAAAACTGCACTATAATAAATATTACTTTAATAAATGTTGTTAAAAGTTGAATTAATAAAATATAAATAATACTATACTTAATTTCATGTAAATGTGTGTGGTTATAATATTTTAATATGTGCTATTATATCATATATAGATTATTTTAGTAAAATATTTTTCAAAAAGAACAAAATTATATAATTTGATTTAATAACCTTCTAAATACGATTTGATATAATCTAATTTGGTTCCCAGTTAAGGTAACCTTCAGGATTTTCAGAAAAATTTCCGAGGGCCTGACCTTAGCCGGGATTTTACAGTAAATTAAAATAGTATATAATATTATAATGACAACAACAATACCAAAAACATTTGGATATTTATGCGAGAGTTGTTCACGAATTATAAAATAAGAAGTATATTTGTAAAATATAAGGCTGATAGGAATTAGGATACAGTTATCAGTTTTGTTTATTTTCAATATTTTAATAAAATTCAATTCAGAAATTGTAACCTTTAAACACTAATCTATATTTTGTTCGTAGTACAAAGTCATAATTAAATTAGGCATAAGTTATCCACTATTTGTTCTATCTTTATTGAACAAAAATCATAAAATGTAATTCTATCTATCTAAATAGGAAATTCCTGACCGAATCATTATTGAAAATTTTTAAGCTGGTTAATATTAACTAGCAAGGTTAATAGACACTGTTTAAAAATTTAATGTCTTAAAAAATTATTAATATTAAAATTATCACACCGTTATTGTGAAGATTTTGATTTTAAAATTATTGCATAATTTATTAAATGTGAAATATATAATATATTCTATTTGAGTGTACTTGTGATTTAAAACTCACGTTCATTCAAGAATGGTATCACTTGGTAGCGTTATAAAATTACAATTAGAAGTACCTATTTTAGTCCTTTTAGAAGTCATCATATTAGTAAACATGTGGTGAAACTGAAACTTTATAGGCATAACACTGTATAGCCTAACAACTATATAACTTAAAAAATATAGGAGAATAAAATTCATCATGTGCAAAGTAAGAATATATAAATAAGTAATTAAAATGGAATATTTTGAAGCTGTACAAAAATTAAAAAATCATATTTATGTCGCAGATATTGGTCTTTATTCGTACAATTATTTTTGCATTATATTATCTCGACTATTTTGTCAAAATTTTTATGTGTTTGTGGTAACGTTTCAGTGTTCTAAGTTTGGACATGTGAATTAATAATGAGATGAAATTATTAAATAGAGTCGTAGGATGTAATTATTAAATTAAAGTAACATTTAATATTTATACTAGTATCTCGTAATATCTTAGATTCCTAAATTGAAGGTTTGTTGATTATTTAGATGCAAAACTAATATGTGAAAATGACGACAATTGGTTAGAATCCGCTGAAAAGTTTGAATACGCTGGGACAGTTGAATACGCCAGACTACTTATATAAAAGATTTATTGCCAGTATTAAGTTAATTTGTAACGCATGACATGTAACTTACTCATTAAATTATCTTGAAATATTAATTTGCATCTGAGGTTATAACACAAGAAACTATGCCATGAACTATAAAAGCTTTATAAACCGTAGTAACTTTAGGCAAACGTCAAAATACCGTCAGACAGAATTTATCGGATATAGATAACTACAAGTTAAACGCGAAGTGCTATAAGAAGTAATCCAAAGCTAAGTCAAATATTTAAACTAAGAGATGTAACTAAACCACTTTAAATAAATCAAAAAGACCTGCAAAATAGCCGAATTCTGGGTCTTCATGTTACCTATGTTGTGACAAATTCGCTACCTTTCAACATCTCCATTATAAGTTTCTAGTAATATAATCGCATCAGATTCATCAATTTGTGAATTGTTATTACAAATGAATAACATGCATATAAATGAGTATAAGAAAAACTCAATCATTGCTTCATTACGAATAATGTGTCACTTCATATCAAATCAAGTGACTCACCGTTTTTACAAATTATATTATTAACATCAGTAAATCCATTACTCACCTTGGACAGCTGTTCACACAAAAGATTGTAAAATATTTCAGCAAATGGTGGGGAGAAGATTTTATAATATAGTGATTAGTAGATTATATGCGATATAATGTATGTACCGATTCATTAGAATATAATTCTTCCACTTCAAACTACAAATCTTCATAATTTCAATCTTCGGTAATGTAAACCAACATTTATACTAAAACTTTAACCTGCATAAATTGGTCAACTATGATGTCACTAAGCTATTACAAGGTGGTTGACCAAAGTGATTATTGTCCCTACTTCATATGCTATTATGACAGCTCTTGAAAGTCATGAACTAGCTTCATATGCTAAAGTGGAATTTTAACTGTGACCAACTATTAACGATTTTTCCAGGTTGATTGTGAAATTTTCACTTTTCGATCTAGGAACTTCTGAACTGTGTGATGGGAATTTTTGTCGATCTAGTTATTTTGTTAACATATATGTTATTTAGCGGTTGTTCTTACTGTTTCTCATATTTTAGCTCAACTGAAATGTGGATGTATTGTTTTCTCCTTGTGAGTTGTTTGAATTATCGTGAGAAGTCATGACTGTCTGGATCACTTATCAGTAAATAAATAGATTAAAATTATATGCAAAGTATTCGAAGATGATTATTAAAGTAAATGTAAATACTTCGTCATTTAATAATAGTATTATTTGCAGCGTGTGTCTACATGAGTAATTTTCTATTTTGTCAAAAATAATTTATAGTGTTTTGTAAAAAATATCACTCGCTACGCTTTCATTAATACTAGAACTTCCATTGTATGATAATATACCAATAACATGATCATAAAGTTACGGATTGATAATATATTTTCATATTCTTCTGACACAAAAGTAAATTATTACTGACTTTAAATGACTGAAATAACATGATTCTTAAGAATCATATATGAATAGATTATATTTTGTTAACATCATTATTATTACTTTTGTTTACATATTTTTTGTAAATTGTAAATAACTATACATGTTCAATTGAACAGCATCAGTACTTCTGCATATTTCCTGATATTGATACTTCTTTACTTGCTTTTCTTTAATTTTTTATATGTTTAATATCTGACTAATATCTGTTTAATATTATATTCTACTGATTACTCATATTTGACGTGATTGTTACCATAATATATTGCGATTATTGATTATTGCCGATATTAATATTAAATTATTGTTAACAAGGTTACAATTGAGCCAGATATTACATGATGTTTAAAGTTAAATTAATACTATATTCATATGATAACACAGCGATTACTTTTCAATCAGCACATTATGTGTATAATTTCACGCACTACTATAATATATACTGAGAATGAGCCGATATATATATATATATATATATATATATATATATATGACGACTTACTAAAAGATTGAAAAGTTCTTATGTGATACAATCCATAACACAATACAACTCATAATTAGTATACATGACTATTACCTGATTTGAGGCTAATAAATATGTAATGGAATATTCACATGTAAGTACGCACATAATATATTTGTTGTATTACTCGAATTATGTACTAAGGTTCACAACTGAGTGTGGTATGTTGATAATATAATCGTATTATATTAAAGTTTGAATATATACTTAATAATGTCTACAAGTTATTGTAAATAATGTGAATAACAACAACATTAGTCTTTCTAGTTTATCAAAGAACCAACAAGTACGGATCCACAAAGAAGTCTAAGAATCAATAATCTCCAAAATATTGCTCCGAAGCTAGTTCTGAAATAAAAACCAGTCTAAATACCATAGATAATTCATGAGCGCCTTTACCACAAGAAACTTATCAAACTCTATCGTAAATTTACCTTATTAAATCAAAACACAAGTTAAACGCGAGTCAGTTGATTATAATATAATTGTTGAAGTCGATATACAAGCAAGCGAATTAAGACGTAAATTGAAAGACGTTCATCCGAAAGAGTTTTAGGAATAACTTTATTGTAATCTAGAAGATGTTATGAACATTTGCGTTGAAGACCGCTCAAAATCGCCAATTAGTAAGATAAATTCTTACATCGTGTTGATCGTATTATAAACGTAAACTCATCAACCGACCCCAATGCGAGATACTCCTATATAAAATTTAAAGCCAGTAAGAAGTCTAGAACATTGAAGATGTTAAATCGAATGCAGCGAGCTCATGTGAAGACAAGAAGCATGATCGAGTTAACCATTCGCCGATCACACTAAAAATAGCCCATTCTCCAAGCAAAAAATATTTAGTTCTATCATATAGACGCCAAGCCTAAGTGTCATATAGTACATATATAGGCAAATAAACAATGCTTGGTATTTTATTTAAAATGCGGCCTATTGGATGTATGCAGATTGGGGAAAATAAACAAAAATCACTCAACACTAAGTCACCGACCATGTATTAATTAAATTCAAACAATCTGTTTACAGATTATTGTTGAAATATATTTATATTGATTGGGATTACTGTATATTATATATGTTTGCAATACTTTGTCCTGAAATAATACCATACGAAAGCGATATAGATGTTATGTGAACTTAAGATATTTTAGCCGAATTAATATAAATATTTGAAGATGTTATAGTGCCAAAAAGTCCTCCGCAGTAATTTTATGATTAAATATTGCTATTCTATATAACTGTGTTTAAAACTTTAATAACACAGTTGTTCATAAAACCGGATATTCCTCCAGAACTAACAGTCGAGTAATTATTATTGTTGTTATTATACGCAAACACTGAATTAATTATTAAAAATTGCTATGGAACAGAACCGCCAAATGTTCCAATATCACCATATGACGAGGACCCCATTAAAATTAAGTTAGTTGTAGATTTAACTTAGCTTACCTGAGTCAACATGCTACTTGATTCTATTAAACCGATTATACCAACTTGTAGAAAATATGTACTTTATAATGATAATGTTAATGAAATTTATGATAACTAAACATTTCCTTTGGCATAACCTATTATACCAAATTGTTAAACCTATTATTAAATACCATTTATTGACAAACACACATTCATAATAGTAATTGTGCTTTGCAAATTTGACAAACCTATCAAATAACCAGACGCTACCATGTAATTTGTATTATGTGTTTAATACGAATCACTTATTAATTACAGAACTTTAATTGTTGTTGATAACGCAACCGTAAATAACCCTCCAAAATTATAAGGATTTGTAGAACTAGATACTATTTAGTTAATTATTTATTATTAACCTGAACTACCCATTATTATTGACATATCCGTTAATTGAACAGTGCTGAATTCTACATTATAAACCAAATATGAAGATTAATTTCCAACATTAAATATTTTGGGTTAAAAATTTATACTAGTTATGATTAAAGTTGTTGCATTAACATTAGTTCCTAATAAAGTCACAGCACCTTAACTATAATAATTTCCCATAACTTAATAATTTAATATATTTGCTATAAATTACATATTCTATATTAATGTAATATTACCAATTGAGCTTATAAAAGTTAAATTCAACAACATATTATTAATGTTTGTATTATTTGATTTAATAGCCAAAATATGAACTTATCCAGTCGCTACATTTATGGCACTGCTGCTATTAGATACAATATAGAGTTAGTTGATATTAATTAATTTGCTATTAGTTAACATCGCTCCATTTTACACATTTTAATTCCCTATAATTATCTTTATATTTGTAAAACTACTCTATATTTAAAATAATGGTTATATTATTAAAGAATATGCATTGTCTTATACATTTATCAATGCATTATTAATTAATGTAACAGAACTAAAAACGTAGCCACCGCTAAAACTATTTGTATTAACTATTAAATGCTAATTATAAACATCTGTAATAGAATATGAAAATAATTACTATTGACACATAATGGAGTTATTTGTGAAAATTATGGTATACTAACAAATATTATTTATTATAGATTGCCCATATGGACACAAACATACATTAGATTAAAATATTTGTCCTGAAATCTAGCAAACGCATTAATTATCTATAATTATAGAATTTATAGGACAATGGCAAATATTAGAAGTGTTGACGCTGTTTAAACCACACGTGCAAACATTATTTTCTACAAAAGAATTTTAAGTTTAACATTAGCATTTCCCATTAACAATTAATTAACCTGCAACATTACAAACACAAGTGTTATTAATCATGTTTGAACCGTTTGGACAACTACATTTATCTTCATAAATATATGAATTAACATCAGGACATTAACACGAACCATTAATAACTATTTATCCAAAATATTCACATTTTTCTAGTACACATGATTCATTAATATATTTATAGCCAAATAAGCTCTCGCAATTTATCTTATTTTGTATTTATTGAATTATTATATTAGTAGATATGTCAGAAGTTATTAATGAATTAATATCGTTTTACATTTGTATTAAGCTTGAATTTAATGTTGATATATTATTATTGAATTATATATCTAGATTACTTATTGTTTATTCTAGATAGATTTTTGTTATAGAAATGTTTAATATAAGAGTATCATTTATTTAATTCAATAAATTTAATAGTTACAAGTTATTATTCAACACCACTTATGACAAATCACTAGTAATAACACGCTAATCGTTAAGAACATCTAAAATATTAACACAAATTGATTAATTTAAAATGTAACCAGATGCGCAAATACATTATTCTTCAATATACTCAAATGGAAATTTGCAAATATATTAGCCATTAACTAATTATCCGTTTATCAATTCACTTGTACAAATACCATACACATTTTTTGATTCTGTACACAAATCACATTATATTATATCTGACTCTGATAAAGTTACTAATACACTCTATACGCCAAATTACTTTGTATTTTAATCAACGCACACTTAAAAATTGGTTAAAGAAATATTATTATTTACAAGAATAATCGACGAAATATATCCATTACTAGTACTTTCTTACATGTTGCATCCTTAAAGTTTACTATTTTCAATAGAAAAGTTTAATATAGTATTATTAATTGAGTTTACCAAACCAGACGAGTTTAAACTGTAAAATCTGTATTAAATGTAAGATTCTTGTATATAAATACATGTAAATGATTTAATAATAATTCCTGAAATTTTTTGTCCTTAAGCTATAAATACTAAGTTAGTGTTCTAAATATTTACATTACAATTTATACAGATTAAAGCTCCTACCATAACTTCAAATTTCAATTCTGTTTTTATTATTGAATCCTTAATAATTTATGAATTAATACTGAATCCAAACAGTGCAAAAGTGTTTGTGTCTATATTTCTATAAGTAACATTAATTGATGTATCTTAAGTAACATTAGAATAAATAAACATGTGTATGTTTTTGGACTATTATGTAAATAATATATTACTGTTAACTTTAATATTAATTAATTATAATTGTTTTAAACAAAAATTATAGTTATTATTATTAACTTATATAATATTTTAACAACCAATATTATTGGTGTGTTATAATGTTTAAAATATTAAAATAGAAGATATCATTATCTTTTAAATTGTGAAAGTTGACTAAAAATATATTAACGATATAAAGTCTCCGAAACACTTCAATCTCTGATCTAATCATGCTCAAATAAATGTGTATACTAGGTGTTTTAGTGGAATTGAGCGGTAATTTTTATATTATTATAATACTTTCAAAGTAATATACATTTTCTTGGTTTTAATTTATAAGTTCAGTTTTTCACTTTATTACATACTTCTTGAATTTTGAACCTTGTTTAACATAACTTATATGTATACAGCTGGAAGTACTGATACTGAATTGTTTCTGATAGTACTTAATGTGAACATTAATTTTATCAATGCAACAAGGGTATCTTAATTATGAATTTTGAATATTTTTAAAATCATAATTTTTCATTGTGAATTAACTTAACGGCACTTGGTATTCTTTATTTATTTAAAACTATAGTTTCAATAACTATGTATCAGAAGTCGCATATTCTCTCTTATAGCTTATATAATTTACAAATTAGTGCAAAATCTTTGATTAATTTACCAGAAAAAATTCTGAATAGCCGTCAACTGGAGCTCAACGACTATGATAACTCTCATACAAATTCAATAAACAGTACAATTTTCTGATAATCCTCAGGATTTCTAAAATTATATTTTCGCTTATTTAATATTTTGAGCTTTTTTCTTACTTGGCGAAACTTTATATCATATTTTTATTCAATTGAAGCCTTAACTCTTTATAATCCAGATATGCGTACGCACGCAAATATTTGATATGTTATCAATATTTCTAATATCATAATTTAAACACTTTCATACTGCTAGGACTTTGGAATAGCTGTCCCATCTCCAGAAAACAATTTGAATTTCATTTCAAATATTAATTTTAATAATATTCTAATTACAAATAAATTAAGCTATTATAACATTACCACACCAATAACATGTTTTGATAAACTCTTTAGTTGCATTGAGCTGCTGAACTAAATTCAATGTATTGTTATTAAATTTCTTCAAATTATGAGCACAACAAAATCTTAAGTAAATAAGAAAATATAATGAATATTTTCAAAACCACTTATTTATTGACAAATTATATACTTCAGAAATTTCTATAGAATGTTTGTTGCAGCATCCAAACTCAATTTTTGTCTTGAATTAATACTTACTACTTAGCTCAGATAGCCATCTCCAAAGGCATTATATAGAATGTTTGTTGCAGCATCCAAACTCAATTTTTGTCTTGAATTAATACTTACTACTTAGCTCAGATAGCCATCTCCAAAGGCATTAATATTACATAGTTAACTTTCAATTTGATACCTAGAGATAGTTATGTTTTATACTTTTTTATTTTCATTTTACAAAATATTAAAAATTCTGAATTTAATTAACGAGAAGTACGAATCAAGGATCGTGAGCAGCGCACTGAGTAAATATAGTACTTATACTATATTATATTTAGAGTAATCTGTTAGGAGTCAATATAGGATTAAATATTCAAGTTTTTATTCGAGCAAGAAATTTTATTAGTCCAGGACGCACACTATGATTATCATTAATTATCATTAATTTAATGCTAACTATGTACATAACATAAATTTGTTATCAGAGCAGATAACTTTATTTCAACTAGGAAGTTTCTGAATAATGCATAAATTATGGACGACTAGTAATTCTACCTGTCGACTGGGGTAGTTATTGCTGTTTTTAAGTTTTGCTGGTTCCAAAATAATAATTTATAGTTTAGTTCAGCTTCGAGCTTATCAGTTTTGCTTTTAGAAGTACTTTCTATTTCAGCTTTAAAATCATAATATATAATTCTTTAAAACACAGTAATCGAGTTGGGCCCGAGATTAGTAGGGGGATTGCAATTAATTGAATGAATTTGTTTTACCTTGGCCCCGAATAATAAAGTTAGCCTCGACGGCGACCATTTCTTCGACAAATACAAATCTAAATAATTCGATTGGGTACATAAATAATCAAAGGACCGGACTAAATCTTGCTATGAATATTTAGTTACTAACAAAGAGCATATGTGGTCACCAGACTGGACTCATCTTCAAAAATTAACCAGATATAACTTTACTAAAAAACGACTTTCTCTTTCATTTTCACCCAACAAAGGAGTGATAGACAAGGAAATTATTCAAGGAATTATTGACAAAATGGACAGGAATGCTTTCCGTGATGGCTAGCAGTTACTTAATATATATAGTTAATTAAGGGATGATCTAAGCCTAAAACTTAATTGCTCACGTAATATATCTAGGCTGTTTGAGAAGCCTGAAACGATACACTCTGCCATATACTTTATGTTGAATTTCGCATTAAGTTAAATGTACGTTAAAATGTCTGCAATGTCCTTCCAGCGGTTATTAATTTGAGATTTGTTTATTATGATTCAGTTATATGATAGAGCCAAAATAGAATATAGAAAGGCGGATAAAAAGAGAATAAGTATGACTGATAAAAGATGCTTCAATGATTTGATGTTACACATTCAAATAGTCGTTCGCTTCATTTCTGAGCGAGTACGAAACTTAATCAAAAATGCATATGATATATTTGATACAAATTGTTCCAATAGTTAAATAATTTTGAAAATTAGATTGCACTCCACTTCATCACAAATGATTATTATAGTACTGAATTATAACAATACAAATATGCTGATGAGTGGAATGACAATTAAATTAATGTTATAAAGAAATTTAACCAAATAATAGTAAAATATGTTACAATTGGCAAAAATATTTATTTAATATCAATTGAGGTCATTGAAATATGAAATAAGATCCTAACGAGAGCACTCCGATTAGTACATAAATTCAAGATTATTAATTGAATATGATATAGTTATGTAGTGGAAACTTGCCAACTTATTGCTTTTTAACTTGATCTATTTATATTTGGTAAAATCAAAATCTAATATTTTGTGTTCACAATATAACAAAAATTAAAGCTGTATTTGTAGTTCTTGAATATTAGTTAGTGTTATATTTGTTTATCAGCTCTGTACTTACTGATGAAGAATCTTAAATAATTTACACAAAAATAGTATCGAAGGAAATAACAGTCAATATTGCTATATTTTAATACCGATATAATATCAATAACAATGATAATATCTTATCGGTGTGTTTCAATTATTTCGGATTGTATTCTGGTGATTGAAATTATCATGAAAGTCTAAGAAGTCCATTGATTGAACTACAATGAAGATGTGTGTATGCTAATAATATGGGTACAACTCAACTAACAATTTCAGAAGAAATAATAAAATTCCCTTGACATTTCATTTTTTGTTGAAAGTAAAAACAACCCTGGCTGAGAAGATATTATTGTTAGAAAAATGATTAAATGAGTGGCTTTTTACTTTCATTTTAAATCTGTAAATAATCTCGGATTACCGGAAAAGAAATAACACTGTAATAGTAACTTTGATGTATTCAATAACTTATTTGATATTTTTGGGATGTGAAAATTTTAATCATTTTTCAAAGTCTATTGAGACTGCAGTTACATTATGCCGTATATCTAATACAGCTACGGATATTTATAACATGGTGCATCAGATTGATTCTAGTAGTCAAGGGAAATTAGAAAAGACCAAAATAACACTTTTATGAAGGGTAAGGAGAGAAGAAAAATTCTAAGATTATTTTACTTTAATATTTCGAAGGGTACACAATGCACAATATTTACAATATTTCACTCCAAGATTCCAAAAAAAGTTAAAAAATATTACTGTTTTAAAACTCGTATCATCGAAACTTGAAGTACACTTAATTGGATCAATTTAGAAAAGTGTGTGCAGAAACAATTCAGTTGTGATACTTTCCTTTCTATGGATAAAAGTTAGTGTATCATCGATATTGACAATTTGTTGGCAATCTCTATACAGCCGATTTACATTAAGCTCTTTCATAATAATAAATGGCGTCTATACCAATGTAGTTCCTAAAATATGGTATTTGAAAAAGATCGAGTTTCGCATCAATAATAGGATAGTTCAGAATTTTATTATGGGTAACATTTTCAGGTTCTTCTTAAAGGCGTATTGTGAGCACTATTAATAAAATTTCAACGTGGATGCTAACTTGGTCTGCTTTTGAGAATCTAGTGTTGGAGTGGATCTTCAAAAATAAATCCCAAGGAATTGTATATTGTATAGTGGCTAATGTAATTACAAAGCTCACAACCTCCAAAGCGTCTAAAAGGGGTATTATGGACATTTGCTCAAATTCAATGAAGAAGTCTTTCAGATCACAAAAACAAACAACCAGAGCAACAAAAGGCTCCCAACAAAACCAAAGCAAGAAGAATTAAATTAAAGAACTCGTCAAATCATTTAACAAGAGTGAGATGAACAACTGCTTCGATCGCAAACAACAAAACAAAAACAATGACGCGCTACAAGAAAAACTGAAAAAAATTCTTGGAACCAAGCGGACTAGTTTAAGCAAACAATTGAAGAAGCAAATTGAAGAAGAGAAAAATTGAATCACTGGACTTGATTATTAAAGTAGAGGAAAATATTCTGTCATCTAACGATGGTATTTTATAGCGTGTGTAGAGGCACATGTCATAATTAAGATACCCTTGTTGCATTGATAAAATTAATGTTCACATTAAGTACTATCAGAAACAATTCAGTATCAGTACTTCCAGCTGTATACATATAAGTTATGTTAAACAATGTATAATAGCAAATTCGGTAATTTTACAAATTTTATCTATAAGCGATCTCAAGGAATCTTATTACATAGAATAAAATTAGACCACTCTAGCCACAATAATAACAGAAAGACTAATGAAAATAAATTATGCAAAGGTTCAAAATTCAAGAAGTATGTAATAAAGTGAAAAACTGAACTTATAAATTAAAACCAAGAAAATGTATATTACTTTGAAAGTATTATAATAATATAAAAATTACCGCTCAATTCCACTAAAACACCTAGTATACACATTTATTTGAGCATGATTAGATCAGAGATTGAAGTGTTTCGGAGACTTTATATCGTTAATATATTTTTAGTCAACTTTCACAATTTAAAAGATAATGATATCTTCTATTTTAATATTTTAAACATTATAACACACCAATAATATTGGTTGTTAAAATATTATATAAGTTAATAATAATAACTATAATTTTTGTTTAAAACAATTATAATTAATTAATATTAAAGTTAACAGTAATATATTATTTACATAATAGTCCAAAAACATACACATGTTTATTTATTCTAATGTTACTTAAGATACATCAATTAATGTTACTTATAGAAATATAGACACAAACACTTTTGCACTGTTTGGATTCAGTATTAATTCATAAATTATTAAGGATTCAATAATAAAAACAGAATTGAAATTTGAAGTTATGGTAGGAGCTTTAATCTGTATAAATTGTAATGTAAATATTTAGAACACTAACTTAGTATTTATAGCTTAAGGACAAAAAATTTCAGGAATTATTATTAAATCATTTACATGTATTTATATACAAGAATCTTACATTTAATACAGATTTTACAGTTTAAACTCGTCTGGTTTGGTAAACTCAATTAATAATACTATATTAAACTTTTCTATTGAAAATAGTAAACTTTAAGGATGCAACATGTAAGAAAGTACTAGTAATGGATATATTTCGTCGATTATTCTTGTAAATAATAATATTTCTTTAACCAATTTTTAAGTGTGCGTTGATTAAAATACAAAGTAATTTGGCGTATAGAGTGTATTAGTAACTTTATCAGAGTCAGATATAATATAATGTGATTTGTGTACAGAATCAAAAAATGTGTATGGTATTTGTACAAGTGAATTGATAAACGGATAATTAGTTAATGGCTAATATATTTGCAAATTTCCATTTGAGTATATTGAAGAATAATGTATTTGCGCATCTGGTTACATTTTAAATTAATCAATTTGTGTTAATATTTTAGATGTTCTTAACGATTAGCGTGTTATTACTAGTGATTTGTCATAAGTGGTGTTGAATAATAACTTGTAACTATTAAATTTATTGAATTAAATAAATGATACTCTTATATTAAACATTTCTATAACAAAAATCTATCTAGAATAAACAATAAGTAATCTAGATATATAATTCAATAATAATATATCAACATTAAATTCAAGCTTAATACAAATGTAAAACGATATTAATTCATTAATAACTTCTGACATATCTACTAATATAATAATTCAATAAATACAAAATAAGATAAATTGCGAGAGCTTATTTGGCTATAAATATATTAATGAATCATGTGTACTAGAAAAATGTGAATATTTTGGATAAATAGTTATTAAT
This sequence comes from Hexamita inflata, assembly GCA_963988835.1. Lineage (NCBI taxonomy): Eukaryota > Fornicata > Diplomonadida > Hexamitidae > Hexamita > Hexamita inflata. Next base: position 177,762 of record CAXDID010001177.1, read on the forward strand.
GGTTCGTGTTAATGTCCTGATGTTAATTCATATATTTATGAAGATAAATGTAGTTGTCCAAACGGTTCAAACATGATTAATAACACTTGTGTTTGTAATGTTGCAGGTTAATTAATTGTTAATGGGAAATGCTAATGTTAAACTTAAAATTCTTTTGTAGAAAATAATGTTTGCACGTGTGGTTTAAACAGCGTCAACACTTCTAATATTTGCCATTGTCCTATAAATTCTATAATTATAGATAATTAATGCGTTTGCTAGATTTCAGGACAAATATTTTAATCTAATGTATGTTTGTGTCCATATGGGCAATCTATAATAAATAATATTTGTTAGTATACCATAATTTTCACAAATAACTCCATTATGTGTCAATAGTAATTATTTTCATATTCTATTACAGATGTTTATAATTAGCATTTAATAGTTAATACAAATAGTTTTAGCGGTGGCTACGTTTTTAGTTCTGTTACATTAATTAATAATGCATTGATAAATGTATAAGACAATGCATATTCTTTAATAATATAACCATTATTTTAAATATAGAGTAGTTTTACAAATATAAAGATAATTATAGGGAATTAAAATGTGTAAAATGGAGCGATGTTAACTAATAGCAAATTAATTAATATCAACTAACTCTATATTGTATCTAATAGCAGCAGTGCCATAAATGTAGCGACTGGATAAGTTCATATTTTGGCTATTAAATCAAATAATACAAACATTAATAATATGTTGTTGAATTTAACTTTTATAAGCTCAATTGGTAATATTACATTAATATAGAATATGTAATTTATAGCAAATATATTAAATTATTAAGTTATGGGAAATTATTATAGTTAAGGTGCTGTGACTTTATTAGGAACTAATGTTAATGCAACAACTTTAATCATAACTAGTATAAATTTTTAACCCAAAATATTTAATGTTGGAAATTAATCTTCATATTTGGTTTATAATGTAGAATTCAGCACTGTTCAATTAACGGATATGTCAATAATAATGGGTAGTTCAGGTTAATAATAAATAATTAACTAAATAGTATCTAGTTCTACAAATCCTTATAATTTTGGAGGGTTATTTACGGTTGCGTTATCAACAACAATTAAAGTTCTGTAATTAATAAGTGATTCGTATTAAACACATAATACAAATTACATGGTAGCGTCTGGTTATTTGATAGGTTTGTCAAATTTGCAAAGCACAATTACTATTATGAATGTGTGTTTATCAATAAATGGTATTTAATAATAGGTTTAACAATTTGGTATAATAGGTTATGCCAAAGGAAATGTTTAGTTATCATAAATTTCATTAACATTATCATTATAAAGTACATATTTTCTACAAGTTGGTATAATCGGTTTAATAGAATCAAGTAGCATGTTGACTCAGGTAAGCTAAGTTAAATCTACAACTAACTTAATTTTAATGGGGTCCTCGTCATATGGTGATATTGGAACATTTGGCGGTTCTGTTCCATAGCAATTTTTAATAATTAATTCAGTGTTTGCGTATAATAACAACAATAATAATTACTCGACTGTTAGTTCTGGAGGAATATCCGGTTTTATGAACAACTGTGTTATTAAAGTTTTAAACACAGTTATATAGAATAGCAATATTTAATCATAAAATTACTGCGGAGGACTTTTTGGCACTATAACATCTTCAAATATTTATATTAATTCGGCTAAAATATCTTAAGTTCACATAACATCTATATCGCTTTCGTATGGTATTATTTCAGGACAAAGTATTGCAAACATATATAATATACAGTAATCCCAATCAATATCAATATATTTCAACAATAATCTGTAAACAGATTGTTTGAATTTAATTAATACATGGTCGGTGACTTAGTGTTGAGTGATTTTTGTTTATTTTCCCCAATCTGCATACATCCAATAGGCCGCATTTTAAATAAAATACCAAGCATTGTTTATTTGCCTATATATGTACTATATGACACTTAGGCTTGGCGTCTATATGATAGAGCTAAATATTTTTTGCTTGGAGAATGGGCTATTTTTAGTGTGATCGGCGAATGGTTAACTCGATCATGCTTCTTGTCTTCACATGAGCTCGCTGCATTCGATTTAACATCTTCAATGTTCTAGACTTCTTACTGGCTTTAAATTTTATATAGGAGTATCTCGCATTGGGGTCGGTTGATGAGTTTACGTTTATAATACGATCAACACGATGTAAGAATTTATCTTACTAATTGGCGATTTTGAGCGGTCTTCAACGCAAATGTTCATAACATCTTCTAGATTACAATAAAGTTATTCCTAAAACTCTTTCGGATGAACGTCTTTCAATTTACGTCTTAATTCGCTTGCTTGTATATCGACTTCAACAATTATATTATAATCAACTGACTCGCGTTTAACTTGTGTTTTGATTTAATAAGGTAAATTTACGATAGAGTTTGATAAGTTTCTTGTGGTAAAGGCGCTCATGAATTTTCTATGGTATTTAGCCTGGTTTTTATTTCAGAACTAGCTTCGGAGCAATATTTTGGATATTATTGATTCTTAGACTTCTTTGTGGATCCGTACTTGTTGGTTCTTTGATAAACTAGAAAGACTAATGTTGTTGTTATTCACATTATTTACAATAACTTGTAGACATTATTAAGTATATATTCAAACTTTAATATAATACGATTATATTATCAACATACCACACTCAGTTGTGAACCTTAGTACATAATTCGAGTAATACAACAAATATATTATGTGCGTACTTACATGTGAATATTCCATTACATATTTATTAGCCTCAAATCAGGTAATAGTCATGTATACTAATTATGAGTTGTATTGTGTTATGGATTGTATCACATAAGAACTTTTCAATCTTTTAGTAAGTCGTCATATATATATATATATATATATATATATATATATATATATATTCATTTCACTTCCTCGAGACGGCACAAACAGACTTCATTGAGATAATATAAATGAGATGATAATATAAATGAGATGATATATATATATATATATCGGCTCATTCTCAGTATATATTATAGTAGTGCGTGAAATTATACACATAATGTGCTGATTGAAAAGTAATCGCTGTGTTATCATATGAATATATAGAGGGGTAAATCCAAGGTCGTCACCTTATATCTGAAGGTGAAAATATAGTTAAACTTACTTTGAAAGAAGGAATCTTCCCGGTAGATAAAAGGAATTTATTCTATAATAGTTTTATATTACTTCTCTACTCCAGTCCAAAATATTAAAATGCACTAAATTTAGTATCTTTTATACCGGCTGTAGTTGAAAAAATCGACTCCCATTAACATTCAGTGTATGATAAGGTACCAACAACGTAAAATATATAAAGTGACAGCTGAATTATATATTTTCACATTATTCAAATACTCAAAGTTTATTATTGCTGACTGTGCTTCACTGAAATAATTAATTTCAATTATAAGGGCTGGAGTGAAAGGAGTACATGCCACTAATAATATATATTTTGAGATTCCAGCAGCTCTCGTTATGGTAGTTAAAATACTAAAATGTAATTAACTTTGGTTATTACAGTTAAACCTTCTAGCCCGGAACACTTTTGATTATTCAAATATGTTAACTTATGTACTCCTAATTGTCACTTACATTCATTCAGGTTCGCTCTGATACTTTTCCCAAACTGTTATATTTTTCCAAAAGTTGATTTTTGCAACTAAAAATGAATTTCTTGAGCTCCAGAGGAATCAAGTGGGGGTCATAGTTATATGATATAATAGTAAAGTAGTGATATATTGCTATTGGTAAATTGGAGTCAATTCGTGATTTACTAAATAATTAAATTGTGGAAATCAATAATTTCAATATTTTGGGAATCGTATCAGAGGCCACCAGTATAACTACCATGTATAGTTAGGGGTACATAAAGCAATATAATCACATTATATAAGGAGTTCTGCCTAGACGGTTTAGTTGTGATAATTATGCTTTCACTAATTTTAGTATTTTGAGCACTATTATACAAGCTAGCTGATTAACATTAAATTTTGGTATTAATATTTAGTACTTATACTAATCCCTCCTTTGAGTCCGAGATTTAATATTTGAGTGATCTCCAATATATTGTAAATTAATTGAAGTTAACGAAAATATGAAATTAATTTAGAATGCTATATTTCTTTAATTAACACCATATAATACGTTTTAATTTCGCGGGAGTCCATGCCTTCAGATTTAGTCAGTTTAAATGATATAAATATGTAGTATTTAATATATTTTTAAAGAGAAGTAGAGTGGTAATATAATATTAAAATAAAATATAAATGTTTTAATGTGCCAGCGTATTTCCCCCTATCAAATATAGACTAGCTCTAATTTCACTTCATATATATACCTGGCGACTTTGGATTTACCATTATATTTATATATATATATCGGCTCATTCTCAGTATATATTATAGTAGTGCGTGAAATTATACACATAATGTGCTGATTGAAAAGTAATCGCTGTGTTATCATATGAATATAGTATTAATTTAACTTTAAACATCATGTAATATCTGGCTCAATTGTAACCTTGTTAACAATAATTTAATATTAATATCGGCAATAATCAATAATCGCAATATATTATGGTAACAATCACGTCAAATATGAGTAATCAGTAGAATATAATATTAAACAGATATTAGTCAGATATTAAACATATAAAAAATTAAAGAAAAGCAAGTAAAGAAGTATCAATATCAGGAAATATGCAGAAGTATTGATGCTGTTCAATTGAACATGTATAGTTATTTACAATTTACAAAAAATATGTAAACAAAAGTAATAATAATGATGTTAACAAAATATAATCTATTCATATATGATTCTTAAGAATCATGTTATTTCAGTCATTTAAAGTCAGTAATAATTTACTTTTGTGTCAGAAGAATATGAAAATATATTATCAATCCGTAACTTTATGATCATGTTATTGGTATATTATCATACAATGGAAGTTCTAGTATTAATGAAAGCGTAGCGAGTGATATTTTTTACAAAACACTATAAATTATTTTTGACAAAATAGAAAATTACTCATGTAGACACACGCTGCAAATAATACTATTATTAAATGACGAAGTATTTACATTTACTTTAATAATCATCTTCGAATACTTTGCATATAATTTTAATCTATTTATTTACTGATAAGTGATCCAGACAGTCATGACTTCTCACGATAATTCAAACAACTCACAAGGAGAAAACAATACATCCACATTTCAGTTGAGCTAAAATATGAGAAACAGTAAGAACAACCGCTAAATAACATATATGTTAACAAAATAACTAGATCGACAAAAATTCCCATCACACAGTTCAGAAGTTCCTAGATCGAAAAGTGAAAATTTCACAATCAACCTGGAAAAATCGTTAATAGTTGGTCACAGTTAAAATTCCACTTTAGCATATGAAGCTAGTTCATGACTTTCAAGAGCTGTCATAATAGCATATGAAGTAGGGACAATAATCACTTTGGTCAACCACCTTGTAATAGCTTAGTGACATCATAGTTGACCAATTTATGCAGGTTAAAGTTTTAGTATAAATGTTGGTTTACATTACCGAAGATTGAAATTATGAAGATTTGTAGTTTGAAGTGGAAGAATTATATTCTAATGAATCGGTACATACATTATATCGCATATAATCTACTAATCACTATATTATAAAATCTTCTCCCCACCATTTGCTGAAATATTTTACAATCTTTTGTGTGAACAGCTGTCCAAGGTGAGTAATGGATTTACTGATGTTAATAATATAATTTGTAAAAACGGTGAGTCACTTGATTTGATATGAAGTGACACATTATTCGTAATGAAGCAATGATTGAGTTTTTCTTATACTCATTTATATGCATGTTATTCATTTGTAATAACAATTCACAAATTGATGAATCTGATGCGATTATATTACTAGAAACTTATAATGGAGATGTTGAAAGGTAGCGAATTTGTCACAACATAGGTAACATGAAGACCCAGAATTCGGCTATTTTGCAGGTCTTTTTGATTTATTTAAAGTGGTTTAGTTACATCTCTTAGTTTAAATATTTGACTTAGCTTTGGATTACTTCTTATAGCACTTCGCGACTTGGTACTTTGAAACAGCTGACATGATTTGATTAGTTGAGATTTCGGAAGAAATAATGAAATTATGATATTTTCGTTCTATATAGGTATTCATGATCATAATATATGCTATTATATAATCATAAATGAAATTATTGCGCCCGAACCCGTCCAGATCCTTCCTCCACCCCATATGAAAAGAGTGTTCCAGTTTAACTCTCAAACTAGATAGAGACATGCAAATTTGTATGGTCGTTAGTCTAATTGATTAAAAACTATCTATAGCCCATGAATGCGATACCACGAGTTTGAAATAATTGATAGTTGAATAACTATATGAATAACCGCAGTAAAACCCAAATAAATAGGGGATCTGTGTGTAGTTAAATATCTATATTAGTATTATCCATTGAGTTTTCTATTCAATATAGATACTGATTTAAAGATATAATATTGTCATATTTTCATAATAGCAAAGTGGTGTGAAAGAGAATGCACTGTATAAATAATTACTAATAATTATATACAAAATCAACAACTTAAATAATTGGTCAAATTTTGTATTTTGTCTATTATTTGACCAATATTAATAATTGATTTCACAATATAGTATTATTATAGAATTATATTGAAATATGATATTTAAATGTTCACTCCAACATGAAATATATTTTCGTATTTGTAAAATTATTGATATAGAATACGTTTAATTTCGTGACAATATAAACATAGAATAATAAATATACATTAAATATAAGTAGATTATAGGGATTACTTAAAGTTACAATGTTAAACAAAATTTGTGAGACTAATATATATTATATATTTAACTAGCGGTATATTTATAATTTATACTTATGTATATATTTATATCACTATTATGCAAAATCGCTTACACAACTAGAGTCATTTAGCAATGTTTACAAATCAAATATAGAAGTGAAATAATCAAAATAAAGTCTTATATCTATATATGAATGCAAATGTTTATAGATATTTTAATATCCATTTGTAAATTATTATTTTACAATTTATTAACACTGTATTAACATTTATTTGAAGTTAATGAGAAAGTTTTGAGTCAAATGTATACTCAAAAATGAAAGTCAATAACCGCAAATTTAATATTTCCTTTTAAGGTAAGGCTAATATGACGAAAATAAACCAGTCCCCAAAATTTAAATAGGCCTGTCAATAGTGTCGAAAAATGGCTACATGGCCTTCAAATCAAAGTACGAAGTACTTCGCGTTTAACTTGTAGTTATCTATATCCGATAAATTCTGTCTGACGGTATTTTGACGTTTGCCTAAAGTTACTACGGTTTATAAAGCTTTTATAGTTCATGGCATAGTTTCTTGTGTTATAACCTCAGATGCAAATTAATATTTCAAGATAATTTAATGAGTAAGTTACATGTCATGCGTTACAAATTAACTTAATACTGGCAATAAATCTTTTATATAAGTAGTCTGGCGTATTCAACTGTCCCAGCGTATTCAAACTTTTCAGCGGATTCTAACCAATTGTCGTCATTTTCACATATTAGTTTTGCATCTAAATAATCAACAAACCTTCAATTTAGGAATCTAAGATATTACGAGATACTAGTATAAATATTAAATGTTACTTTAATTTAATAATTACATCCTACGACTCTATTTAATAATTTCATCTCATTATTAATTCACATGTCCAAACTTAGAACACTGAAACGCTACCACAAACACATAAAAATTTTGACAAAATAGTCGAGATAATATAATGCAAAAATAATTGTACGAATAAAGACCAATATCTGCGACATAAATATGATTTTTTAATTTTTGTACAGCTTCAAAATATTCCATTTTAATTACTTATTTATATATTCTTACTTTGCACATGATGAATTTTATTCTCCTATATTTTTTAAGTTATATAGTTGTTAGGCTATACAGTGTTATGCCTATAAAGTTTCAGTTTCACCACATGTTTACTAATATGATGACTTCTAAAAGGACTAAAATAGGTACTTCTAATTGTAATTTTATAACGCTACCAAGTGATACCATTCTTGAATGAACGTGAGTTTTAAATCACAAGTACACTCAAATAGAATATATTATATATTTCACATTTAATAAATTATGCAATAATTTTAAAATCAAAATCTTCACAATAACGGTGTGATAATTTTAATATTAATAATTTTTTAAGACATTAAATTTTTAAACAGTGTCTATTAACCTTGCTAGTTAATATTAACCAGCTTAAAAATTTTCAATAATGATTCGGTCAGGAATTTCCTATTTAGATAGATAGAATTACATTTTATGATTTTTGTTCAATAAAGATAGAACAAATAGTGGATAACTTATGCCTAATTTAATTATGACTTTGTACTACGAACAAAATATAGATTAGTGTTTAAAGGTTACAATTTCTGAATTGAATTTTATTAAAATATTGAAAATAAACAAAACTGATAACTGTATCCTAATTCCTATCAGCCTTATATTTTACAAATATACTTCTTATTTTATAATTCGTGAACAACTCTCGCATAAATATCCAAATGTTTTTGGTATTGTTGTTGTCATTATAATATTATATACTATTTTAATTTACTGTAAAATCCCGGCTAAGGTCAGGCCCTCGGAAATTTTTCTGAAAATCCTGAAGGTTACCTTAACTGGGAACCAAATTAGATTATATCAAATCGTATTTAGAAGGTTATTAAATCAAATTATATAATTTTGTTCTTTTTGAAAAATATTTTACTAAAATAATCTATATATGATATAATAGCACATATTAAAATATTATAACCACACATATTTACATGAAATTAAGTATAGTATTATTTATATTTTATTAATTCAACTTTTAACAACATTTATTAAAGTAATATTTATTATAGTGCAGTTTTCTATTTAAATGGCAATATATATTAAAGAATTAGCACTTCAAAACAATATTATATATTCTTGTTTGGAGTGGTGTATAAAATGTTTTATATATATGCTCCTCTCAAGGCTAGGGTATTTCCATATGGATCTAGATCGCTCGTTCCCAACATCTTAGGCTAACAGTAGGCATTGACATTGAGCGTATATTACGAGCGAATGAGATTAGATAAATAAAAATATTTCTTCTATTTCTAATCTTGAATCAATTGAGGGGCTTTGGTAGCAGGTACCGTAACCGTGTTCAAAATATTATTTATTTCCCAAAATTAATATTATCGTGTTATCTTGTCTATGATTTGAAGCTGATTTTGTAATAATATTTATTTGTAATAATATTTATGATATCAAATTAATATATTAAAAATGAATCCATTTAACCCTAGTTTTGGCTGAAAATGCCAAAAAGAGCTCTAGAAAGCGAGTAAGGTTACCTTAAGTGGGAGCGGTCGAGCTACCTTAGCCGGGATTTTAGAGTACATTTTGTACATACATTTTGTACTTTGCATGCTATTTTAGTTTTTCGTTTGTATAATCGTAATTTTCTATAGATATAGTAAATTCCATTTCAATTATGTAAATATAATATTTATATTAATGATGGTTTTAAAGGTCAAAACAAGTAACAAAATGTACTGGCTGAATTCTACTATTATATAGCATTCATGTAAATGAAATAATATATAAAGACTGGTTAAACTATATATTGTTCAAAAATTGAACTATATATTCATTTCACTTCCTCGAGACGGCACAAACGAACGATTGTGAGACTTTTGAAAGCAAAATATGGGCTCTCGCACACCAGTGTTTCCACTTTCAAAACGGGCTCAACCCGTCATTTATGCCCACTCAGTAAAGACCCAGCAGAGCCCTCACTGAGTCGTTAGCGGACCAGTTTCACCTGATTCGCTAACTTACTTTTAAGAAACTGGTTCTCGCTTCTCAGTTTCTCTTTGCTCGTTATATCCTTCGGCTTGCACGAGGTTGTTCTGTTGTATTGGCATTGCTTGATGATGGTTAAATTGTTTAAAAATTGAACTATATATTATTGTTATATCTCCTATTTTTGAAGGCTATAATGACAATGAATTACCTATTTTTCATAGTAATATATAAAATAATAATTCTATAAAAAATTAGAATATGAAATTAATTACCATCGAATTGTTGAAGTTTGTTACAAACTCTCGGGGTCGTACTTTACTAATATTTTATAAAATTGTAAAATTATGTAAATAAATATGGTATATGTACAAATCATCACTTGAGCACCCTATTTTCTTAACCTTTCCCAGAAAACCCAAATTTGCACAACAGAAAATTGAATTTTCTAAACATAAATTCATTATATTATGAAACACATTAAGTATAATACTAGTTATGTATATTCTTCATAATTTTCTTATTACCAAGTATTACGATAATATTTTATAAAATATTATATTGAAATATTTATGTTAAGAACATGAAGCAAACGGCTTCAAGCATAAAGCCCTTATAATTATTAGTGTATTAGGATAAGATCTTATAATAACTTTTTAATTTTTTTAGAAAACCGTATCCTCTTAAAATCTTCATTAATTTTCTCGTTCATAAAAAGTTTTAACGTCTCAGAAACGACCGTTTTTGATCAACTATTTCATGCCGCTTTATCCGCCCATGAAAATGTTCCAAATAGACTTATTTATTTTTTAACATCTAAGGTGAAGATAGGTGAAGATTCTTGATCTCAGGTGAAGATTCAATAAATATTGAAGAGTTGATTCAACAAATAGTGTTACATGGCCGTTATGGTTAGGGCGAATGCGATGTATTCGGAGTCAAATACGGATAATGCGCATTTGGTTAAATCATTATTATCATTTAAATATTTAGAAAATATTATCATATTATCTTTCAGTAAACTTATCAACTTTTCATTTGTGGATTGAAAAAATATTCAAATAAAACTAGTAAAATATATAATTAATATATAGTTAACTATTTTGAGAAACCCTAATTACTTATTAGAACCTAACCCCACTTCAATTCTACTAATGTCTAAAACAAATTCAGAAAACCAATTGGTAAGCCTTATATCCAACACTACTACGCTAATATTTATCGATTTTGAAGCGTTTTGTACAACTCCATTGTACCCGTCTGAAATTGGATGTGCACGTGTTCAAAATGGATAAATCGTGGCAATGTTACACGCATTTATGAGTCCTACTAATCTTGATGCGATTAAAAACTCAAAGGATGCCGGCCAATTTTATTATACAAAGAAGATAACTGGAATTCCAGCTCCATGGCTGCCGTAGTTTAACAAATGCAAGCCCTGCATTAAGTATGAAGAAAACCTTTAGCAATTTGGGGAACTACTTATCTAATTCTGCACTGCTAGTTCTACAGAACTCAAAAACGGCCTTGGAAAAGACATAAGCGTTCAAATCTTCAGCGAGTTCGAGTAAAATGATGATTACGTTTTCCTAGCTAAGGGAATAGATCTCGAGAAGAAGATCCTCTCCAAGATGATGGGAATCGAAAACAAAGTCGTTGAAGCCGATGATGTCCACAAGAAGTTCTTTGAAGAAGCAATAGTATTTGAGAACCTCCATTCCAACAGAAACTTCGACTTCTGCGACTTCCACAAGAAAGTTCCAATTACGAATCCGAATAAAATTAAGCATTGTGCGCTTGACGATGCTGTGTACTTGGCCAAACTGTATTTACACTTGGAGCCAACCAAAATTGACGTTGAAAGTGTGGAAACGCTTACTGCTGATGTAAATCAGAAAAAAGTTGTGTAGGAAATAATTATTGAAATCACTGAAGAATGAACAAATTTCTACTTTATTGTGAACTAATCAGAATTACAAATGTATTGAATTCATGGAATGATCGAGAAATTAATATTTAATATTGTTAACTAATCATGTTTTAAAGGCAATAAGAGGTGTACAATAAGTAGCAAAAGAATAACTCCAAACTGATAAGGTTGCAGCTACGTGAGTCAAAATACCGTAGTACAAAACCAGGTTAAATGAAATGAATGATGAAACGGACAACAAAACTTATTAATTAAGAGGTAAAAATATAGAAAACATTTTATATATATATTTTAGTAACCATTTATATTTGCCACTTTAAATATGTATAAATAGTACTCGTAATTTACGGGTAACTCTTTAGTGAATTATGTAACAGAACGGACTACACTCATATTTATTGATTTTGAGGCGTTTAGTTGCAACCCGTTATATCCTTCTGAAATAGGCTGTGTGAGGGTGTCTAATTTTTAACCTGTGGCCACGTTGCACGCTTTCATCAGTAAGTAATCTTATAGTGAAGTCATCAATTAAAAGGAAATAGCGGACATATTTCATATCACTAAGAAAATTACTGGCATACCAGTTCCTTGGAGTGCTGAGTTTTAACAATGTTAACCATGCGTAAAATATGATTAGAATCTACTGTAATTCGGGCAGTTGCTAATTCAATTCTGCACTGCATCATCTTCTGTGCTCAGAAACGGCCTTGGAAAAAACATCAACGTTCAAATTTTTCAAGAGTTCGAGTAAAACAACGACTACGTTTTCCTAGCTAAGGGAATCGACCTCGAGAATAAGATCCTCTCGAATATGATGGGAATTTAAAATAAAGTCCTTGAAGCCGATGACGTGCACATAAAGTTCTTCAGAAAAACATTGACATTTGAAAATCTTCATTCCAATAGAATTTTTGACTTCTGTTTGTTTCATAAAAACGTTCCGAACGCGAATTTGAACAAAATAAAACACTGCGCTTTGGACGACGCCGTTTACCTGGCCAAACTGTTTTTGTCAAAACGGGTTGAAAATGTTGAATAAATTAATGGATAAATAAATGCAAACGGATAAATAAATGCAAACGGATAAATAAATAATGGGTATATGATTAATAATTAATAAATGGTTAATAATTAGTAATATAATTAGTAAATGATTAATAATGGATAAAGAATAATTAATGGATAAATTAATACAAACGAATAAATAAATAATAATAGGTATATAAATTATAATAATGGATAAATGAGAAATAATGGTTATGTTTAGCACAACGCGAATGTTTAAATTCCAAATTAATTTCAGTAATAGTAATATTTGGCTCAAAATATAGCATTGGCTCATAACACAAATCACTAAAATAATATTAATAACTAAAATATTTAATATTAACAATAAAGGCCTCAATATCCATTTCAACCCAATGGAAACAACAATAATCTTCAATACAATATTAATTTTAACAATGAATAACATTAATTCAATTTGCAATCACGATTATAACTACCATAATAAGCAAATTAGTTGCCCATCTACTCATAATATATGGGATAAATCACTTAAGTTCCAATTTAAAACAATACGAACTCAATTCGAAATTAATAAATAAACCCAGTTTAAACGATCCAATAACTTAAAAATGCTCCATTTTAATTAAATCAACCGCAAAATTAGGTCCAACAATTCAACAAATAAAATATGAACGGAAAGATTAATGTAACTTGCATTTCAGACATGCATGGTGAGTACAACAGATTGAACTTACCAGGAGGAGATTTGCTGATATGCGCCGGCGATTTCTTATACTCAGGCGATAACTATCAGACAACACTAAATGATGGTTTGCAATTCTGCTAATGGCTGAATAATTAACGGTACGCTGTGAAAATATTCGTGGCCGGAAATCACGACTTGGTATTCGAAAAGAACGAAGCGCAAATACGCCAAATTCTATAATAGTATCCAACAATCAGATATCTGGTAAACGAAACTATAAATATTGAAATAAATGGAATTAAACTACAAATATTTGGCTCCCCGTATTACGAATATCATCCAGCAAAAGTTCCATAAGCATTTATAAATGATGCAGACATAAGAAATAGAATACTTAGTAACATTCCACAAAACACTGACATCGTCATAACACACGGTCCCTCGTATGGTATGTGCGATTAAAATTATAAAGATATCTCTTGTGGCAGCTAACAATTAAAATATGCTTTAGAATAAATAAAACCAAAACTACATATTTTTGGACATATACATGAAGCAAATGGAATTATGAGTTCACGAAATACACACCATATAAACGCAGCTATAATGTCGGTCGGTTTCAGCCGGGATTATAGTATAATTCCTATTCATTATACTTCATTTTCTTGGTTTCCATATAATAATACTTTAGAATGAACTTTTAAATACATGTATATAAATTTTTATATTATTAATTGACATTATTTCATTTGAGACCCTTTCTGAATCCGTCAATCCATGGCGCATTACCAGATGGTTGGATTTAGAATGGTTGTACTTAAAAATCTTCATAGACCAAATCATTTTGCGAATATTATCTAGAAATCATCTGAGCAATTTTACTTGGTATGCTAATAGATAAGATCATATTATTCTCTTCTATCTTCATTTGATTTTACTCGAAGTTATCAGTCCTAACATAAAATCCTTCTTTAATTAAAGAAATACGTCTAACTTCTTCAGCCTGCAAATGTTAACTAACTTAAAATCTAAGTTACTCGAAAAGTGAGTCAAATTAATTAGATTAATCAAGTGATAAAGTATTTTGAGCCAAATCGTCATAATTAATATTATTTTTCTCAACAAATTAGGATGCTAATTACAAAATTTGTTCTCTTCCCTATAAACTATTAATTACAGTAGTTAAAAGAGCTGATAAAAACTGCTTTCTCTTTTTAATGAAATCCTAAGATTCTTTGAAAGTCTTCACCATATTTTGAACAATTTATCCTTCTTAATCCAATTATTTTCTTTAATTCATTAAATTAGTTTTGACTTCCTTATTGTTAATTACTCGACTTTCAGCTTAAAATGCATTTCTCTTTGCTTCAAGAGATTTTATCCTTAGGTCCAAATCATTGCGCTCACTTTAAAGCTATAAATATAAACACTAAGTAAATTGCTTTTCATTTAGCATTTAATAACGTAGTGGGTCACATAAAGCATAAATTAAAGCAGTTCCTACAGCAGTGAAAGCATCAATTGCACATAAAGTAATTAACGTTTTCCCTTACATTTATTATTGTTGTACTTAAGCGAAATTCTAGTTTTGTGTCTGAATTGTTTATTATACTTGATTGATAGTATATTGCTTTTATTTGTATGCTTCATTCAGCTAAGTTTGAACTGTAGACAATTCATTTTTAGCTTGTGAATATTCTTCTTTTAATGATTAAGAATTAAATTAAAGTTAATTAATACGTTCAGAATAACTATCTATTTCATTTTATAATTGATGTAACTGTTTGTGTCTTTCTATCGATATTTTTTCAGCATCAATAATTTATTATTGAAGTAATGCATTTTTAGCCTATGCTTGGACTAACTAGCTATTTAACTGACTATTATTCTATTGTTAATCATTGGATGTAATTTATAGATCTTATGGTTTTATAGATTACTATAAAGACTGTGTTAATTATGATTCAAATTAAATACGTACTTAATTTTGAATTTAACTGTACTCTTATTACAGTCTTTATCTTAACTATTATACATCTTCATCATGTTTTTGCTATATTTATTTTAGCTCCTTTTAGTTATCTTACATAATTTGACTAACTTTCTCATAATGCTTTCTATTCATAGCAGTGCACTCATCAGCTTACTATTAAATTATTTTTCGCACTTCTTCAGCATGTTGACTTGTAATTCTTAAAATTTCTTGAGAATTTTAACGTTACTAGTACTATGTCTAAAATTCATCATTATGAACCACACTTGTTTACGCTGGTTTAGGTTATTAACTATCTGGTCGAGATAACACTACTTCAGGCTCATCCTCATCTTCTTTAAATGAGAGTTTAGATTAAGGACTGGGAGCGCGAGCTGCTTATCTACGAATAAGCTCCTAAGACGATAAGAAATTGTCATCCTTTTAAAATTTTGGTAAATCCATTTTTGGAGCTTCAAGCGTTGGTTTTTATTTCACAGAAGTGTTACTAGTATTTGTATTGGTGGCTGGTTCTGACTTTTATTAAAGCTGTGATATTTATGATAGAAGAGACGAACCACCTGTTTAAATAGGAGGTTTTGAGCTTAGCACGTTGTTAGAACTTTACTTATTTGTTACTTTCTTAGTACGTTCGTCAATAACCTTTTATCGATATAAATCATCACATGGGTGGTCCCATAGAGCTTCCTTGCTTTTAACATTTTGATAGTAAACTTCTCCGTCTTCTGTTTTTGCAGCAACCCAACCTGGAGGTAGAGGAGCTTTTAATCCTTCTTTGGCCAAAAACAACAGTTCTGGTTCTTTTTTAGGATCTATTCCTATATATTCGGCGTACTCGTTAATTTCTTCGTCATTTGGTTCCCAATCTTCATCAATTTCTTAAAATTATACACTCATATTTTAGAAAAGGTGTGGTAAAAATCAAAAATTATATACAACAACTTTATAAAGTAGTAATTATTTTACTCAAACGTCACTAATCAAAATTTTCAAGCATTTTATTTAAATTTTTAAAGACCATATTAGTTACTGTTGAGTTTTACATCGTAACATCTTAAAGTTCATAATCATCAAGCTGTTTAACGTTTACCATAACTAATTTTATATTTTATTTTGTAAATTTTTTAGACTTTTATGGACTTTAAAGTTTAAAAGGATTTAATTGTATATTTTCTTCATCCTTTATTTTTTAGTTTTCTTTATTATATTATTGCTATGGTAAACCAATCTATTCTAAAGGTGATTATATTACTTTAAAATATTATGGTCTTTTTCGTTTCGGGTATAATTACTCTAAATATATTTCTCGTTATTAATTTCGTTTGATATTTATAAAATCTGGAGCCTTCATGGTACTATTTCTTGCCTGACCTAAGATTTAATTTTCTAATGGGTTATTCATTGAAGTGAAAGAAATAAATATGATGTTAAATGAATAAGTCACGTCTTTGTAAAAAATTTATTTAAACAATTTAGAATTATTGGATTTATAAATCGAATCACTGTGCTTGGCAAGCTCCGAAGGCTTCGCAAGCAGTTTCTGTTGGCCATTTTTCATTGAGAGCCTTCAATAAATCTTCATAGTGGCTATTAACGAAAACTTGGCAGTCATCTTTTGGAACGTCAACGAAAACGTCGCAGATAGAATCCAAAAGTAATTCGACTTCAGCGATTGTGAAGTCTTCATCAATGAAGTCAACTGCGATTCTGTAGAAGATTCTGCAGAACTCGCACTCGGTGTCGTAGACTGGTGGTTGGACGTCGCAGGCGCCGACGAGGGCGCAGATGGCGGTGGGTGGGAACTAGGCCTTGATGTACTTTTCGAGTTCTTCGTACTCCTGGTCGATGAACTTGTCGCAGTTTTGGCGGGCTGGGCCTTCGTTGAACAAGCCGCAGAGAGACTCGAGAACGGCTTCGATTTGTTGGTCGTTCATGAGGTCGAAGTCGAACAGGTCGTACAAGAAGGTGAAGGCGCCTTCGCAGAAGTAGCAGAGGCCGTCGTCGATTGGATCGATTGGGAACTCGCAGGCGTCGAGGAGGGTGCAGATCATTTGTGGTGGGAATTCGTTGTCCAACCATTTGATGAACACTTCGTATTCTTGGTCCATGAACTTGTCGCATTCGTCGCGCCATTTGCCTTCTGGGAAGATGTAGCAAACATATTCTAAAACAAATTCCATGAGTTCGATACCCAAGTCTTGTGACCAGAGGTCTTCGAGGAAAGTGAAGCCGACCATACAGGCATCGCAAGCACCGTTGATTGGTGGAAGTGGATATTCACAGGCAGACATCAAAGTGCAGAGAGTCTCTACTGGGAACTCGCCTTCAAGGATCTTAATGAGTTTTTCGTATTCTTGATCGATAAAAACTTTGCATTGTTCTTTCCATTCGCCTTCTTCAAACATGTTGCAAGCGAATTCTAAATAGTGCTCTATTAATTCTTCAGTTGCTCCATCTTCGATTAAGTCATACACAACAGTCATTCCTTGTATGCAAACTCTGCATTCTAAGCTATCATCGTTCAAAATAGTTGTCAAAAGTATTAACATCAATTAAGCTATGAAGTGGCATATTTATAGATTATATATTAAAATATTATAAAATTTAATTATTATGATACGATTTTCAAAGATTATTGATTGTAAAGATACAAACCATTGTATAATCAATATACTATATAGTATGTAAAATGAGCTATTATAACTAGAAATTTATTAAATGTATTAAAAGTCTAGGATCAAATGTGTATACTTATCAGTATATGGTTAAAATAAATAATGCTATAACGTGTTATGAAGAATATGTGACATTTTTATGAAATAGTTCACACGCAATTTCAAATTACAATTATTTTACGTATATACAACTTTATAATAATATAAAGCGTATGTACAAATTAGAGTTATATTCCACACTAAATATGTTAATACTTTTGACAACTATTTTGAACGATGATAGCTTAGAATGCAGAGTTTGCATACAAGGAATGACTGTTGTGTATGACTTAATCGAAGATGGAGCAACTGAAGAATTAATAGAGCACTATTTAGAATTCGCTTGCAACATGTTTGAAGAAGGCGAATGGAAAGAACAATGCAAAGTTTTTATCGATCAAGAATACGAAAAACTCATTAAGATCCTTGAAGGCGAGTTCCCAGTAGAGACTCTCTGCACTTTGATGTCTGCCTGTGAATATCCACTTCCACCAATCAACGGTGCTTGCGATGCCTGTATGGTCGGCTTCACTTTCCTCGAAGACCTCTGGTCACAAGACTTGGGTATCGAACTCATGGAATTTGTTTTAGAATATGTTTGCTACATCTTCCCAGAAGGCAAATGGCGCGACGAATGCGACAAGTTCATGGACCAAGAATACGAAGTGTTCATCAAATGGTTGGACAACGAATTCCCACCACAAATGATCTGCACCCTCCTCGACGCCTGCGAGTTCCCAATCGATCCAATCGACGACGGCCTCTGCTACTTCTGCGAAGGCGCCTTCACCTTCTTGTACGACCTGTTCGACTTCGACCTCATGAACGACCAACAAATCGAAGTCGTTCTCGAGTCTCTCTGCGGCTTGTTCAACGAAGGCCCAGCCCGCCAAAACTGCGACAAGTTCATCGACCAGGAGTACGAAGAACTCGAAAAGTACATCAAGGCCGAGTTCCCACCCACCGCCATCTGCGCCCTCGTCGGCGCCTGCGACGTCCAACCACCAGTCTACGACACCGAGTGCGAGTTCTGCAGAATCTTCTACAGAATGACCCTTGATTTCATAAGTGCCGACTTCACTGTCCACGATATTGAAATTCTTTTAGATTCTGTTTGTGACGTTTTCTAAAATGAAGCCCAGGCTCAATGTGTTGAATTTGTGAACACATATTATGAAGCCTTGATCAAGGCCCTCAATGAAAAATGGCCGGCTAATACTGCTTGCGAAGCTTTTAATGCTTGCCCAGCTTAATGAACCATGATTCAATATGATTCATATATATTAATTTATTATCCATACAAATATACTATTTATATACCTATTTAAGTTTAGGATCACTGGTAGGACTCAACTTAACTTATGTTTGCTAAGCAATTAGATGCTTGGTTTAAAAGCTGAGATAATGTACTTAAAGCATTCACGACTCGGGTTTGTTTCTCACGGTGCATGAACTGACGAGTTTCGAAACTTCGCTAATAAAGCTCCGCTTTTTATCTATATTTCTCATTGTAATGCTAGCACAATTAAGAGAAGGGGATTAAATTTTTAACAGTTTCTAGGTATATCGGATATTACTCGCAGTGCTTGTTCATGTAGTTATCCCAGTATTATTTAAGTTGCTGGGGATACTCTGCTCCAAATACTTCTGCTAGAATTTCGGTTTTAAGTTGCAATCCAGTGCAGCCCAGTTCTACGACTTCATATATTTTTTCTTGTTTAAACTTTTCGTCAAATTCCACTATGTTTGTAGTTTCAGTAATCATGTCGAATATGTGGACTTGTTCGTTATTATACGTCACAACGTGGCACCCGCAGCTTAGAGACATTTGTTGTTAAACTTGTGAGATCAATTAGAGAGATAAATCATCATTTAACTTGAAGATTCCGTTCTCGCTCAATACAAGCACTTTATCGCAGAATTAAACGAAGAATCCCTCGCACTCTTTAACAAAAACGAACCCGTTCTTCTCTTTCACGTACAGTTTATCCAGTTGTTTTGTGTACAACTTCCCGTTGAAACTGAACAACGCACAAACATCAGACAAAAATGACATAAATGCAGACGAAGAACTGGACTCCTCATCAACTACGTCAAACGTATTATAGGACTCATCAGCTTTTTCAATCTCGTTATTATTCAGCACATAAATAGAAGAGTCAAATTTGTAAAAGAGCTATCCTTCGTGCAGTATTGGCTTGAATAAGTGCCCAAGTTCTCTTATATCAAAAATATCTTCCTGAAGATACGTGACTACGTTCTATTGCTATTTATCCTAAATAAGAAGCTAGTGTCTGAATAACATAATGTACAAATCTGTGTAGGGAAGTAATTTATGCGTAAACATGTTGTGAACCAATTATTCTTCACTTTTTACACTATAATAGCTGTCTTCAGAACTATCCATTTTGTGAAGTGAAATAATTTAAACATTAATAATAATTTAAATAATATCAAAGTATATAAAATTCTTAACAAACAATAAATTAGCTATTAAAATGAATTTGCTATTAAAAAGAGCAATATATCGGCTCACTCTTTTGGTACATCTCAAAAAACATCCACTCAATAATCAATTACTTCGATCACAAGAAACATTTAAAAATGCTATATTCATTTTAACGTGACTTGATTGATAGTAATTAGCGTTAAAACTAAAATAAGAATATGGACTCCTACATGTACATAGTCACAGAAGTAAGGAACACATGAAAATGTTATTTTAAAATGTTCCTGTGATTGATGTGATAGCTGTTGATTTACTACCAGTAAGAATAATACTCAAATATGATGATATCCATATTTTTGTTTGAAGTGGGGTATTAATATAGATAAGAATAACTTATGTAAAACAAATAGTAAAACACTTCAATATATTCGTTTAATCGTGTTATAAAGTGCTATATTCTATAATCAAAATAAAAGTTTTAATAATCGCAACTATCGCCATATTTCTTATTAAATTGTTGATAAGTGATAAACAATTATTTTGATGAGATTGGTTTGAGCAGTTGGTGATATTGAGAACGTTATTGTGTAACTAAATGTGGATTTGTGAATTGTCACGATTTACGAGATGAAGATAGAATGATTAAATTGAGCCTTAGTACTGATGATAAGGTTACAGTTATGACAGTTAAGTAAGACAGTTAAGTGACTGTTTTAATCTATTAGTTATTCATTTCATGTATCATATTCATGTATCTTCCACTTCAGACTAAATATAATGACAGAAGAAGAAAGTATAAATAAGATTATTAATAAAAACTCACTAAATACGCTATCAGAATACGACAAGGAAATGACAGAAAAATATCATAGCTAGATCAAAGATGGTGTGCTTTAAATTTAATCAGATTCATTTAACTAGCTAGAACTGAAAAGTTTGGATTTCATTAAAGCTTTAAACATAAAAAAGTTAGTTCTTAGAAATTTGTTAAATGTAATTTCAAAGTTACAAAGTAAAACTATTACAGATCTAATTATAGAAAACTGCATTAACTTTTAAAACCCGAAGGACTTTGAACTCGAAAATCTTGAATATTTTAAAGTTATGAATTGTTTTAATTAAGGAATATGTGATTAAACGTTGGTTTATGACCTGCGCATGTTTCAAAAACTTAAAGACATTCACTTAAGAGGGTGCATGATTGATATGAGTCCACTTTCACAAATGAATAATCTTATTAAATTAACCTTAAATGACTGTGGTATTCGTAATACTGATATGTTTAGAACACTAACTAACTTAGTTGAACTTGGACTAAGTTTAAATAAAGGCATTAAAATTACATCACTTCGCCACTTGAACAAACTCACTAGTCTGAGTTTGTGTCACTGTGAACTAGTTTAAATAGATGAATTGAGACCACTAATTAATTTATTAGAGTTATATCTTCATGGTAATAAGTGTGATATATCCCCAGTTCAATACTTAACCAAGCTTACTAAATTAGGGTTAGAAGGATGCAATTAGGTTAACTTAGACGTATTGCAATAACTTGTTAATTTATAAGAAATACAACTTTACGATAATTCCATTGTTTACATTTAACCATTAGCAAGATTGAAACAAATAATCAAACTCTCGACATTTAAGAATTATATTATAGATATTCCATCTGTCTAGCACCATCCCAACTTCGAAAAGTTCGATTTTAGTTTTTAAGTACAGCCTTCATTCGAATTATTAAAGAGAGCCAACATATTTAGATCTATTAACAAACCTATTACTTTATTAAAATCTATTGATAAAAATTTTAAATAGGTATATACTTTCAGATAGAAACTAGAGTAGTGTCTAAAATAGTGTTAATAGGATCAAGCTAAGTTATTTTCACATGTTTCTTTGTTCTTTGAAAGAATAAACGTGTTTGACAGTCATCAGTGATTCAAATCGATTTTTAACATTCATTTCATAATATTTTTGATCAAGGCTCTCAATGAAAAATGGCCGGCTAATACTGCTTGCGAAGCTTTTAATGCTTGCCCAGCTTAATGAACCATGATTCAATATGATTCATATATATTAATTTATTATCCATACAAAAACTATTTATAAACCTATTTAAGTTTAGGATCACTGGTAGGACTCAACTTAACTTATGTTTGCTAAGCAATTAGAAGCTTGGTTTAAAAGCTGAGATAATGTACTTAAAGCATTCACGACTCGGGTTTATTTCTCACGGTTCATGAATTGATGAGTTTCGAAACTTCGCTATTAAAGCTCCGCTTTCTATCTATATTTCTCATTGTAATGCTGGCACAACTAAGAAAAGGGGATTAAATTTTTAACAGTTTCTAGGTATATCGGATATTACTCGCAGTGCTTGTTCATGTAGTTATCCCAGTATTATTTAAGTTGCTGGGGGTACTCTGCTCCAAATACTTCTGACAGAATTTCGGTTTTAAGTTGCAATCCAGTGCAGCCCAGTTCTACGACTTCATATATTGTTTCATGTTTAAACTTTTCGTCAAATTCCACTATGTTGGTAGTTTCAGTAATCATGTCGAATATGTGCACTTCCTCTTCATTATATGATATGATATTGCACCCGATGAACAATATTTACTATTACACGTTCGAAATCAACGTCATTGAAAGGTCCTCGTTCAGTTTGAACGTTCCGTCCCAGCAGAACATGAGCACTTTATCGCAGAATTGGGCGAAAAATCCCTTGCATTCTCTCACGAAAACAAACTTATCAGTTTTTTTCACGTAGAGTTTATGATTTTATTTATTGTACAGTTTCCCGTTGAAGCTGAATAACGAATAAAGATCAAGAAAAAAAGTCAACATGTCAAATTAAGTTGACTCACTGGACGCTGTGTCAAGTATTTAGTAGGATTCGGGAGCTCTTTCAATTTAGTTTTTGTTTAAGACGAAAATGGTCTGATTAAACTTGTAAAATAACTAACCATTGTGCAAAACCGGCTTTAGCATGTTCCAAACCTCCTCAACGATATAAAAATGCTCTAGCTAAGGATTGGTGACAATTTTTTGCTAATATTAGTCCTAAACTTCCAACTTGCCCCTATATAACATTAAATATAAGTCGTTATATGAAGATAACTTGTGTATATACATGTTATGAATTAATTATTCTTAGCTATTAACAGAATAATAACTATCATCTGAGCTTTCCATTAAATAGAAGTGAATAAGTATATAATAAATAATTAATATAATAGCAAATCTTTCGATCCTCATTATTTTTAAATCACATTATTAAAACAAAAATATTCAACTAAAATATTCACTTTGTCAGTGAAAATTTCATCAGTTCTCCCAGAATGCGAACCCGTTTATTTGTTCTCCGTCTTTGTTTTCGAGCGTTGGTGCGAGCAGTTTCAGGATTCTTCCTTCTCCGTGCATGTCGTATTTGTTTCTTTTTTCGGCTCCAACGAGTTATTTGAGGAGCGAAACTTGTTTTTCCTTCTGTGTTTTGAATCCGAATGCGATCATTAATAGTAGCAATCTAGTGAGTAGAGTGAGTGCGTTTTTCGTTTCTCTCTGGTTTTCTGTTATTTTCTGGTTTTAAACGTCAATTTCAAAGTTTAAAACGGAACTTTCAGCGTTTAAAAGGAGTTTATTCTAAAATATCGCGAATAAATCCTCGAAAAACGGGAAATTGACCGAATATTTCAATAGATTTTCGAGGTGGAACGCGTTATTCACGTTCTCCTGAATTTAAACGCTCAAAAACGGATGGAACTAACGCACGAAAATGGACGAACTCAAAACGAATCTAATTTTAAGGTCCAAATCCAGGATAGTAGTGTAAATAAGTGAATGATAAGGAGTCAGAGCGGGAGAGGAAGAAATTGCGAGAAAGAGCTCGTAATAGGCTGAGCGCAAGTTGAAGAGCAAATCTGGATTTTTGTAAGAACGGAGGTTATTACACTGTTTTGTGAAATCAGCGTAAGAATCGAAGAAAAACTAATTATTCACGTGCTTCGGAAGAAGAGAGGCGTTAAATTTCAATATTTGCATGTTCTACACCTCAAAAACGTTGTTCTGCTGATAATTCAACTGATTAACGGCATAATTCTAGTACTAAGGCGCATACGGAACCTTTTACCCCTAAAGAAGCAATTTTGCAACTTACTTCATTGAAGTGGAAATATATAAAAATAATACATTAAATGGATGTCACTTTCTTAATCATGTATAACTTTCATAATTATCTTTCTTCTTGTCTGCTGTGTACGTCTCACCAGTTTCATCAACAATAATTGCGCCTTTGTCGTCTTCAAGTATCGTATCATCGGCCAAGTGCTCGTTGTTAAGCAAACCTTCAATTTTAGTTACGTCTTTTGCGTATTTCTTAAGGATTTTATCAGGAACATACTTTTCAGCATTCTTTAGTCTAGCATAAGGCAGCACAATTAAAATGTTATTGTAAATTAACACACCACAAATTGATAATGCAAAACCTGTAATTTTGATAGGAGTAGCAACTTTATCAAAGGATTCCCAAGACACAGCTAAGCTTACTATCCAAATTAGCAAAGGTCTAAAGCAAGTGAAAGTTGTTCTTACAGATGCTGAAGCATTCTTAGTTGTGGCAAAACCAGACAAATTATTCATCATTGTGAGACACATATATGCTATTTAGAGACCCAATAATGCATTTGAATGCATAAGTTAATACCACCATCCTTTTACATCCTCCATCTTTCCATGATCGAATGGATCATCTATTTAACATAATATAGGAAGCGCTATAGCCATTTCAACGCAACCCCACATACCTTCATTAGCCATACCAAGAAGTGGTGGTATTTCTAAACTTCTCAAGAAAAATTCTTCAGACATGAAGAAACACATTTCAAAAACAGCTGCTAAGATTGTAACACCAGCACCCATTAATGGATCAATTGCAGATTGGTCATTATGAACCATGCCTGATATACCTGTTGTAACAAGACCACAAACTAAAATCAACAATCCACACATTTGAGGAAAGTCAAATTTATTTCTGTAATCTTTAAAAACAAAGGATATCATTGCAACAAAAATAATACTTGAGTTTCTTAAAATTGACTATATGGAAACCACAGACAAATAAATTGCAACATTTGTCAACCCTGAATTACACATATCACAAAATGCGGGAACTGCGAAACAAAATGTATGATACCACTTAAATTACTTCTTAGTGGTTTTTGCTTTGATTTCTTCATATTTCTTTTTGTTCAACAGTTTATCAAAGAAATAAATAATAAAGCAACAGAACTCTGCAACGAACATTGTTAAAGCCATAACGTATGGATGGTTAAACAACTATGGTTCACAACCATCACAGTAAGGAACCGCTGGAATTTGAGCTAAACCTTTTTTAACTAAGTTAGAACCTGTTCCAGCCATTGTATTAATTGCGATAAATATCCAACCTTTCTTAGATATTGATCCAAAGGTCATTCTAGGTGGTGCACACTGAGATTTCATTGTGGAGCGGATAAACATACATAGACACTAAACAAAATTATTGATAATATATTAAGTTAAGACTTTAAGAATTATAAAAATTGTAATGTGAAATTTATCCAACAATAAAAACTAGCTATGTGATCTATATACTATAAGTATTTCAAATTCTTCTTTTAGTACTTTTCAAAAACACGAATCACCACAATTTTAGTGTGCATTATTATGTTCATATTATTAAAATTCATATAAGACAATAGCTAAAAGGTCAAGTCCCAAATTTAAAACATGTGTATATAATAGCTGTATATAATAGTAATTTACATGAAATAGTTGTTGTTCCGTTTTAATTCATGTTCTGATTCAAATGTACAAAACCAGATAAAATCAAAACATTCAATCTGATTTGTACCATTAATTATATACTTTCATATAATATACAGTTTATTTTATTTGAATAAAAGCTCACAAAATCTGTCATTCTTTTATTTGTTGTCCTTTTGCGTTTTCAACTTATATAACGTGTAACTGATTCATTTTGTTGTCATTGTTCAATATTGTATAAATAATAGTATACATATCGGTATATATTAGAAAACGAAAATACTGTTCAATAACTTGCTTGATCAATAATTGATTAAAAGAAAACCTCTAAAACAATGTGTTCAAAATAGAAAATGTGATTATTTACACTCGCTTATGTTCCAATTCCAAGTTCAATAGTCGACGATTACTTCAAGCCCATCCGATCCAGCGTTGCCTTAGACTCCGCCTGAACATTTCTTTAATTACTTTGTGTAGACTTTGTGTAGTTTGTGTAGCATTAGTGGCCAGCTTGGCTTCGCTACTACGCAGAAAAAGTCACTCACTCAACCCTTTCTAACTCTCTAGCTTTTTCGACCATTTGCAACTGCAATTAGTTGATTTTGTCCCCCTTTTCCTCGTTTTTCAAAACTGTTTTGTTGAATTTCTCTACCAGTTCCTCTCGTTTGTTGAACATTTCGCTGTGTTTGTACCTCATCGTGAACCGCTCGAACAGATCCACGTTTGAATTATTGTTATTATTTTAAAACTGTTTTGAGCTGTTTTCTCCGGTTATAATTGAGTTTGAGAAGCCAGAAAACAAGTAAGAGAGGTTAATTACAGTGTGTAAACGCTGAGTGAAGAGCTTGTCGGTGTTCATCGGGTTCCTCTCAACTGAGAAGTGCTTCAAATGTTGTTTGTCCTGAATGAAGAAGAGCTCCTCGGAGGTGAAGAGCTGGTTTAGATTCAACTCGAGGGCCTAGAGCTACTGTTGGCTGTAAAGAGGCTCCAGAGAGCATAACTTGTTTCCGTTCGCGTACAAATGAGTCAGGGAGAGGTTTTCGATGAATTTCAGAGATTTTAACCCATTGTTAGACACGTTCAAGAAGATAACCGTTCGAGGAAGGGAGATACTTGTTAAGACGTTGTTGGACACGTCGCAGTGAGTGAGTTTGAAGAAATGAGAGAAATCGGCCTGAGACAGCTTGTTTCCAGACAGATTCAAGTTAGACAAACGCGGTAAATGCACCTTGGAAACGTGGGCGACGCAGTTGTTGGATAGATTCAAAGTAGTTATGTTCAGGCCGCTCAAGAAATCCAGTGAATCGATTTAGTTATGCTGCAGATGAAGCTCCCTCAAATTAACTAGGCGCGAATTAAACAAAAATAGAAGAGATCTAACGCCACAATTCGACAACTGTAAACATATCAAATCGGACAACTCCTAAATGCCATTCGGATTTACAGTTTAATTGTTTACGAAAATATATGACGGATTCGCGGATATAATGTTTCTAAATGATGTTTAGTACTATGTAAAAGATAATGACTACCGAGACTGTACTTAAATGTCGAGTTTGAGATATTCCTTAATTAAAGTTATGTATTGCGTAACCTCTTCTGTTACAGGCTCCTAA
Source organism: Hexamita inflata (assembly GCA_963988835.1). Classification (NCBI taxonomy): domain Eukaryota; phylum Fornicata; order Diplomonadida; family Hexamitidae; genus Hexamita; species Hexamita inflata. The sequence goes on from CAXDID010001177.1 coordinate 205,938, forward strand.
ATTTATGATAAATATTCATCCAAAATCTCTTAAGATCCATTTTAGTAAATCTTCTGGGCAATAGCATACAATTCATCTAGGTGCGATTAAGTGAGCATTTATATGGTGTGGACATGCATTACGGATCTGTTTTTCATAAATCCATACCACAGTTTTTGAATATTATTACATAATTTTAATAATGCAATTAATATTTTGCTAATGAGTTCTTGTTATAAGAAGGCAATAACTTCAAGATAGAGAAGGCTTCGCCAATGTTTCAAACACGGAATATACTTATCTAAGACCAGTTCAGTGTAAAATCTAACTTGGGTTGTTCACGATGTCTAAATTTAGTTTAAAGATAGGCTAGCAAAATTATTCCACAGTATCGTTGATACTACTGTAGTTACGCAAGGTTTGACATATCTCAATCAAACAACTAACTCTAAAACCTAAATTAATTTATATTATACGAGCTATATGCACAGGTAGTATAGTGATCGGCTGTGTTTGGATTGCTATTTGAAGATATACGCCTGATTGACCGATTCTTAAATGTAATGCCATATTAGTACTCCTGAAAATTAAATAAAAAACAATATTAAAAATATATTTTGTAACATGAGATACTAACACTAATTCAAATAGTATTCACTTCTAATAATTGGGCCAATGTATGATATAGATCTCGCTAGTCTATGTCTTCTGTCTTTGGCTTGGATTGTTCTAGCACTCGTGTAGCTGTTCTCTTTGAATAGCTGAATGCCGAATAGAACGATTACCAATGGTAATCATCAGATAACTTGCTTTTCATCTGTAGCTGTAGGTCTTTGTTGCATACATTGAGCCCTAGCTTCATAGCCTCAGTTATCAAACCAGTTAATAATTGTTGGTCTTCTTTAGACACCTTTTTGTTGATTTGTCTCTGGTAAGTTTCGGTGATCCATCGTTTCAGACTTCGCTTCTGAATGCCAAGTATGTCGGCTGGCTTGGTCCAGTTGAACTTCTTATCATCCAATAGTTAGACGATGGTGTCATTAGTGATGTCATTCTCGGCTATCTTGAGTTGCTTCTCAATTTATGACAAAATAACTCGCAGTGTGAACTCTGTGTTTAAGATAGAATGTGGCATGGTGTTTCTCTTTAAAGTGGGGCGAAAAATATTTGTTATAATACTGTATATGGTGCAATATAACACTATGTTTGAAACACACTATTTATCTGAAATCTCAATGTCTAATATGTATGGGACAGATTCAAAACTAAAATATTGAAAATCTTTCGGTTATGCGCTCACTGAGATAATACGTTGCAACAAATTAAACGAGATACGAGATATTTGAGATTCAGTCAGATACTTGAAAATACATGGAACACGGTCATTAGAGTCGTTTACTGAAGAAGATCACAACCGTTGTATCTCTTTTAAATTCCACATTATATTATTATAACTTAATCAAAAATATTTTGATACGTGCTGTATATTTGGTAATAGAGTGCATGTATTTCATCAACATTCCATTTGGGTGAAGAATTACAAAAGTGTAGTATATTGAAACAATCATTCTCAAAAGTGCCATTATTGTCTATTGTTGAATGGTTATATCACAATATACTCTTTTGTATACTCTGTGTTATCATTTGCTCATTCGATCGTAATTGAATTTCATAGCCACGTTAAATAATGAAGTGATAAAACCTGCAGACAAACGCGAAGCGGCCGTTCTTTAAATAGATCGCGGGTGTACCGATCTCAAAAGTGTAAAATACAAGAGTTGTAACCTCATCAAGTTCTGGTGTATGACATTTCTGTTAGGAGTGACTCCTACACCAACTTATAGCTATTAATTAACAAAAAGATCTAAATTAATAGAAAAAGGTGAGGCCAGAGAAAAAGGTGACCTGCACAGACGTAATTTATGGGGTGATGCATTGGTAATTAACTTCTAATATAACTTATAGTTCCAAAATATACAGTTTGTAATCTCAAATGAACATAGATATATAAAAATATTAAAAATGTGTTATTTTGAATAATCTACTATTTTCCCTTTTAATCATCAGATATAATTTAGTTTGAGAACCCAGAGAAGAGGTAAATACTGAGGTGGTTGATAACCGCGTGTAAACGTTAAGTGAAGAGCTTGTTGGTGTTCATCGGGTTCCTCTCAACTGAGAAGTGCTTCAAATGTTGTTTGTCCTGAATGAAGAAGAGCTCCTCGGAGGTGAAGAGCTGGTTTAGATTCAACTCGAGGGCCTAGAGCTACTGTTGGCTGTAAAGAGGCTCCAGAGAGCATAACTTGTTGCCGTTCGCGTACAAATGAGTCAACAAGAGGTTTTCGATGAATTTCAGAGATTTTAACCCATTGATAGACACATTCAAGAAGATAACCGTTTGAGGAAGGGATATACTTGTTAAGGCGTTGTTGGACACGTCGCAGTGAGTGAGTTTGAAAAAATTAGAGAAATCGGTCTGAGACAGCTTGTTTCCAGACAGATTCAAGTTAGACAAACGCGGTAAATGCACCTTGGAAACGTGGGCGACGCAGTTGTTGGATAGATTCAAAGTAGTTATGTTCAGGCCGCTCAAGAAATCCAGTGAATCGATTTAGTTATGCTGCAGATGAAGCTCCCTCAAATTAGTCAGGCGCGAATTAAACAAAAATAGAAGAGATCTAACGCCACAATTCGACAACTGTAAACATATCAACTCGGACAACTCCTAAATGCCATTCGGATTTACAGTTTAATTGTTTATGAAAATATATGACGGATTCACGGATAGAATGTTTCTAAATGATGTTTAGTACTATGTAAAAGATAATGACTACCGAGATTGTACTTAAATGTCGGGTTTGAGATATTCCTTAATTAAAGTTATGTATTGCGTAGCTTCTTCTGTTATAGGCTCCTAAATTTATGATAAATATTCATCCAAAATCTCTTAAGATCCATTTTAGTAAATCTTCTGGGCAATAGCATACAATTCATCTAGGTGCGATTAAGTGAGCATTTATATGGTGTGGACATGCATTACGGATCTGTTTTTCATAAATCCATACCACAGTTTTTGAATATTATTACATAATTTTAATAATGCAATTAATATTTTGCTAATGAGTTCTTGTTATAAGAAGGCAATAACTTCAAGATAGAGAAGGCTTCGCCAATGTTTCAAACACGGAATATACTTATCTAAGACCAGTTCAGTGTAAAATCTAACTTGTGTTGTTCACGATGTCTAAATTTAGTTTAAAGATAGGCTAGCAAAATTATTCCACAGTATCGTTGATACTACTGTAGTTACGCAAGGTTTGACATATCTCAATCAAACAACTAACTCTAAAACCTAAATTAATTTATATTATACGAGCTATATGCACAGGTAGTATAGTGATCGGCTGTGTTTGGATTGCTATTTGAAGATATACGCCTGATTGACCGATTCTTAAATGTAATGCCATATTAGTACTCCTGAAAATTAAATAAAAAACAATATTAAAAATATATTTTGTAACATGAGATACTAACACTAATTCAAATAGTATTCACTTCTAATAATTGGGCCAATGTATGATATAGATCTCGCTAGTCTATGTCTTCTGTCTTTGGCTTGGATTGTTCTAGCACTCGTGTAGCTGTTCTCTTTGAATAGCTGAATGCCGAATAGAACGATTACCAATGGTAATCATCAGATAGCTTGCTTTTCATCTGTAGCTGTAGGTCTTTGTTGCATACATTGAGCCCTAGCTTCATAGCCTCAGTTATCAAACCAGTTAATAATTGTTGGTCTTCTTTAGACACCTTTTTGTTGATTTGTCTCTGGTAAGTTTCGGTGATCCATCGTTTCAGACTTCGCTTCTGAATGCCAAGTATGTCGGCTGGCTTGGTCCAGTTGAACTTCTTATCATCCAATAGTTAGACGATGGTGTCATTAGTGATGTCATTCTCGGCTATCTTGAGTTGCTTCTCAATTTATGACAAAATAACTCGCAGTGTGAACTCTGTGTTTAAGATAGAATGTGGCATGGTGTTTCTCTTTAAAGTGGGGCGAAAAATATTTGTTATAATACTGTATATGGTGCAATATAACACTATGTTTGAAACACACTATTTATCTGAAATCTCAATGTCTAATATGTATGGGACAGATTCAAAACTAAAATATTGAAAATCTTTCGGTTATGCGCTCACTGAGATAATACGTTGCAACAAATTAAACGAGATACGAGATATTTGAGATTCAGTCAGATACTTGAAAATACATGGAACACGGTCATTAGAGTCGTTTACTGAAGAAGATCACAACCGTTGTATCTCTTTTAAATTCCACATTATATTATTATAACTTAATCAAAAATATTTTGATACGTGCTGTATATTTGGTAATAGAGTGCATGTATTTCATCAACATTCCATTTGGGTGAAGAATTACAAAAGTGTAGTATATTGAAACAATCATTCTCAAAAGTGCCATTATTGTCTATTGTTGAATGGTTATATCACAATATACTCTTTTGTATACTCTGTGTTATCATTTGCTCATTCGATCGTAATTGAATTTCATAGCCACGTTAAATAATGAAGTGATAAAACCTGCAGACAAACGCGAAGCGGCCGTTCTTTAAATAGATCGCGGGTGTACCGATCTCAAAAGTGTAAAATACAAGAGTTGTAACCTCATCAAGTTCTGGTGTATGACATTTCTGTTAGGAGTGACTCCTACACCAACTTATAGCTATTAATTAACAAAAAGATCTAAATTAATAGAAAAAGGTGAGGCCAGAGAAAAAGGTGACCTGCACAGACGTAATTTATGGGGTGATGCATTGGTAATTAACTTCTAATATAACTTATAGTTCCAAAATATACAGTTTGTAATCTCATATGAACATAGATATATAAAAATATTAAAAATGTGTTATTTTGAATAATCTACTATTTTCCCTTTTAATCATCAGATATAATTTAGTTTGAGAACCCAGAGAAGAGGTAAATACTACATAACCTCGAATTGAGACACCCACCCCCTTTCACTTATAGACACCCGAAGTGCTCAGATACAGACACCTTCGATTTTTTATAGTAAATGTGTCTATAACTGAACTACAAAAGGGGTTGTAAGTGAATTGAACATAGTAAATCTCGTTTGTATTTACTAGATTTATAAGAGCTTTTGAGCTTTGTGTGACCATAAAAATATATTATATGTTACTTAATATTCTATCTATTGGTAATTTATGCGAAATATATCAATAAACCAGAAATTTGATTACATTTTCAAAATATTTTTTGAAAAGGTGTCTGTAACTGAAATGGAAAACCAAATCTGACACAGGAAATATACCAAACTGAGTCAGATTTGCTCTCACTTATAGACACCCTGACTATTTTTGAAAACTGCTAGGGTGTCTGTATTCGAACAAGGGTGGGTGGTTCAATTCGAGGTTATGTAGTACTGAGGTGGTTGATAACCGCGTGTAAACGTTAAGTGAAGAGCTTGTTGGTGTTCATCGGGTTCCTTTCAACTGAGAAGTGCTTCAAATGTTGTTTGTCCTGAATGAAGAAGAGCTCCTCGGAGGTGAAGAGCTGGTTTAGATTCAACTCGAGGGCCTAGAGCTACTGTTGGCTGTAAAGAGGCTCCAGAGAGCATAACTTGTTGCCGTTCGCGTACAAATGAGTCAACAAGAGGTTTTCGATGAATTTCAGAGATTTTAACCCATTATTAGACACGTTCAAGAAGATAACCGTTTGAGGAAGGGAGATACTTGTTAAGACGTTGTTGGACACGTCGCAGTGGGTGAGTTTGAAAAAATGAGAGAAATCGGTCTGAGACAGCTTGTTTCCAGACAGATTCAAGTTAGACAAACGCGGTAAATGCACCTTGGAAACGTGGGCGACGCAGTTGTTGGATAGATTCAAAGTAGTTATGTTCAGGCCGCTCAAGAAATCCAGTGAATCGATTTAGTTATGCTGCAGATGAAGCTCCCTCAAATTAGTCAGGCGCGAATTAAACAAAAATAGAAGAGATCTAACGCCACAATTCGACAACTGTAAACATATCAACTCGGACAACTCCTAAATGCCATTCGGATTTACAGTTTAATTGTTTATGAAAATATATGACGGATTCACGGATAGAATGTTTCTAAATGATGTTTAGTACTATGTAAAAGATAATGACTACCGAGATTGTACTTAAATGTCGAGTTTGAGATATTCCTTAATTAAAGTTATGTATTGCGTAGCTTCTTCTGTTATAGGCTCCTAAATTTATGATAAATATTCATCCAAAATCTCTTAAGATCCATTTTAGTAAATCTTCTGGGCAATAGCATACAATTCATCTAGGTGCGATTAAGTGAGCATTTATATGGCGTGGACATGCATTACGGATCTGTTTTTCATACATTTATACCACAGTTTCTTGCATATTTTTAAATAATACAACGATATTTGTTATACAATTTGTTTGTATATATAAATGTTGGGGAAAATATGAAATAATAAATACATCATTATTATTTTCCATACTCTAATATTTTCATATGCTCTCTTTTGCACGTAAGTGATAGACTATAAAATTAACTCAAAAGAGTTACTATAACTTACTATAAATATATTATAATCTAATTATAAACAACATATCAAAAATCTGTTTTCACTCTTTCTTCTAAAACAGGCCCCACCACACACGTCCGTGTGCGTCCCAGCCCTCCGCTCTAAAGTTCCCCATTTTCTTCTCTGCGAATCCAATTTAATTCAGAACTTAAATGAGTTCGTCCTTTCCAATGAACCAGGATTTTCAATTATTTACGAATTCGGAGTGGTTCGATTCGGGAAAGTCCCAGAGGCTCGAGTTAAATGATTAATCGTGCAAATCAAGTAAAAGTTTGATCTCGTTCGTGCACGCGTCATGCTCTCGAATGAACAAAAACTGATTTGGTTTTAAGTACCTGTATGCGTTTTTAAGTACTTATTTGTATTAAGATATATGGTGCAGGGTCATGGAGATGGTGATGAGGTCGATTTTATGCTCGAAATCAGGATTGAACTCGGTTCCAGAGGATTCGATGAAGGTTATGTTCTGAGAAATGCAGGGCCTGATGTCCATCCCGTAAATGCTCTCTTTAGATAAATTTAAGGCCTGGCCGCACTACTCAACGATGAAACCGTCCGAGCAGCCTATGTCGAGTATGTTTGATATTTACTAGCCACTGACGACCTCCTTGAGCTCATTCACACGCTAAGTTTGCCTCTTAGCAGAATTTGGAGGATCAGATTGCTTCGGAGCTGGGCGCTCACGCTAATGCAAGAACTTGTACAACTGAAGCTGGAACTCCTCGTCTTTCATATTACGATATCTGTACAAGAAATCCTCAACTTACCTAAGCGGGACACGGTACTTGCGAATGTCAGGTGAACGCACCATCAACCAATCAGCAAACAACTCAAGAAACTGACGATTCTAAAGCAAAGTTGAAGCCTGCAATCCGGAATAAATCGGTGGATTTGCTAAAGAAGAATCTGGAACAATCTCCTTTTACTGCTAGATGAACTGAGAAACGATTTACGAAGGAGTAATCACAACAGGCGAAGGCAATATAAATTATACTTCCTACTAAATATAAATCGGAGCATTCGGAAACTTCTAGTTCTCTAAAAATAACAGATATTCTTAAGTATTTACTAAAAGCTGTGATGAAAGACTTATTTCATATATTTTCCTAAAATTAGAAGTTATCTAACTACGATCATATGAAAAAACTTAATCGTCGATCTTAACTACTATTAGTATGTCTCTATGATAATCGAATGAACCAAAAAGTTAATGATCTATTTCTGTATCTCTGTACGTAATATATTTTTTGAGCTACTCCATAAAAGTTGTGGTGTGAAATTAATTATATATGGTGATTTAGAATGTATTAGTTAATAACAGTATGAGTCTTTTTCTCTATTTTCTCTTTTCCTTTGTGTATAAATCATGTTAAGATGAGTTGTTGTTATTTAGATTTAGTCTTTTCATTATTATGATATTTTCTTAGTATTGTTGAATAACAATGAGTCAATACATGTATTATGAAATTATTATTCATTATTCTTTATGAAAGATTGACAAAACATTTTGATTAATGTAATATTGATTGTTTTTCTTATTTCATAAGATTTTAAAGTTAGTAAATATCCACTCTTAAATGATATCATCAATAATTTAGAAAGATACACAGATGTATAAAAATGAAATAATTGATTTATCAAAATTGAATGGCACTATATCATCAATAAAATTTTAAGATTGCTAATTTATTAACAATATCATAGACTTAGTTTGTGAAAATATATCTTTCATAAACTGTAATTTAGACACATTAAATCAATTTTAGAAATTAAAATATTAAAAGCTAAGTTTTCATCATTATGATTAAGATACAAGAATATATAGCAAATATATTGGTATAGAACTTGGTAAATTAAATATAATAAATTTAAATCATGCAGTTTTAACTTTATCTGTATTATCATAAGAAAACGTTTTAATGAACATATAAAAACACCCGTAAAATAACTTGGATGTTCAGATAAATTGTATTTAACCGTTAAGTTTATAATTATTTGATTGTTCTGTTGATTTAGCATAATTAAAGTTCAACTTTATATACTTATCGTTATAATCATGTACTATTTTAAATTAAGGCAAATAAAATGTAATAGTGAAAGGTAATTTAAGTCTTATCCAAATAGACATTTCTGATTTCAGTACTTTTTAAAGTACATTACACTTTATAGATGTACACTTAATTTATCTAAAGATAATAATAGTAATATAAAAACATTTGAATGTAATAAATGTAGGTTAAAGAGTATATCTTTCAATAATTTTAATAGTTTATATTAAGTATAAATACGTTAAATAAAATACTAAAATATTTCTAAACCAAATGCCAATCGAATTATTAATAAGTACGTTAAAAATTCATATTAAAGAAATATAGTTAAGAAAAGACTTGCTAATTAAGCTAAATAAGTAGTAACAAAAGTTAATAAGACTTTTTAAATAGTATAACAGATAAAAATTCTTTTTAACAAATTAATTTATAGTTATAATTTAACTGGTTTGGAGTGATGATAATTATCTACTTACCTTTCTTTTACATTTATTACTATTTTATATTTTTAAACAAATTACAAAAAATTACAAAAACTAAACAAATTAGAATTAATACAAATATTGGGTAGTAAGCTATTTAGTATTATGGTAGAACTATTCAGTGCATTTAACACAACTACAGTAGTTTTAAAATATTTGTTTAACTCACTCCAATATATAAAATGTAATAAATTTAGGTACAATAAGAAATAAACACTGAAAAATATGACAAATTTATGATTGAAATGTATTAAAATAGATAAAATAACTAGTAATTGATTATAAAAAATGATTCTTCTTTAAAATATTTTTCCTTCGTTGATAATCTGGGAATTATTGCTTTGATGATTTATAACTGTTGTGATAAAAAATAGATAATATAATTCGATAAAGTCCCTAAAACGATTACTAATTTAGGTATATCAGATTGTAAGCTTGATAATATATAAGGACTTGACCAAATGACATAATTAGCAATACTAGACTTATAAAACAACAAACTTTGTTCAATAGAATCTTTGAAGCATTTATATGGACTTAATAATTTATAAATTCGACATAATCAATTAAAACAAATTAAATCATTAGCTACAATGATTAATCTTATTTCACTAAACCTTAGTGACAATATGATCACAGATTTATCTCCTTTACAGTATTTAATAAAGCTTTAAAAATTAGAATTAACGAATAATCTAATTACTAATCTCTTACCTCTTAAAAATTTGATAGATATACAGCATTTGAATTTAATGACTAATAATTTTGAAAATGTAGATTATTTGTCAAATATGTAGAAGCTTAAATATTTGAATATATCTCACAATCAAGTTATAGATGTTAGTCATCTTTCCTAACTGAATTGTCTGACATAATTAATTTTGTCCAACAATAACATAATATTTATTCAACCACTTGAGAAACTATCTGATATTACTTCGTTAGAAGTGTAATATAACAAAATACTTGATATTTCGGCTTTATAAAACAACAAATATAGATCAAGTTTTATAACGCATTCGCAAAAGAACCCGTCTCAAAAGGAAACATTTATGGCTTACAAAATACTCCAAATATAACGCACATCTTTATTAAAATGCAAGGCGACTTCCAGAAAACACGGGGTGTCTCGCTTTAATGGGAATTTCAATGTAAAAATATCTTCCTAGTTTCTCTCTGTTTTAAATAATTATCTCAATTTCTAAAAACTTGTTGAAACAGTCATATAAAGAGATTCCTGCGATTATTAGTGATGTTAATTTAAATTTATGATTTGAATGCAATCCATATACCTTTTCTACTTATTTTGCAAATAAATATTACTTGATGGTCCACACGAGTCGATGAACTCGTTAGTAGAATTTTGCAATGAAACGGCTCTCACCTGACTTTTTCATCTCAATTAATCAATTATGTGTCAATTATACACACAAAGTATATATTAAATATATATTCTTTGATTTTTACTATTTTCAATATATATTTACATTATTCAACAATTGTAATTACTTTAACTCTTTTCGACCCAGAGGGTGTATCAAAAATTGAAAGCGTCGTTGGATTACTCAAGTTTTTATAAATTATGCTAATTCCAGATACTTAGGACTCGACACAAAACGGCTTTCATATCCAACGTACGGATCTGAAATGCGAGGCCAAAAAATAACGAAAAAATGAGTAAATTTCTAATTTTGATTTTTTAATAATGTTATAAATCAAAATTTTATCACTCAAAAGTTACGGAGGGTACTATAAAGTATCATACACAAATTTATTGAATTACTTTCCTTGTGTATTTGAAGACGAGTTTTAGTAGTCTTGGTAACTTGGCTTTTGGAGATTACAGTTCTTTTAAAAATTAAATCACGTGTGGCATTTAAGTTTACTTGGTCATTGTGATACGTTTACTAAAATTTAGGTTCTTCTGAATTAAATGGCGGTATGAAACATGTTATTGGTGTGGTAATGTTATAATAGCTTAATTTATTTGTAATTAGAATATTAATAAAATTAACATTTTAAATGAAATTCAAATTGTTTGCTAGATATGGGACAGTTTATCCAAAGTCCTAAAAGTGTCCAAATATATATAAAATAATATTAGAATCACTAAGTTCTGGTAGACTGTCGGCGGAAAACATGTTATCTGGGTCGAAAAGAGTTAATCTTTAAAAACTGGTCGGGTTAATTTGGGTTCTTTTGTTTTCTATAGTTCTAAAAATTTATATATTATTATATTATATAGTAACTCGACAATTCAGTTTTTTCAATTTTTGGACCCACTTCATTAACAGAAAATGAGAAATAGAAGACTTGAAGCTTAAAAATATTTCGTATCATAATATTGCTTCTACTAAGCGGAATTAGTGCAGATTACTTATAATAGGAACTGAATCATATTATATCACATCTGCATCATACTAATTTAGTCAAATTATAATATTCCAACGTATCAAACAATTTAAAGATGAGTTAATAATAAAAATGCATTTTTATTCAAGTAAGATTGTGATAACATGCTTTCAAAAATATATTCGCTTACTTGATTGACAATATTAAATTTATTAAATTTTGGTCTCTATATAAGCTAACTGGTTTTGGCAATAAATTTTAGTAACAAGATTAAAGAAATTATTAGTTTTATGCTAGACAATACCAGAGTCAACATCAACAAAGAAAATAATTACCACAATTATGAATACGGTAAAGACAAAACAACTAGTAAGATTATGAAAATACATCATTATGTTAACCATAAAATATTAATAAAAAATGTTATAATTGAGGCAAGCAGTTTAAGATGTGCGCTGAAGTTGTTAGAGTGATTTGTATTTTTAACTTGTTGATAAGTAAAATACAATTTATTAAAATTAATATTATATGATTATACTCTTGCACATCTAGTTTTTACAAATTAATAATAACTATTAAGTAAGAATCAATATAGTTGTATACTATCTTGAAATAATAATACGTTAAATTATAATTATCTTCTTCATGATCAAAAATATTAAATATAATTAATATTGAATTTCGCAGTAATAGATGCAAGTGATATTAACTACAGTAATATTTATAAAAATTGATGTTCTATGTAATATATTATAATATAAATGCTTGTAGTATTCTAGTTGCTCATAATTTGAGTGATCTTTTTTTCGACTCTGGATTAGCTGGATATGGAGTGAAATTAAAAAATGAACTATATACAACCTCTCACTAATACATATATCATATTGATTTTACTCTATATTCTATTTAATTTTTTCGAAAAACCTTTGTTTTCGGTTTTTAAAGATTAACTAGCCTAAGCGTTATTAAATGACCTTATCATCTAAGGATCAATTTAATCATTCCATCTTTATCTCATCAGATAATCCATAAATCCTTAGTTACACAAAAACTAATCTCAATATCACAGCTCATCTTCCATACATAATCTATTCATAACATTATAAACGATAAATATAAAATTAATTATGAATTATAAAATAAAATAAAACGATCAATAAAAGCTCTGTTGAACAAAAACCAGGAAAACGAAAATAACTGAGGCCCAAACGAGAACCGTCACAAATCCGCTTTTCTTCTGCTCACGAACGTCCAGAACTTTTTGGACGTTCGTAATCAGCTTCGAAGCGTTGTTAAGGTCTTCGAAGTAGTTGTTCACGTTCGGGAACTCGAACACGAGCTTGAGTTATTTTTAGAGCTGAAGCAAATAATCATTTAGCTCATTGATATAATTGAAGCAGTTCGAATACTATTATTCATTGAGAAACTATTGGTAATTGGGTGTTAAGAACTTAATCTGGTATATTCCAGAACCTGTTATCTATGATACTTCGAATATTACACCATCGTAGTCGCACGTTTTGGTCTCTGTCAGGTTTATCATCTGATTCCGGATGCAGTACTGACCCCCGTCCATTTAGTAGTAGATCTGCGTCATCCCGCACTTAAACAGTAGTCTAACCAACTTCTCGTTGAATTTCTGAGGCTGACATATTGTGGCATCCAACAGATTGTAGTAATTCACTAAGAACTTTGGCTGCTTTAACGAATACTACACAGGGATCGCCACAAACATACTAAATTGATTCACGTACAAGATGTTCTGCTCATCTGCGAAACATGAGGCAAAATCCTGTTGGGATTTCCGCTTCGAGATATCAAAATAACCTACGCCAGTCAATTAATCCATTATTCTGCTCTCTAGTATATATAACATGTTGTTCACGCAATGCGAGTAAGATATTTAACTTTCAACATATTTTGGATTGTAGATAATTTATAGCAAATTATTAAATTAATAACACCCAGCACACGTTGTAATCTGTCTGTCATACCCATTTTAGGGAACAATCGATATTTAACTTTGATAAAACGTTCGTTTGTTTTACGTTCTGATTGAATATAATGATATAAATGGTTGATTTGCGAATTCTTTAGTACACATTTACATCATATTGACTCTAATCAAAACACAAAATGGTTGTTCTATATATTATTTCTATTTAAAATAAACAAATCTCTCCAACTGAATAAACCATGCCAATTTCTTATCAACATTTAAAATAACACCAAACACCAACTTAATTTATCCTTCTTAAATCATTTGATTGATGCCGATTTATCTGATAGCTTTCACTATTCGTGAGTCCCTTCGAATAGTTCTAGTCAAAATATTAGTTTTCACATTATTTTCAATTTTGTAAAAGTACAGACCTTTCCACGGAATTGTAGCTTAAATTTCGTTGTCGTAGTAGTTTAAACATTTATCAGTTTAAAATTTTTGTTTAAAGTAATTACAATCGTTATATTTATTAAGTTCAGTTTCATCAGGATTTATATTGAACTACTTATATTTATATTATTTGTCAACAAAGAATTATGAGGATGATATTGTAGTTAATCTGCTATTACTTATATCAGTTTAAGAACTGGTATGGTGTTATAATTTTTAATAAGTTGATAAATATAGTTTTTGTGATTCCTTTGAAATTATTTTAACTTATGTTAAATTATTATATGTTTACCATATTTTTGAATATGAACTATTGATAACTATTGAATCCACATTTCTTAAACCGTTATTTATTGTTGATAATGTGTAATCATTTATAATTATTTAATTATTTTAAAGAGATGGCATTGAAAATGAATAATGAATAATTTGATATCCCAAAGTATATCCATACTTTTTAATAGTCTATTATTAATCCATTAATGATACTAAAGGGCGATCCCCTTGTTGATTTGAAGCTGAATATCGATATAAGTACAGGATTTATTAATAGTCATAGACATATTGTTCATTAATAAACAATAATGCATTTTAATTAATATATTCTTCGAATTACGCCGTTATCAGATCAATTACTGCAGCTTACGAAATTGATAATCCCATTACTCCTTTATAGACACCCTCATCAAAAACAGGTTTAATTAAGTAAAGCATCATATCATTGTATTGATTTTAAGAAGTTAAAATCAAATTAGTAATAGTGTATTCTTTATCAATATATTGCAATAATATTTAAGAAATTTGTAAAATATAATAATCTTTAAGTTATAGTAAACTTGAAAATTATCTATTCGAATTATTTGATTCTATTAATTAAGCTTTTAATTGTTTAATATTCATTTGTATATATAGGTCTTTATTATTTTACAAATTTTGCAGATTAATTACTTTATTTGTAAATCTTTTAATTGTTAATTTATTTGTTTAACTTTAATTTATTTTTAACACACTAATGATTTTTGGATTAACAAAAACAAATTGAGTGTTAGTATAATTTAATTCGAGGTATCTTTTTGGATTTATGTCACATTTAATGCCTTTTGTGAGAATAAAAACTATTGTATTATTTATATTATTATACAAATTATCAAATAACGAAATTAATTAGAAAAAATTGATTTATTTACTAGAAATCTAAAATATTTCAAAAATATATGTATAATCCGCGTTATATCCTTATCCACTAAATATTAAAGTTATTTCTGATCCAATTGTGTATATATTAAGATAAATCGTCTAAGAAATCATATTAATTGTAGACATCAGTAGTAACTTTTGTAACTCTAATTCTTTTTCATTAACGTTCAAATCAATATAAAAATCTAGGCTATCCATTTTATCAAATGCAAATGGAGCCATTGTAAGTGACGCATCGAAATCATATTGTTATCTATTGTAGGGATAAATGTAAGTTGAAAGGTTTTCATCAACGTATATTATCTCTTCAAACGAATTATATATTTCATTGTTATTCAAAATGTCAATTGTTCCAGTTATCTATTTTAATTCATCAAAAAAGGATGTATTAAAAGAAGTATTAGAGTATATATTTTGATTATTGTTTTATATATAAGAATTATAATGAGTTTTCATAGCGATAGATAAATTTATATTAGAATTATAACGCTCTATGGTAGTATCCGTCGTTTAATTTAATAGTGGCGCTTCAAAATTAACTAATAAAGAGTTATTTGCAAATTAAAATGGCTTTAAACTGTCTAATAAGTTAATTCTTTTTGTTATGTATTGAGTTATAACTTAATGAATACTAATTTGTGTTTTTGTGCTCTATGGTTATGAATTACGGGTTAAATTTTAGATTAATTAGTGCAAACCCGATTATAAATTCAGGGTGTTTAAATAAGTTTAGGCTAAGTCTTCTACAAAAGATTGCTCCAATAGTGTTTAAAAAATGAATATCATATTTGAAGTGGGCTGTTTGTTACTTTAATATAAAAATATACGCATAATAGAACCAATATTATTGTTTATAATTCAATCTATGAATCTATGATAAACAAAATATAACTGTTTAGTGTAAATTATCAAACTCATTGTATTTATAATAGTTAAATATATTCTTGCTCAAATTTAGCTTTCCTAAATATTTGACAATATTGTGTAAATTTGTGTAACGTACAGCACTGCAGTTCAAATGCCTAACTTAGGTTGTCTGAGGAGGCTATTCAGAGTGACAATCCTAGAAGATGAGTATGATATTGAGATTAATTTGCTGATATCCAGTTGGTAAGGTTTTAGAAAATGGAAGTTCAGAGGAAGTTCAAGTGGAGTCTGGTATGTGGCCCTAGTAATAATAATTCGTATTGTAGAAATCTATGAATTACTTGAGACTGAGCCAAAGCTTCTACTAGTTGTTAAAACTCAACTTTTAGTCAATTTTTTAGTTGATTTTTGACCCAAAAAGATTTCATTTTTAGGTCGAGTAGCTGGTGTACAACAGTTCTTCACGTCACCAAAACTAATACTCATTTTGTCTTGAAAACGAAACTTAATAGAAATAATTAATATATTTAAAATTTTGTAAATTAATTAAATATATTTTAACTTGTTTTGTTAAGAAAATAAAACAAAAAGTTGTTAATTCACTAAATCGTTTTATTCTACTTGAAATGAAAACCGTTCAGAATATCCGCTTAAAATCTAAATTAATTTGCTCCTTTATTTTCTCGTTCATTTAAAGTTTGAAAGAGATTTCAGAAACGACCGTTCCTCCCCCGTTTTTGATCAACTATTTCATGTCGAGAACCGCTTTGTCCGCCCACGAAAACGTTCCAAACAGAATCACTTTCCTGTTTTTAAACAGGTGTAGGTTCAATAAATATTGAAGAGTTGATTCAACAAGAGGCCGTTACTTGGCCGTAAACAGTTGGTGAACCGAATGCGATGTATTCGGAGTCAAAAGCTGATAGTGCGCACTTGGTCAAGTCATCAATCGTTAAATCGTGCATTTAAATTTGTATTGGAGATTACTGAGCAAGTAACTCAGCGGTGCGCCTAACCGTTCCACTAAGAGAGTGGAAGAATATGGACATTTTCCGCTTAAGCTGCTTATTCTGCGCAAAAGTGCTGTATTCTCTTAGGGCTAACTAAATAGATGCTTCACGCCAAGAACAGCCGTGACCAGTTAGAATCGTATCAATTTACATTGACTCAATGCTTTTAAGCGCATGCTATAACGGTACTTGGCACGGGCCGATGATGTTGGCCGTGTACTCGCGCATCTGGCGCAGAACGTGGTCTTGGAGCGGGACCTGGTCGATGAAGCGCTCGGAGCAGGCAATGTGCTGCCCGAAGCCGTCGTTGGAAAACAAAGTGTTGATATCAGGGCAGTAGCTGAACATGGAGTCGGGCCAGTGCAGCATCGGCACCTGGAGAAACTGGATGGTGTGGGACTTCAGAATTAGTGGAGTAGAATTGTTAACTATTTTGAACGGGTAAAGATTTAACTCCGGGTAAAGCAGAAGCAAGTGCTCCATGCAAATTTTATTCGTGACTATGGTCGCGTTCTTCAGCAAAGTCATAACATACGGAAGCGCGCCGGAGTGGTCGTTCTCGGCGTGGTTCATGATGACGTATTTCACCGAGTCGAGGCTGGTGACCTGGGTTATGCGCTCTATCAGCTCCTACGAAAAAGACTATTTAACCGTGTCGATCAAAGTTACGTCTTCGTCCATTAGTAAGTACGCATTGTACGAAGTTCCTTCGTCTGTGTGGTAGCCGTGAAACACGCGCACCGACCAGTCGATCGACCCCACCCAGAACACGTCTGGCGCCACTATTTCCTTTGAAGCCAACGGCATTTGAAGCGGAGTTGACCATACAAAAGTGGCGTAATTTTCACATTATAGTTAACAATAATTAATTTACTTGACCTATTTCTACACTAAATTTAAATTATATTGTAAAATATGCTATTAATTTCATAAGAATTATTTACAATATTAATTATCTAAACCAACATTTACAGATTCGATTTGATAACAACACAAATCTGTTATTTGAAAGTGAAAAGACGAAAATAAGCATATATTTATATTATATATATATGTATTTTTCATAAAATATGCTTGAAATTCAAATTATAGTATATTTTTTATATCAATATAATGACAGTTAACTGTATGTATATATTAACATGTATGTATTTTAGAAAATTCTAACCGTAGATTATTTCTACTGTACTTCTTTGTACTGATATAACTCATTCTCTGTAACCTTTTCAGCAGTAAGCACATATTATGTAAATGAATGAAGAAAATTTAATAGAAAATACATTGTATTTTACTCACTGTTTCTGGATTAAATCTTTCAAATTTTTAATGTAATTTTTGATTAATCTGGCATTATTTGCTAAGCATTACATATTGTCGCTATGGTGGGCTAAATAAATTTCTAGTTTTTCACTGTAATTTACTAATGCACGCAATTCTTTGTTTTCAGTTTTTAAACGGAGTATTAAATTTTGCTTTTTGTTAACTACGAGAAAATCTGTTGATATATTATTATTATTGACTTCAAAAGAAAAGTTGCCGTCTTAATAAGCTGTCAACAATTTAGAATTCATGGGATATGATAGAATGTGTTTTTGAGTCTACTGAGCATTACTTGCACTTGGTGAACGAGAGACTGTAATTTATTTAAGCATTGGAGAAATGCACTTCATATATTTGCGGAGTGGTGTCTGACTTCTCTAATTATACACCATTAAACATTATTCACAATTTTTTATTAAAACACAATCTTCTGAGTGAATAATCTACATACATAATTTGTTTTTATAAGTGAAAATGTTAATACAAAGTTTGCATTAGAAACTCTATTAGTTAGTAAATAAAATATGAGTTATAAACTGAAAATAATTTTGAAAACATTGTAATTTGAATATTTGTCAAATCTCAATTAAATAGGTATTCAAATAGTCAGAGACAATAGAATTATTATAATTACGTATCAAATAGTATTTAATTAACTTCACATAACAAACTGATTATAAGGTTTCAACTTTCTTTACTCCTATTTATATTTGATAATTAAAATGAACGAGCGGGTGTTTCCTGGGTAATCCCATTTTGTTTCATTCCAAAATGTGGTGTCTCGAATTGTCTATTGGTGGTCAAAATTCTTTCAAGTAGTTGAAATAATAGAGTCACCAAGTAGCTAACTCAGTAAAGACCCAATAGGACCTTCAATGAGGTAGTTTTTAACTGACCAGTTTTACCTGATTCACTAACTTAAATTTCAGAAATAATAATAACATATATGTAATAACTATTTTTCTAAAACACCAGTTTTAATTACGTAAGTAATTAATTAACAAATACAACTCACATTTTCTTCGACATGCTAAGTCTGAAGTTCTTCGCCAGTTTCTTCCCGTTTCCAGTTATTCTTTCAATATTATTTTGAATGCGCTCTTCGAAACTTTCCAAATGATCCAGCTGTTTCCTAACCTTTATCAGCTCGTACCGCGTTAGCATAATAAGATTGGCCACCTGAGTTTTGTGGGCATTTAAGCTGTCGACATTTTCAATCACACTTTCTACGCTAAAACTGTTGTTCCTCGTTCTGCTTGTAAGAGGAACCGTGAATTCAGGTTCCTCGCATTCTATGATCGTGCACAGGTCGTGGGACTTGAGAACCGTGATGTTGTTGTCTTGGTCTATTATACAGTACATTGCTGGTTGGAGTGAAAATGTTGTTATAAAAAAGTGATTACTTATACGGTGAATGCATGCAGCGATTTTGTTATGTATAGATACGAGGCTAAAACACTTATTAGATTTAAAAGTATTTACACACATTAAATCACAAACATGCTTTTAAATTACATGTGTTTCCAATTAACTTAATTAATCATTACACATTTCATCACATTTCTATTTTTGTATTAAATATTATTTGTGATAAGATAACACTGGATCGAACGGACCGTTAATAATTGAAGTCTTTGAACACGGGTGAATGAGTCAAATATTCACTTCATTAATCTTAGTAAACTCTAAACATTTTAATGTGGGATTATCTACTTGAAACATTCATTGATTCATGATTCATTTATTTGCATTTTTGTAAGTTCATGGGCACGAAAAACGGAAAAAGATACGTAACCCATTTCATAAAACATAATTATTTTCTAAAAATTAAACGTGTTAATAAACTGGAATATTATCAACCACAAGAATTATTAAAATATATATTATTTTTACTTGGCTATAGTAAAATAACTAGTATATATTTATTTCGTTCAGTAATTGAATCAACTTAATATTAAATATTTAAAACTCACAAATTAATAATACTGTTATTCGTTCATATTCATCTCTTTCTGAAACTCCCCAAACTTACTCGTTCAACAGTTGAAGCACTTTGACGTTTATATTAAAATCTCATAAATAATAGAGGTTGTGTTCGAAAATCATATAGTGTCCACTATATGTGTTTCGTCCACTAAGGGACTTCGCCCCAGGGAGAAAAATCGTGAATCACACTACATTTAAGGTTTATGTGTTTAACACTACTTGAATAGTGTGCTGAGTATTCAGAATGTGTTTAATAAGCTTTACTGATAGTTGTTTTACTGAAAAACACTCCAGAAAAATTAACGATTCAAAGTTGGTTTCATTTCAACAACTTAAATCCTATATTAAAAAATGATTATTAAAAGATGGAAATAAATAAATTATAAAATAAGAGTATAAATTAATTATATATAATACTCATAATAACTTCGACTTCAACTTTGGGTTCAGACGCTACTATTTTGTTTTTATGTTTCATTTTATGAAGTTTTCTTAGGTCAGAATTGTTTTGATTTGTTTATTAATTTGTTTTCGCTTAACATTTGTGTGGAGGTGTGGAAAATGATAGCAAAATTCTAACACAATATGTTAAATTTTCATATTTCTATTATTGTTAAAATGATAATGATAACATTTAATTGTGTATTCAAAAATACTAAATATTATATATCAGATTATACTATAGCTTCTTTATCCATTCTTTATGATAAATATAAGCATTTTATTGCTTTATTGTTAAAATTGTGGCTTATATAAATATGACACTAAACCAGTGATTTATAACTTATTAAATAATAAGTGTGGAAGAATGAATTATTACAGCTAAGACGCTTATAGCAAGACTATAATTGTATTAAATAATCAAGTTATTATACATTATACTCTAGATATATTAATTTAGCTAATTATTAATAGTGATACTATGTAGCTGATTGAGAAATGTAAGTATAAATTGAAGATGAAATATATTATAGTATGAAATATGGCCTAAAATGTGAGGAAATAATAGGTTACTTATAACTATATCGTATGTGAATTTTGAGACACCTCGAAAAATTGACTTTTTAAAAATGAGAAAAAAATGAGTTGATTTTAAGTGGTTGCCTTTGGATTATAGGAGGTTGTTACACACGGTCCTCCAAACGAATTTATGGATAAATGAAAAATGGTAAAAGAAATATTGAAAAAATCTAGCGGCCCCTTCTTCCACTAAGTGGTCCAAAATGACGTTTTTGGCTTTTCTATGTTTTGACACTATATCCAATCTATTTAAAATATAATGAAGTTCTGCGAATTATATGAACCCACTCCGCAACTATGAATTAGTTAAGAAATAAAAGCCTAAACATAGAATGATAAATGAAATGGTAAAATTATAATAATGTTTATAAAATACGTAAAGCTCACATATTTAATCAGTAAGCTATATATTTAAAGACTATTATTTTAATCATGACTATTATTTTAAGTTAATTTTTTAATTTGGGAAGGTATGCGATAAATATAATACACCAAAGTAAATATTTTGTTAATGCTACGTTCAGAATATCACAAAGCTGTTATAATTTAAGTATGTATTTCATGAAATTACAAATTTGTTAAATTTCAGCAACTTACGTCTATAGACTAGTACTTTGATAACTATAAAAATTACAATATTTTAACTAGTAAAATTTTGGCTATCTGGTATATGTTAACAAAGATTGGTTTTTATTTTTCAGATTTTAAGATATTTGACAAACAAATGGAACGTATGAGCTCTGGTGTTAGCTTACGTAAAAGCAGTTTGTATTCTTAAAGATTATAACCGATACTCATGTAAATGACACCTGAGGTGTATTTGACTGCTAAAATTTTAAAAATATATTTAGTGAATTATGTTTATTATCAAATAAAAGCAGTAGCGGATGACACCTATTTCCACTTCTAAGTGTAATTGAACAAACTGTTGAATATAAACCTTGTAAACAATTTTAATACTGATTGAAAGCAGAAAATACCTCTTTTATGAATTAATTAAGATATATTTGGTGTTTAAAGTATGATTAATATTTACAGCACACGTTAAACTAGTCAAAATTAATTATATTGCTTTGGTTCAAGTTTTATTATCTTATATCACATTTTCTAAATTTATTATTATCATTGCGAATGTATTTGAACATGTTAATTTTTTTGATACTGCATTTTCAGGATTCAACTCCAGTATAATGAGTTTAATTAATTTTAAGTTGATTTAATAGTAAAATCGATCATTTAAGTTGTTGTTCAGCTGGCTTTTAAAAAGTAGCAAATATTGGAAACTCAATTGAAATTTTGTTTACAAGTTAGGTTAATAATTATTTTGTTGTGTAGATTATTGATGCTGTTAATATCACTTACTTAGACGGCAACCTGTTTTAGAAGTTTGAAACTTGTTCAAATTTGATTGATGGAGTGAAACTTATTAAAATGTTACTAAACATAAATATATCACTTTCAATTTTAATCAAAAATGAACCATTCCAAATATGATCCAAAAGTTAATGTCTTCAATCAGCTTATGATTAAAATAGCCTATGGTTTGAACCAATCAGCTTAATTATTGTAGAAAATTAATAAATAATAATGCAAGTGAAACAAGCCGACATGGCTCATACAAGACAATCGGATAACGTAATTTTTCAAATCCTTATTCTTGAAAGAAATCATCATATTTCGTTCTTGTTGAAAACAATGATAATATGTTAATTTATTGTGTTATATACCGTGAATTGAAAAATTTGTGTTATTATAACTGCAATTATTTTAATAAACAATAGATTTTGGATTAAGTGTAGATCAAGTTCGGGTTTACAATAAGTGAGATTCTACAATTATAATTTATAATTTATTTATAATTTATAAATAAAGTGGTTTTAAAAATGTAAAACGATCAGGTCACATCCTAATAAATATAAAATGGAATGAAAATATTTTGACACCTTTTCACTTCGGTCACTTAGTGGACGAAACACATATAGTGGACACTATATGATTTTCGAACACAACCTCTAATAAAATTCAGTCAATTCTCTGAAACAAAAACGAGCATTATAAAAACAAACGAAACCCAAACGAGAGCCGAAACTAAACCGCTTCTCTTTTGCTCGTGCACGTTAAGTATTTCCTGCACATTCGTTTAAGGTCTGGAAACGTTATTTAAGTTCTCGAACAAATTGTTCTGATTCGGAAATTCAAATACTAATTTAAGTTCATGCTGCAGCTGAATTATATAATCGTTTAGCTCATTGATATAATTGAAGCAGTTCGAATACTATTAGTCATTGAGAAACTATTGGTAGTTGGGTGTTAAGAACTTAATCAGGTATATTCCAGAACCTGTTATCTATTATACTTCGAATATTACACCATCGTAGTCGCACGTTTTGGTCTCTGTCAGGTTTATCATCTGATTCCGGATGCAGTACTGACCACCGTACATTTAGTAGTAGATCTGCGTCATCCCGCACTTAAACAGTAGTCTAACCAACTTCTCGTTGAATTTCTGAGGCTGGCAGATTGTGGCGTCCAACAGATTGTAGTAATTCACCAAGAACTTTGGCTGCTTTAACGAATACTACACAGGGATCGCCACAAACATACTAAACTGATTCACGTACAAGATGTTCTATTCATCAATAAAACACTGTGCAAAATCTTGCTACGATTTTCGCTTTGCAATGTCAAAATAACCTTTACTTGTAACTTAGTCCATTATACGACTCTGTAAAATATATAACATGTTATTTACACAGTGAGAGTAAGATATTTAACTTTCGACATATTTTGGATTATATATAATTTACAACTAATTGCTGAACTCATAACATCCAGCACAAGTCGTTATTTATCTATCGTAACTATTTTATGGAACAATTGATATTTAACTTTGATAAAAGGTTCGTTTGTTCTACGTTCTTATTGAATATAACGAAACAAAAGGTTGATTCGCGAATTCTTTAGTACACATATGCATCATATTTACTCTGATCATCACACAAAATGTTTAGGTTATATACTATTTTTGTTAATAATATATGAATCTTTCCAATTATATAAACCAAGCAAGTTTTTTATCAACTTCAAAAATTACTCCTAAAGCTAATTATATTTATCCAGCTTAAATCATCTAATTCACACTTATTGACTTAATTGCTTTCAGTATTCGTGAATCTTTCCGAATAGTTCTGGTCAAAATATTAATTTTCACATTATTTTCAATTTTGTGAAAAGAAAGAGCTTTCCATGGTATTGTAACTTAAATTTCGTTGTCGTAGTAGTTTAAACATTTGTCAGTCTTTAATTGCTATTTAAAGTAAAGACAATCGTTATATTTATTAAGTTCAGTTTCATCTGGATTGATATTGAATTGTTTCTTTTTTAACAAATTATCAACGAAAAATTATGATGATTAAACTGTTGTAAGTCTACTGTCACTGATATCTGTTTATGTACTTGTGTTATGGAGTTAACTTTAGTAGGTTGAAAAGTATAACTTTTGTGAGTCTTCTTATATTATTTAAATTTTTGTTAGATTTTTTATTATTTGCATTCTTTTAGTTAACTACCTATTAGTAACTTTTGCATCCATAGATTTTAATCCAGAATTCATATAATTCGATAGCCATTAATCATTAATTAATATCTAGTCATTATGTAAAGACGGCATAGAGTAAGAAAAATGAATATACTAATATCCCCACACATATCCATACTTTTTAATTATTTGTTATTGATCCATTAATGATACTAAAGGGCGATCCCCTTATTGATTCGAAGCTGAATAT
Organism: Hexamita inflata; assembly: GCA_963988835.1. Classification (NCBI taxonomy): domain Eukaryota; phylum Fornicata; order Diplomonadida; family Hexamitidae; genus Hexamita; species Hexamita inflata. The sequence goes on from CAXDID010001177.1 coordinate 231,003, forward strand.
CGATATAAGTACAGGATTTATTAATAGTCATAGACATATTGTTCATTAATAAACAATAATGCATTTTAATTAATATATTCTTCGAATTGCGCCGTTAAATAATCAATTATTGCAGCATGTGAAATCGACATACCTATTATTCCTTTAAATTCTTGATCATGAAAAACAGGTTTGCATAAATACAACATCATATCATTATTCTAATTCTAGGAAGTTAAAATCAAGTTGGTAATAGTATATCCTTTGCCAATATAGTTCATCAATACTTAATAAATTTATGAGATGAAATAATCTTTCACTTATTATAAATTTTTATATTCATATGATAGATTAGTTTCAATTAATTTAGCTTGTAATAGCTTTAAATTCAGGATAATATATTAATCTTACTTGTTTATTATGGTTTAAAGCTTATTTATCTATTAAATATATTATTATAATGAAGGTTATGTTGATTGACTTATCTTAAAGATACTAACTATTTTTGGATTTAAAAATATAAATTGTGTATTATAATATAATTTTTCCTGATAATAATTTTCTTTTATATCACATTTAATACCCTTTGACAAAATAAAAACTAATGTTTTATTTTGATTACTATACAAGTTATCAAATAACGATATTAATTGGAAAATATCAACTGATTTACTAGAAATTTTAATTTATGTGTAAATAAAGTTATACTCGACATTATACCCCTACCCACTAAATATTAAAGTTATTTCTGATCCAATTGTGTATATATTTAGATAAATCGTCTAAGAAATCAAATTAATTGTAGACATCAGTAGTAACTTTTGTAACTCTAATTCTTTTTCATTAACGTTCAAATCAATATAAAAATCTAGGCTATCCATTTTATCAAATACGAAGCTAGCCATAGTAAGTGATGCGTCGAAATCGTATTACAGATTGTTATATGGATAAATGTATGTAGACAACTTTTCATCAACGTATATTATTTCTTCAAATACATTTGTCATTTAACCTGTATCCATAATGTCTTATTATCCTGTTAACAGTTTCATTTCGTCGATGAATGACTAGTTTATGTTCAAACTATCTTTTTATTCTATAAACGAGTTCTAATGTGTTTTCATCCCAATGGATAAATTCATATTGACGTTATAACGCTCATTTGTAGCATCGGTAGTTCCGTTTAACAAAGGCAACTCAGAACTAATCGGTAATGAGTTATTTATGAGCTAAAACGGCTAAAACTAGTCTAATAATTTCATTCTTTTCGTGATATACTTCGTTATAACTTAGTGGATGCTAACTTATCTTTCTGTGCTCTATGGTTATGAATTACGGGTTAAATTTTAGATTAATTAGTGCAAACCCGATTATAAATTCAGGGTGTTTAAATATGTTTAGGCTAAGTCTTCTACGAATGATTGCTCCAATAGTGTTTAAAAAATGAATATCATATTTGAAGTGGATTAATTACATTTTAAAAGAATAATCCGTCAGTTAACGCAACTAACTTTTAACTAATCCAATTTGATAGATAAACAAAATGATAAACAGAATAAACAACGTAGTCAGAATAACAACGTAGAAATGTAATGTTAATTTCATTATTATCCAACAAATATTACAATATAAATGCAGGATGGATATAGTTCTTTCATATCTTTCCTTTATAACTAAGAACATAAGACAAAACTCATAATATATAAAGGGTATTCTTTTCAGAAAATATGTTTGAAATCTTCAGTTATTTAATCTTTTACCCGTTCGTTAATTTGCATTTTGAACGAAATCTCTGAGATGACTGTTCCTCCACCATTAGAAATCAGCCGTTTCATATCCTGAACCGCCTTATCTACCCAAGAAAAAGCTCCGAATAGAATTACTTTTCTATTTTTGAACAAGTGTAATCCAAGTAAATACTAAAGAGTCGCTTCAACCAGAGGTGTTACTTAGCTATAAATTGTAGGTGAACCAAAAGCTATGTATTCTGAGTCGTATGCGCTCAATGCGCATTTCGTTAGATCGTCAATCGTGAGATCGTGCATTGAAACCTGAATTGGAGAAGCCTGTGCAATTAGCTCAGCAGTACGTTTTACTGTTCCACGAATGGAATGAAAGAATATTGACATCTTCTTTTTAAGCTATTTATTTTGAGCAAATAGAGAATATTCGTTTAACGCCAGTTAAATGGATGAATCTCTCCATGAGACTCCGTGTGCTGTTAATATTGTGTCTATTTATAGCGAACCTGCGTTGTCTAAGGCAGTTTAAAGCGGTACTTGGCACGGGCCGAGGATGTTGGCCGTGTACTCGCGCATCTGGCGCAGAACGTGGTCTTGGAGCGGGACCTGGTCGATGAAGCGCTCGGAGCAGGCGATGTGCTGCCCGAAGCCGTCGTTGGAAAACAAAGTGTTGATATCAGGGCAGTAGCTGAACATGGAGTCGGGCCAGTGCAGCATCGGCACCTGGAGGAACTGAATTGTGTGAGATTTAAGAACTAATGGAGTAGAATTGTTAACTATTTTGAACGGATAAAGATTTAACTCCGGGTAAAGCAGAAGCAAGTGCTCCATGCAAATTTTATTCGTGACTATGGTCGCGTTCTTCAGCAAAGTCATAACATACGGAAGCGCGCCGGAGTGGTCGTTCTCGGCGTGGTTCATGATGACGTATTTCACCGAGTCGAGGCTGGTGACCTGGGTTATGCGCTCTATCAGCTCCTACGAAAAAGACTATTTAACCGTATCGATCAAAGTTACGTCTTCGTCCATTAGTAAGTACGCATTGTACGAAGTTCCTTCATCTGTGTGGTAGCCGTGAAACACGCGCACCGACCAGTCGATCGACCCCACCCAGAACACGTCTGGCGCCACTATTTCCTTTGAAGCCAACGGCATTAGAAGCGGAGTTGACCATATCATCATATCGTATCTGACCTATTTTTACAAGAAAATGAAAATATACTTGACCTTTTAGTGTAAGTATAATTTAATATAACATTATTAAATAGTTTCATATACTATGGTTGTGAACTTTCGCCAAAATTATACATTATTCAAATTAAGATTACAACATAAGATTCACATTTTTGAAAATAACCATATCTTTACTTTCAAATATTAGCGATTACAAATGTGTAAGTACATATTAAATAATTTAGTACTATTAAAAATCTGAAACCTACAACATACAAATGTATCTTAAAAGTAAAGTAATATATAATGACAACAACAATCCAACAATCCTATCTGAAATATAATAACAAACTCACTTAACTGTAACCTTATCATCAGTACTAAGGCTCAATTTAATCATTCAATTTTCATCTCATAAATCATGACGATCGACAAATCCAAACTTAGTAACACAATAACGCTACCGCAAACTAATCTCAATATCATACCTCATCTTCTGTGTATTTTCATTGTATATAATATTAGTTAAAAGAAGACACCGTAAATTACGCTTTATTAATTAAGTTTTATATTGTTAAATTAACAAAAAATAAATTCGTAAATTATGGCTGTACCTTTCTCACATCACTTTTCCTTATTAATCAATGATCAAAAGATTCGATAGATACAACAAATATATTTTCATTTTAATTAAGTATTTATTCTTGCAGCTTGAGAGTCTGTAAAGCACATATAATAAACAATAAATATATTTATCCGACTAACTTTCGTTTGTACTGGTTCAGTATCGTGTTTTAAACCTTTGAGGGCATCAAACTGCTCCTTCATCTTGAAGAAGCACCTTCAGAAGAACGATTCAATCTAGACTCTCCTGCGCCTTTGGCTTTAGCTACTCTTGGGCTTTTCCTTCTGGGTAGTATTACTATTTTTGATATTGTAAATTATAAATATAATAATGGAATTTATAAGACTATATACTATAGTGTAGTATAAACGATATATAATGTTCACTCTACAAAAATTGAAAATGTAAACCAAAATATTTTGATCACTTCAGAAACTACAGGTGAACGTCCTTGAAAATCTGTCCGAAGAGCATTTCAACGTTTTCTCCGGTCATGCTGCTGGCCTTGAAACTCCTTCCGTTTATTTTCTTTGTGAACTCGGCTACGTCAGTTTCGTTCAGTTTCATCCCAAGATCTGTTTTAGAAATCACTAAATAGTTAAGTGGAATATTGGACGCAACGGTTTCGTTGAAGAAATCGGTACATTCGATTAGTGAGGAGGGGACGGAGGCGTCAACTACGAAAATAACGGCCTGAGAATCAGCGTAGAACTCCTGCCTAATTGGCTTGAACTCAAGCGCACCAGATGCATCAAAGAAATTCACCTTAATCGGCTTGTTCTAAATCTCAATCGTACGCACACCATAATCAATCCCAATCGTAGGCAAATAACGCTTCACAAAACGACCCTCGCAATAATTCTTTATCAAACACGACTTGCCAGATTTTGACGGACCCACCACCAAAATTTTAACCCTACTGTAATCTTCGCTCATTTGGAGTGGAAATGCTCATAATAGTGCAGAAATTTAGTAAAAATGCGAAATTATTGATTATTCAATCACTATTCAAATGGATAAATGATAATTTACATAATAATAAAATGATAACAATTCATATCACATTACTTACAACCAGTGTATCATTTTATCCAATTACAATGTTTTTAACTTACTTTCTTTTGTATATTTTGTTACACCAAAGGATTTGCATATAAATTGTTGTTAAGAAAAATAATCCAGATAATACAATTGCTACATAAATTAGCATAGACCTCTTCTGCTTCAGCAACATATTAACATTATATCTGTTGAAACCCTGAGAATCTATTATTTCAATTACAGCTGGAACATTTCTATTAAGTTTAGACAAATTATCTTCACAGCTTTATGTGTTGTTTGAGTCTATACAACTGAACGAGATTTGATCCAAGTTTTAACTATCAATTTGCTTTTTGAATGAAACTCCGTTCAATTCAGGTGATATTTATATTGATATTAGTTCAGTTTTATTTAAATCGTGGTTACTGTCCATTGTTAATGTAATAATGGAATTAGCAGATAATATAAGTTCTATATTGTCATAGTTATAACATAATATAGAAAATAAATATATCATGGAATTGAAGTGGAGTTGATCACCATTTACTTCTTAAAATGTTATAGTATATCTTAAAACGAGCTTTATTTTATTAATGTTTCATTTCAATCGAATCAATTTGTTATATTTCATTACATTTCTTAATGACTACATCATTATACATATGTGTAATGTTAACTTGTGGTTTGATATTTTTATATTTTAACAAGATTTGACTTAATATTAGAAATAGTTTGACTATATTATTATGCTACATACTAATAATTTATGCAATTGGTAGTGCAATTGACATACATACACTTCACAATTAGATAATCAATCTTGTTAAAACTTATAATACAACAAAAGATTACAATTTATATATATAAATAGAACTAGTTTCTAAAAAGTGAAAACATTAATAATATTTTTATAATAGATTATTAAATTTTAGATTATTAAAATGGATAATTATATATAAATAATGACCGTTTCTGAAAATTATGTTGCGAATCAAGTAAAACGACTCAGTGAGGGCCCTGCTGGGTCTTTACTGAGTGGGTATAAATGACGGGTTGAGCCCGTTTGAAAGTGGAAACACTGGCGTGCGAGAGCCCATGTTCTGCTTTCGACCTCGTCTCACAGTCGTTCGTTTGTGCCGTCTCGAGGAAGTGATATATATATATATATATATAATACCTTTTAATTACTATATATCTATACTATATATTTTAGACTATTTAATCAATTATATATCCCACTCACTTAACTTTCGTTTATACTTGTTCGGTCTTCTGTACAGGAACTGTAAGTTCACGCGAATGATCATTAGTTTTAGATACACATATGTACGTTAGGCGCACCGCGGGTACAAGCATCCAGGGGCGTAACGTCCACCTGCGTCGTACCATCTGCGTTTCTAAGGAAGCAATGGTTGCCGCTTTCCAATCCTGAAGGCTCGTTGATGGCATGCCCTTAGCCATACCGATCCTTGATGACGCCAGCTCAGCACTTTGAACCGGGGGATTTAACCTTCCGCAACCGATTTGGCCGAGCCGCATCTCAGGAACAAGAAGCGCGACCGAATGAACCCATCATCGATCACACTAAACAAAGTATTGTCAATAATAAAAATAAAAACAAATGATGATCAGAACACTTTGTTAACAAGTTGTACCCCTTAAGCTTTAAATGTCTTATGTATCCTTTTTTCGCTTTCACATTTTATCACAAGACATATGACTACACATAGAAATATAATATTTCCAAACAAAATGCATATCAAAAATCTCCCTATTTTGTTGGGAACGTTTAAATCAACTACAAATTAAGAATGATTATGCGTATCAGATATTTGTAGTGTAGCTGCGGTTAAACCTTTAAAACTTTGAAGGAAATCGTCACATGTTACATTTTCAGAATCTAAACAAGAAAAATAGACCTAAACCTTTGCATTTGGAGTGTAACTAATACTTTTGGAGAACAAATATTATTTGATAGTCAGATTGAACACTAAACTTGTAGATATATTCGTATTGTGCTCCATTTACAAATATAATTAAGTTTTGTTCAGTAGTTGGAGTTGAATGTTCTGATATTCTGAGGACAAAATGTTTATACAGGAAAGCATGATAGAGGTGGAAGCCAAAATCTGTAAATTTATAAATGTTTCAATCAATAAATGTTAGTTGTGAGTTTTCATAGATTTCTAAAAACATAAAAATATGGATTACATTTACTTCATGTACCAATAGTCCGGTTGATTGAAAAATAATAACATTTTATTTGTATTTCACTTTGATATTATTCTCTAATATTGTTTTTAAATTTGAAGTGGTAAAATTACAAATTATTTCGTTACATTTTATGATATAAATATGTTGAATTCAGCTATTTATATTGCACAGATGCATTATTACTGTACCATGTAGCAAATGATCAAACAAAACCATCATTTTCAACAAGTACAAAATATTAATAATATTAATAATATTTTGAGTGATAGAGGTGGAAACATTTTTTAATATTTATAATTAACACATAATAATATTGTTGCCACTCCAAACAAATATTCATTTGTTTCCAGCATTGCAACGACTCTGAATAAATTCTTGAAATAGTGCGTTTTATGAACAAACTAATTCGAGAAAAATGAAAATGATTCGTTTATTTTAGCTTTAGTAGAATTATTCATCTGAACAACTGAAACAAAATGAACGTTTGTGCAACAAAACGAATGTGCAGGAAATACTTAACGTGCACGAGCAAAAGAGAAGCGGTTTAGTTTCGGCTCTCGTTTGGGTTTCGTTTGTTTTTATAATGCTCGTTTTTGTTTCAAAGAATTGACTGAATTGAATTATTTATGAGATTTTAATATAAACGTCAAAGTACTTCAACTGTTGAACGAGTAAGTTTGGGGAGTTTCAGAAAGAGATTAATATGAACGAATAACAGTATTATTAATTTGTGAGCTTTAAATATTAATTATTAAGTTGATTCAATTACTGAACGAATTAGTCCAGAGAACACGTTTAACTTTTAGAAAAAACAATTAATAGAAAAAACTTTTATGAAATGGGTTACGTATCTTTTTCTGTTTTTCGTTAACTTACAAAAATGCAAATATAAATGAATCATGAATCAATGAATGTTTCAAGTAGATAATCCCACATTAAAATGTTTAGAGTTTATTAAGATTAATGAAGTGAATATTTGACTCATTCACCACTCATTCACCACTTTAACGGTCCGTTCGATCCAGAGTTATCTTATCACAAATAATATTTAATACAAAAATAGAAATGTGTAATGACTAATTAAGTCAATTAGAATTTTAATACATGTTTGTGATTTAATATTATTATGTTTTGATTAATGTTGTGGTGATTGAAGCGATTTGTGGGCAATATTATCATGATAGATCCTTATCTATATATAAGATATATAGATAAGATATATTCTTACGTATTATATCTTAAACTATCATAACAATATAATATTAAATACACAAGCTAAAATTAGCTAACTTAGTCTACTTAAGAATCTAATAGCTTTTTAATAATAGCAATATATATGTATGTGTAAATAATATTAAATATATAAATAGAAATGTGATGAAATGCATAATGACTAATTAAGTCAATTAGAAATACAAGTAGTTTTAATGCATGTATGTGTTTGTGTGTGTAAATACTTTTAAATCTAATAAGTGTTTAAGCCTCGTATCTATACTTAACAAAAATCTCTGTATGCATTCAACGTATAAGTAATCACTTATACATAACAACATTTTCACTCCAACCAGCAATGTACTGTATTGTAGACCAAGACGACAACATCACGGTTCTCAAGTCCCACGACCTGTGCACGATCGTAGAATGTGAAGAACCTGAGTTCACGGTTCCTCTTACAAGCAGAACGAGGAACAACAGTTTTAGCGCAGAAAGTGAGATTGATAATGTCGACAGCTTAAATGCCCACAAAACCCAGGTTGCAAATCTAATTATGCTAACACGGTACGAGCTGATAAAGGTTAGGAAACAGCTAGATCATTTGGAAAGTTTCGAAGAGCGCATTCAAAGTAATTTAGAAAGATTAACTGGAAACGTGAAGAAACTGGCGAAGAACTTCAGACTTAGCATGTCGAAGAAAATGTGAGTTGTATTTGTTTATATATTATTATGGTATTTAATTTAATTTTCTCACTCGCTCATGTTCCATGTCTTCAATTGTCGACGGTTACCCCGAGCCCGTCCGATCCAGCGTTGCCTTGGGCTTCGCCTTCTTGCCTTGCTCCCACACCCTCGAGGCCTGGCGGCGCTCGCGGTGCCCTTCTTCCGGTAGCTTGACGGTCTCTCTAACCTTACTTCGTCGCGATGGTGCCTTCATGCAGAGCATTAGTGATCAAGCTGGTGTAACGCAGCTTGGCTTCTTCGTTAGCGCGCGCCACTGCAAGGCAGCAGTGTTTGCTTAGGAAGGAGTCCGTGATCTCTGGCAGGAATGTTGTTAGCATGTTCATGGATTTCTCGTACACAGTGCCGTTGTAACGAAGAACGAGTGGAATCACCCGATTATCGCCATACGTGCCTCCGTATTTGAGAATCTTGCCCTTGAACGCGTTGCATATATTTGCTTCGACAGCGAACGTGACATCAAGGACATAGGTTGCGTTTTGATACTGGAATTCTATATCAGGTTTTTCCAATTTGTCGGATGAGTGTAGGTTACCATGGGCTTTGTCGACCGGGCGAGGGTGACGATGATGGTCTATCTTGGCTAGAACCTTCTTCATAACATAGTCATGACGAACAGTTCGGATTCCGGCGTTTCGGTTGCATCTGATTTCGTGTTGGGCGGTCATTTTCTTTCCACATAACAAACACTTGCTTTCCGAGTCGAGCTCTTTGTTTAAAACCTAAAATCGGTGTTTTATTAGGTCGAAGAGTTCATTATCAGTCAGATAAGTGAAATTGTTGATGGCATAGCCAATGGCCGGTACTCCAGGGTGATCCTGAAGGGTGTTGAGGTATTCTTTCCGCAAAGCTTTGAAGACGCCGCACTTCCCAGCAAGAACCGCTTTTTACTAGGCTTACATGAAGTCGTAGTATAATGAGGGCACGACCATTTCTAGTCCACCCTTCGAAGCAGAATTTGTGAAGAAATCGGCTTACTCCGTCTCAGACAAGTCCTTGACGGCGAAGAGATCGCTTGCGTATTTGAAAACCTTCTAGTCGATAAGACTGTACTAGTTTCCAAAACCGTCTTAGGGAATCTTGGGCGCGAAGTCGACTAGCGGTGCATAGTTGACCTTGGGGAGGACCACCGAACGCAAGAGAAGAAACTTCTAGTGGTTCGTGATCGGGGAGGCGTCCAAAACTTTAAGACATTTATCAATTTTTGCTGTCATCCGCTCTGCGAGAGAGACGGTTGAACTTTGGGAGAATGTTTGACCCAGGAAGGTGATTTCACCACCATCCTGTGTTGAAGAGCATTTATTCAACGCTAGTTCGAGACCCAGCGGTTAAAGAAGTGCTGCGAGTTCCTAGAGAACCACGTCCTTGTCGACGTTCTGGTCGTGGCTTATTTGGATGTCATCAGCGAAAACGGTGAGTTGGTACCCTTTGGCTTCCATAGCAGCGATTACATCTGTTAACGTACCGGCAAAAGCCAGAGCGCTAGTGCTGTTTCCCGCGGGACAGCCAGACGTTATATTATCTGCGTATTTGCAGCTCCGCGTGTCTAAGTAGGTGCGGTAGTACTCAACAAAGAGTGAATTAACCCCGTTCAATTGTAAGGAGTGAATTAACGCGTTTTAATCAATAGCCTAGTACGCATTCGTACAATCGGCCAGAGTTAGCGTTTTTCCTTGAGCTTTGAAGGATTCGACCCTTGCGAGAGCGTGAGTAATACCCCCGCTCTTGAAACAGAATTGGTGATCGTGTATTTTGATCTGTTGCATCAACCTCGTTTTTAAACACGAAGAAAATACAGCTAGAATCATTGATTCGCAACTAACTGGCCTGAAGCCACCTGTCTTCTTAGGGATAAGAAGAGCTCTGAAGCGGAAAAGTTTCTTGCAGTCTTGCAGGTGACGGGGGTTGTTCAACAGCTGGTTAAGAAAAATTCCAAGATTTTGAGAAAGGGCTCGTGTTGGTAAACTAAGTACTTCAGGTGTTACCCCGTAATACCGTCTTCTCCTGGGCTCTTCGCTTTCTTGATGCGGAGGATGATCGTCTTTATTTCATCTTCGGTGATTGGCTCCATCTGTCCTTACATCACGATGCCGGCTGGCAACGGAGGGGACTGAAGGTTCTTTGAATCCGGATGCTTACGCTTAAATTCTTCCAGTGCTTCTTGTTCTGTGATGAGCACCCTTGGAACATTGTCGTAATGGTCTTCGAGTCTTTAGAAAGCCTTGCCTGTGGCTTAAAGAGCAAATTCCCGGGAGACTGCTGATCGCAATTTACGAATTTTAATCTACTCGTCTTCTTCCAAAAAGACGGTGTGTTTATTCGGTTTGGATTCCTTGAGTTTGAATTAACCAATGAATCTGTCAATATGCGATGGAGTTTCTATCTTGGAGCGGATGAAATCGTCGTGTAGTTAGTTGTATGCTTTGTCGAGAGCTAACTTATCCGTATTTGAACAGAAGCGGCTGAGCGTGTAACAGTCATAATCTGGAAGCTGTACGTTCGCTGGCGGGGCGGCAGTGAGGGTTGGGTTGAATTGGGCGTGTTATTCCATTTCTTTGATCTTTTCACGGCAATAGGGAGTCTATTTTTCGTGAGTGGTGCAGTTTCCCTTCGTTGAAAAAGGGGACCCGCAAATTCGGCATTGGGCTTTGCAATGAAGAGCGTTGATCGCAGTGCGATATTATTCTGCAATCTTCTCCGGATGGTGAGGATGGGTGGGATGATTTGTGAGAGAGTGGGCGTGACCATACAGTCCTTTGAGAGTAGGGAAGGAGCATGGCTCTATGTTGCACTCTGAGCATTAAAATTTTTTGGCTGTTGAGTTGTTAGAGGCCGTTTAAGGAACAGCTGGTTATGGAGGCTGTAACGCGGTAGGCTAGTTGTTCACGACGGGTAGATCTGCCGGCTCTGGGATTGTTGGAGCCGTTGGCACGTCGGTCGTTGTAGTGGGTTAGTTCGTAGCAGAAGGTTAAGGGATAGTTTCCTACTGCTAGATTTATTCGGCATGATGGAGTGGAACTGGATTTCGTTAGATCGTGATTCTCCTCATTTATTGCACTTGTTGCAAAATATCGATTTTTAGAGGTTTCGTGTAACTTGATGTTGTCCCATCTGACTGTTGTGACGATTAAAGAGTTCCCTGTTATTCGCGCGTGCTTGAGGTTGCACCTGCGACATTAATAAGGGTATTTTTAATTAATTCTTCTCACTCATGTTGCAAATCCTCAATTATCAGCGGTTGTTCCGAGCCCGCCGGATCCAGCGTTGCCTTAGGCTTATTATTATTATTATACCTTATTATTATTATTATTATTATTATTAAAAATCTTCTCACTCATGTTGCAAATCCTCAATTATCAGCGGTTGTTCCGAGCCCGCCGGATCCAGCGTTGCCTTAGGCTTCGCCTTCTTGCCCTGCTCCCACACCCTCGAGGCCAGGTGGCGCTCGCGGTGCCCTTCTTCCGGTGGCGTGGCGGTCTCTCTTCTAACCATGTTTTATTGCGATTGTTTCATCGTGCAGAGCGTTGGTGATCAAACTGGTGTAACGCAGCTTGGCTTCTTCGTTAGCGCGCGCCACTGCAAGGCAGCAGTGCTTGCTCAGGAAAGAGTCTATAATCTCTGGTAGATACTTGGTAAGCAAATTCATTGATTTCTCGTACACAGTGCCGTTGTAACGAAGAACGAGTGGAATCACCCGATTATCGCCATACGTGCCTCCGTATTTGAGAATCTTGCCCTTGAACGCGTTGCATATATTTGCTTCGACAGCGAACGTGACATCAAGGACATAGGTTGCGTTTTGATACTGGAATTCTATATCAGGTTTTTCAATTTGTCGGATGAGGGTAGGTTACCATGGGCTTTGTCGACCGGGCGAGGGTGACGATGATGGTCTATCTTGGCTAGAACCTTCTTCATAACGTAGTCATGACGAACAGTTCGGATTCCGGCATTTCGGTTGCACTTGATTTCGTGTTGGGTGGTCATTCGATTTCCACATAACAAGCACTTGCTGTCCGAGTCGAGCTCTTTGTTTAAAACCTAAAATCGGTGTTTTATTAGGTCGAAGAGTTCATTATCGGTCAGATAAGTGAAATTGTTGATGGCATAGCCAATGGCCGGTACTCCAGGATGATCCTGAAGGGTTTTGAGGTATTCTGCGCGCAAAGCTTTGAAGATGCCGACGCCTCCAGCAAGAACCGCTTTTTACTAGGCTTACATGAAGTCGTAGTATAATGAGGGTACGACCATTTCTAGTCCGCCCTTCGAAGCAGAATTTGTGAAGAAATCGGCTTACTCCGTCTCAGACAAGTCCTTGACGGCGAAGAGATCGCTTGCGTACTTGAACACCATCTAGTCAATGGGTCCGTATTAGTTGTCGAAACTGTCTAATGACGTCTTGGGCGCAAAATCGACTAGCGGAGCGTAGTTGACTTTGGGAAGGACCACGGAACGCAAAAGAAGAAACTTCTAATGGTTCGTGATCGGAGAGGCCTCTAAGACTTTGAGACACTTATCGATCTTATCTGTCAACCGCTCAGCGAGTGAGGAGGTTGATGTTTGCGAAAAGGTTTGACCCAAAAAGGTGATTTCACCACCATTCTGGGTAGATGAGCACTTCTCAAGCGCCAGTTCGAGACCTAGCGGTTGAAGAAGCTCAGAGAGTTCCATGAGAACCACGTCCTTGTCGATGTTCGGGTCGTGGCTTATCTAAATGTCGTCTGCGAATACGGTGAGTTGGTAACCTTTAGCTTCCATAGCAGTGATGACGTAGTTCAGACAGATGCTGAATGCCAGTGAACTGACACTATTACCAGCCTGCACGCCTGTAGTAAGTGTATCTGCGTATTTACAGCTCCGCGTGTTTAAATAGGCGCGGTAGTACTCAACAAAAAGAGAATTGACTCCTTGAAGTTGCAGGGCGTGCATAATCGCATTGTGGTCTATAGCTTAGTACGCATTTGTACAATCGGCTAGGGTTAGCGTTTTGCCCTGAACTTTGAATTATTCAACCCTTGCTAGAGCGTGAGTAATACCCCCGCTCTTGAAGCAGAATTGGTGTTCGTGAATATCGACTTGCTGCATCAGCCTCGTTTTTAAACACGAAGAGAACACGGCTAGTATCATTGATTCACAACTAACTGGTCTTAAACCGCCCGACTTCTTTGGAAGAAGTATTGCTCGGAAGCGGAATAATTGTTTGCAGTCTTGCAGATGAGCGGGATTGCTTAACAGCTGGTTAAAGAAGAATTCCAGGATCTTGAGGAAGTGCTCGTGCTAATAGACTAGGTACTTAAGGTGTGAACCCGTCAGTCCGTCGTCTCCGGAGCTTTTCCCCTTTTTGATGCGGAGAATGATCGACTTGATTTCATCTTCGGTGATTGGATCCATTTGTTCTTACATCGCGATGCCTTCCGGCAACGGAGGGAACTAAAGGTTCTTGGAATCCGGGTGCTTACGTTTAAATTCCTCGCGCTACTCTTATTCAGAAATATAGACGCGTGGTACTTTGTCGTAGTGATCTTCAAGCCTTTGATAAGCTTTGCCTATTGATTGGAGGGCAAATTCGCGTGATACAGCTGTGCGCAGTTTGCGAAGCATTATATTCTCGTCCTCTAAGAAGACGGTATGCTGCTTTGGTATCGAGACCTTCATTTTAAAAGAGAGGAGGAATCGATTGATGTGCGCGGGGGTTTCCACTTTCGAACATGTGAAGCTTTCGCTTAGTTAGTTGTAGGCTTTATCGAGGGCTAACTTGTCAGTGTTTGAGCAGAAGCGGCTGAGTGTATAGATGTCGTAGTCCGGCAACTATATATTTGCAGATGGGGCAGATACCAAGGTTGGCTGCGGCGGAGCGTTTAGTAACAATTGAGCTATCCTATTACGGCAGTATTCGTTTGTTCTCTCGTGAGTTTCGCAGTTGTATTTGTTGGAGAGCGGAGCTCCACAACCTCGGCATATGGCTTTAGGGTTTGAATTATTAATTGCAGTGCGATATCTCTCTGCAATCTTTTCCGGGTGGTGAGGATTATTCGTATCTTTTGAAAGCGCATACGCGTGTCCGTATAGACCTTTAATTGTTGGGAAGGAACATGGAGCCACGTTGCACTCGGGGCATTGGAATTAAGCTGTTGGGGCATTTTTGCCCGCTTTTCTTGGGACAATAGCTGGTTAAGGAGGCTATTACACCGGCTAGTTTTGAACGACCTATTATTCCACTTAAGCTGGCACCTGCGGAATTTAAGGCGCCTGCTGGATCGGAATTGAATTTTAAGTCAGTTATCTTGAAAGAACTTGATCGTCAATAGAATCGTCTGTGAGCAAGTCTTTTGGGATTTATTCGTTGGGGACAACATTAGAAGGGAGTGGGAATTTACCTCTCGGTAACTTTTATTTATCCTTTTTCGTCTGAGATTGATTGATTGGAATTTCGTTTAACTAATGATTTGTTGGGACAGTCCCGTTTGACTCCTGATGTTACGATAGAGTTCCCTTAGCTTTCCGCTTGCTTGTTATTACAATTGGAATGTTGGGATGGTAGTTTTCATCTTGTGAAGTCGTTGAATTGATGAGAGGAATGATTGTCATCCTCGGAGCTTAGCGTGCATCGCTTGTTTAATCAGCGTACCGGCTTAAAGAAGGCGGGAAACAGTTGGAGCTAACCGGGTAAACCTGGCTTGTTTCTTTGCGTGACTATACGTCGCTATTGCAGCATTTCTCGAGCGAAAATCTGCCCTGTTCAAAATTGGAGGGCAGGTCCCACTTACCTGTGGTAGATTCGCTTCGCATGTTAAATTCTGTAGACGGACCTACAGCGCGCTCTAAGACAGAGACGCTTTCGTATTCGTCATTTTCAGTGGTGCGGTCGTTGCGTTAATTCGCTTGAACCTCAGAAGTATGCTTGTTGGGGTCTAACAAAGGTTAAACCTCAAATCTTGCAGACTCTCGCTGGCTTTATGAAGCCAATTCAGAACCAACACTTAACATGTGAGTGGATTATTATTATTATTATTATTATTATTAGTGTTAGGTTATAATACTACATTACCTCGAATGCAGACCACCCCTGTTCACTTACAGACCCCAAAAGTGCTCAGTTACAGACCCTTTTGATTTTTATTAATAAAAGGGTTTATAACTGATTTGTATTTAGGGTCTGTAACTGAAATGCTTTGAAATTTAATTGATTAAATAGTATTGATTTTAACGTGTTTTAAGCCAAATATAAACGAGGAAACTTAACAATCTACAATAATACTATTTAAGTCATTATATACATAAAAATAGCAAAAATTCAAAAATTTGTTGATATTTTAAGAATATTTTAAGAAAAGGGGTCTGTAACTGAAATGGAAAACCAAATCTGATGCAAGATATAAACCAAAATCAACCAGATTTGCTCTCAGTTATAGACCCTCTGCCTATTTTTTGAAAAAGGCCAGGGGGTCTGTAAGTGAACAGGGTAGTAACTGTTAATAGTATAGAAAATGTATTCTTGTTAATTTGTAATGAAACTATTTATATTAAATGCAATATCGAGAGCGAAGATGTATCAAAGAACATGTGAATAGTTATTATCTTATAGAAAAAGAATACAACTATAGATTTTGACATAAATATTAATATTTTAATAAACTATTATTATAAAAATAATCGTGTAACCATATTCATTCAGTATTTAGAAGCGCTTTTTCTCAAGTTAACGAAATACATGATCACTACATGCTTGAGAATAAGTTTCCCAGTCTTCTCCAAGAACATATCTGCTAACATCGCTGGCTTTTCCTCTGGATACTGCTAATTCAATTAGATTATAAAGTCTTTATCTTTGCTAGATACTTTGCCATCAAAAAGTGCTTTAGAAAAAGAAGTGTGATAAAAGTCATAAATTTACTTCTTCGACTGTGAAGGAACACAACTAGCTACTAAGTTCCAGAATTTCTGAGTAAGATCGTTATCAACAGTTTTATTAACAATAATACACAAGTCCTTATCAGATATAGATGAATTAGTTTAATTTTTATTGTATTTATTTACTGCTTGAATTAATGCATTTTTAATCAAATTCTTTTTTAATTGTAAATTGTCTGTTGTTGTCTTATATATTATTCGTTATTTTCTTTTTGAATTATTTGTTTCTTCTGACAATGATGTACTAGCACTATTATTGTTTTATGGATTTCTCGAATTAGATTCAGTTGACTTAGTTTTAAGTAAGTTACATTATTATTTAATATATTTCGTCTCACAATTATAAATGTGAGACAAAGTTGTCCAAAACTCTTATGATTATAATTCATCAAGTTAATCTACTAAGTATCATATTCAATACTTCGTTTGTTTACAACGTTTCAAATGTATGTAAACCGGTAAATGAATATTATAGAGATTGTAGCAGAGGTACAGATACATTCACGAATAATTATGGCTCAATAATCATTTGAGGTGGCGCATAAATATAAATATTTTAAAGTTATAATAAAAACTTGTAATATAATAATTTTCTTAAATTTTGGCTACTAAAAATATTATTGAATACTATTTTATAGGTTAAACAACTATTTCATATATCTCTTTCGGATGGAGTGGAAGTATCAGCAAAATTTCATATCTCCAAAAATGTTTTTAATTTGGTAAACGCAAGCTTACAGTCTAAGCCGTGAATGTTATTTGAAAATGTTTATAGTCACTCCTCAATTATCAGAAAATATCTCAGATTTTCACTGTTTGTTTGAATTACTATTTTGTACTATTATATAATATAGATCTGAATAATAATATCAGAACACTCCAAACTACTCTTCTTTTAAATGACAATTTTATAATTTGAGGTAAATAGATTATTTTCAACTATTCATTTTCCTTTATCTGTTTAAGTAATAAATGCTAATCGGCAGGTTGTAATTGTACCGTATTTGAATTCAAATCGTGCAAATGTTGAAAAATGAATAATTTTTCTAATTAATTTATGTTTATATAAGCGGCCTATCATATAAGTTAAATATAGCTGCGATTCTGTGATTCAGATTTTTAAATTAATTATTATTAACTCAGATTTAGCATTACTAAATTTTCATTAATGAAGTGATAAAAATGTGTTAATTTTCAAATAATATAAAGAAATAAATTCTTAAAAATTTCTATTTATAGACACGCACATGAAATCTCAACACAGATTAAAGCTGGGAGTGTCTCTAATAAAAGCAGTTAAAATATTGTCAAAATTATCATTCTGCTAGCGTTTCATATTTTTTGCTCTCAAACTGACGCTTAAATGATACAAAAATTATAAATCTCAAAATTTCATCCAGACAGACTTCCTAAAATTCTTCTATTATCTGCTATTACTTAGTTTGTTTAAGTTTATGAGTCAGATATTTCAAACCCGGTGATCTAAATTAGTCCTATCTGAATAAATCTTCAAATATTGATCAGATGCAAAAATTGTTATGATTCCCAGTGTATCTCTGGATGTGCACCAACAACTGGGATTGAGTTCCAAAGCGTCCGCTTCAAGCTTCAGAATTTGAGTTTTCTAATTTTACAAGAAATTCAGTTTGCATTCTAATGACAAACTGTTGATTATCCACATATAATTTTATCTGGTTAGCTTTACATTTCGTCAGCGACTCTGCAGCTGCCTAATTTTACCCGTAACTCTTAATAGTTAAGATATCATGCATGTAAATTGCTCAGAATTAAACTTTCGATGTCTAATTGAGTATTTCAACCATCAAATCGAGTGTTCAGTTTTTCAGTGATATACTGTTCATAAGAAGTTATGCGAATTCTATAACTCGTCATCCATCTGTGGTGTGGTGCTCTCGCTCTATTTCCGCCATGGTGACACCCACAGTGTTTTAAATCGATATTTTAAAGTATTAAAATGTGTGCTTTAGCTCATTTTTGAACCCCCTAGATTTTAAGAGATATTATTGAATCGATATTATTGAATGATATAAAACATTTATATATTATTATTTAACTTATATTTATCGATTGATTTCATAATATTATTGTTGTTATATATTGCTTATTGTTGTTAGTTAATTTTAGTCATTTTAAAGGCTAAATTAAAACAACAAAGTATATCCATTCAAAATTAATGATATTTTTAGAATAATAGATTCATAGATAGAATATATTGTAATTTGGACTATGAAACGATTTTATTCCTCACAAATCTACTTGAACTAATCTACTGAATACTATATAGTTGAATACTGGAGAAGATATCATCGTAAATTACATCTATACATAAAGTAAATTACATCACACCGTAAATTACGTCTTTACTGGTCGCCCTTTTTCTCTGATCATCACATTTCCTAGTTGAATACTATATCACGATTGTATTACAACATAAAGTACTCATAAAGTAATATACTGACTTTTATTTCGCTAAGTTCGCAAATATTAATTATATTAATGAAAAAATTATTCACAACATTAAATCAACTAGGTCTTCTATTTATAGGCTTTAGTTTTTCCCGTACCGTTTGAACATCCCGTTATCGATTTGGTTCAGCTTCGTTTTAACAACTTTTATCTTCTCGAACGTGTGACTCTTTTGAATTGAATTTGTTGAACTGTTCATTGAACTGAAAGTCGCGTTTTTAATCGGAGTGGCTTTGATTTACTGAATTACTTTATGATTCGTTTTAAAAGTCGGGAGTGGTTCGAATTACTTCGACTGCATCATTTACGTGCTGAGCATCTGAGTGTTGCGAGGGCTATTGTACAAAGTTGAGATAAATTGTTCTCGGAGCACTTTTCTTTTTTGAACAACGGAATATGGAGTGCTCATTCCAACAATGGGCGTTTTACCAAGGAGATCGATGTCAAGAGGAATCATTATTGAAGTGGAGTCACTTAATATAAAATTAGATACTAGTAATCATATTGCAACATAAATTCTATAAATAGACGTTTTTTAAAATGTGAATACGTATGTGTATTATTTTACAATGTATCTAAATTTAATGTTGTTGCGACGATTCTGGTTTGCAAGTTAGATGAATAATTTTAAAGCTTAAGATTCATTATTTAGATTTAAGATGCAATTAACATGCAAGGTCATCTATTTACTTTATAGTTTAATATCCTTTGAACATCCCATTGTCAATTTTATTCAGATGCGTTTGAACAGTTTTAACTTTCTCTGTCTGACTTTTGAAATTCTATTGTATGCAACTATTATTTTACAAAAATATTGGATTTTTAATTTAGGTTGGCTTCATTTGATTAGTACGTTTCTGTTGTTATTATACTACTGGGAGCTACTCAAGCGGTCTTGATTATTGAATTTCATATCTAATTAAAGGCAACTCGTTTTAGAATAATTTCTAAATATATGCATCACGTTATTATTTCCTTTTCTATACTATATAATATGGAGTGCTCATAGCAACTACTGGTGTCTTTCCAAGAAGTGCGATATCTAATGGAAGCATTTTATGGAGTGGTTATGTAATGATTTAGTAATCGAAGATTAACACAAATCAAACATCAGGCCCTATGTATTCATTTTACTTTGTATGTAATTCTATAATTAGGGATGGTTTTTTATACTACTTTATACTTTTGAAAAAGTATACTACATGTCGATTTTATCCGTTGAGAGACTAATATTGTAATCGCCTGTTATAATTTCTTTTATTAAGGTAAATATGCACATTAATAGGTATAAATATGTCAATATTCCTGATTTAGAAAATTTAGTTAAATTAAATTTGAAGTGGGAGAAATAAAACCAAGATAAATGAAGTTCCCCATGGGTCATTAGAAAATTAAAATAAAATAAAAAGGAAAGAAACTATTATTCTTTAAGTTATATAACAAAATAAAGTATACTACTTTTGAAATTTATACTACAATTTAGTATAAAAAACCATCCCTATCTATAATGATATTTTGTATGTGAACGTCTGATTTTTATTAATTTTTTATTCATCTGAAATCATCATGTACCAATGTATTCAATACTTACAAATCAATATTGAAAAATGCTTTACATACTTGTTTGTTTTGATCTGTTCGTTGGTAACAGCTTTTGGTGAATATTTTTGGTTGCATTTACATTACTTTATATTTGCTCTAGATTTTTAGTTTGAGCTGATTTTTAGTCAGTTTGAGGTAACGTTTTTGTGTAACTAAGTTTGGATTGCCATGATTTATGAGATGAAATGATTAAATTGAGCCTTAGTATAGTGATGATAATGTTACAGCTAAGTGAGTCATTTTATAACTTAATATATATTTTTCATCTTATAATAATAACATGACTCACTCAACAGCAACAATTATTATTTTACTTATCAAAGTTAAAACTGTTTCAACGCACATCTTAAACTGCGTAACTCAATTATAACATATTTCTATGAATACATTATGGTTAACATAATGATACATTTACAATCATTTACATCTTTCTGGCTTTCTCTGATCATAACAGTTCCTTTCTAATCAAGATCATAAATAACATATTTAACACAAATTAATATTTGAATCAAATAATGCGATATGATTTATATATTACAAATTTGAGTCTAAAAATGACATAAATGTAAATTACTAGCATTTTTAAATGTAAATTACTAGCACTTTTCACTAGGCGGATCGTTTGAATGGGTTTCTCCATCTTCATGATTATTTTGAATACAATAATCACAGTTTTGCGTTTATTCACTAGTACACTTCTAGTTCTTACAAGGCTTACTTTGTAAACAAGTTCATCACATTTAAACAGAAATTGTCGTTCACCTGTTTTATCATCTGAGGAATTGCAATAGCTTTCAACGTTTTTTGCGCTCGTTTAAAGCTTTTTTACATGCAAACCAGTTTTCGGTTGGTGCTGTTTATAGAATATATCATTTTATATTTCTAATTTTATTCTTAAGTATGTGCATATTGACGACCTTCTACTATATCACAAATATCTTAAATGTTTTGCTAGTCCTCATTTTCGTTTTACTTTAGTAGGTTAATACATTACGAATTGTATAATGAGTTGTAAGAAATACATAAATATTCGTAATTATACTAAATTTATTATTTATAACCTGCTTCCTGGCGAATTTATCTTTTAATTGAATATATAACTTATAAAATAGGTAATATATCAACAATCAAATTCTTTTCCAAGTCCAAATAGTGCAATTGAAGCATTTCAGATAAGGATGAAATATCAATAATTCTATTTTCTTTCAATATTAATATTTACAATTATTTTAATTGCCATAATAAACTTATATCTTATATTTAATTGAAACCTAAATTTAAGAGATTTAAATTAGTTAGTTTTCTAAGGAACCAAACATTAGATATTATGTTATTATTTAATTATAGTTTTACTAACTGAGTCATATTTTCTAATGGGTTTACATCACATAAATAATAATTATAGCCTAAATCAAGTTCTTACAAATTAATCAAACTAGAAAGAGGTTTGATATTATAAATATTATTACGTCGCAAATTAAGTTTTACTAATTATGTCATTGCGCGTAGTGGCTCTACATTATTTATTGACATATTTATAAGTGACAGGTCTAGCAATTACGTTAGATTAATATATCTACTCATACTTTACTGCACAAAGGTGTTAATTCGACTTTTCTAATCACAAAATGCTTAACCAGTAAAATATACTGATAACTGTTTTAAATTTTTATATTTTTCAATTCCTTCAAATATATTACAGTCAAACGGATCGCTTGTGTACCCTATTGATATATTTGTTAAGTTCATGAGTTCTTCTTCATATAGATGCAGTTTTCTATTATCGTACAAGTAAATTTAACGTTATTGACATATATTATATTTTTTACATAATACTAGAGAAAGTGTGGTGGTTTCTGTTTATTACATAATTCTTTAATAAAATTTTAACGATTTAACTTATTAATTATAAATATATAGTGTGTTCTTATTATCATTATTCTTGTAAAAATTATATAATATATCGCTTATAATACTATTATATATTCTATCTTAATCAATTTGATTTAAGTATATTTGAGCATCCGCATCTAACTTCTATATATCAATGTTACAATTATTTAATTTAGGTAAGTTTAGAATGATATCTACAGATATTGTGTCTAATTAATTGTTTTAAACATCCAAATATATTAGATTCTTACAGCTTTGAATAGCACTTATTGTCCTCAATATATTGTTCCCAATGCCCAAATGTGATAATTCAGTTAAATTTTGCAATATAGATATGTCTGATATCCTGTTAAAATTTAAATTCAAATATGTAAGCTTGACAAGATCAGAAAGAAATGAGACATCTTCAAGAGAGCTATTACTTAGGTTGAGGTTCAGTAAATTCCTTAACAAGGATAATCCACTGAAATCTTAGATGATATTTCCACTGAGATCTAACTTTTACAGTGATTACATCTATCCTATTCCCTAAATGTTTGCAAGTTAACATTCAATAATGCTCAATTCTGATAAAGAAACATAATTTATTGTTACATTGTAGCAACGAAGAATATATAGTGATTACAAATTTAGCTGTTGGGCGAAGTCCAGATTTTTGACACTGGAGTCATCGCTCACTGTAAGACATGCACTTCTGACACCATTTTTGTACTTTAGCGCAGTTTAGTCAAGTATGGTTGACTTTTTAGTTTTATTTTAGTTTATTTATGAAACGTAAGTTGTCATAATTAATTGGAGTGGAACACATAAATGCAATATATTATATTATTCAATAATAAATAGAAATCATGAACAATAATGACAAAGTGCCTAAGTAACTCTAAATAGCTTAAGTTGAAACGATAAAGAACAAAGGTTAGAATAAATCGAAATAACGAACTAGTAAAAATGGTAAATTAATAACCAAAAACTCGCAATTTCAAAACTTAAAAATGAAAAGATAAAAGACAGCAACCAATTCGTGCTTCGATACGGCTACATGATTTGGATACGCAGATGAAAAGTGAGATAATGATATTTTCGTTATATATAGGTAATCATGATCATAATATATACTATATTGCAATCACAAATGAAAATATTGCGCCAGAACCCGTCAGGTCCGTTCCTGAAATAATTGACATAAAAAATGCTCACAAAAATGTAAATAACTTTGAAAATAATGCTGGGGTACCGCAACGGACCACCGCACTGGCATACCAGTATCGGCTCTTAAATGTGGGTTAAATGGCAGGAACGAGTTGAAAGTGTAAAATAGCTAATCACTAAATCAAGGCACGAATTCAGCAACCATTAAACTGCAAAAAACACTATCATCAAATGATCAATATATAATGCGAAGCCCAATGCAACGCTGGTTCCGGCGGGCTCGGAACCGCTAATTGAGTATTTGTAGCATGAGTGTATGTAAATAAAGCTATATTTCAATAATAATTACCAAACACTTTATAATATCGTTTAATTTTGCTTATTTAGTTCATGAAATTCGATTAATTTTTAATTTAATGTATTATATTTCAATCTGAAAATAAATTTGCTAGAAATGCAGAACTAAACAAATAGTGTAATAAATATTCTGGATGAGAGAAACCAAATACCGTTTGATATGAACTAGTTTAACGCTCAATAACCAATTATAGGTATAACATTCTATTTATTGAGTGATTTGATGTCTTTTATACTTGCCATTAATAAGTAATTAATAATACACAAAGTATATATATTATTATAAAACTGTCACACATTTACTTCAATTATTACTAAAACAACAAAAATTAACGAGACCCAGACTAGAACCGAAGCTAATTTATTAGTTTTTTGTTCACGAACGTTTAATATTTTTTGAACGTTCGTAATCGGTTTTGAAACATTGTTAATGTCTTCGAAGAAGTTATTTTAGTTCGGGAACTTGAATAATAAATTTAGTTCACGTTGTAGTTATATCAAATAATCGTTAAGATCCTGAATATAATTGAAGCAGTTCGAATACTATTATTCATTGAGAAACTGCTGGTAGTTGGGTGTTAAGAACTTAATCTGGTATATTCCAGAACCTGTTATCTATTATACTTCGAATACTACATTATCATAATCGCACGTTTTGGTCTCTGTCAGGTTTATCATCTGATTCCGGATGCAGTACTGACCACCGTCCATTTAGTAGTAGATCTGCGTCATCCCGCACTTAAACAGTAGTCTAACCAACTTCTCGTTGAATTTCTGAGGCTGACAGATTGTTGCGTCCAACAGATTGTAGTAATTCACCAAGAACTTTGGCTGCTTTAGCGAATACTGCACAGGGATCGCCACAAACATACTAAATTGATTCACGTACAAGATGTTCTACTCATTAGCAAAACAAGACGCAAAATCCTATTGTGATTTTCGCTTAGTTATATCAAAATAACCTTAACCAGTAATTTAGTCCAATATACGGTTCTGTAACAAATATAACATGTTATTAACACAATGAGAATATGAAATTTAACTCTCAACGTATTTTGGATTGTATATAATCTATAATAAATTATTGAATTTATAACACCCTGAGCATGTTGTCGTTTTTCGATCATATATATTTTAAGGAACAATTGATATTTGACTTTGATAAAAGGTTCGTTTGTTCTAGGCTCTTATGGAATATAACGAAACAAAAGGTTGATTTGCGAATTCTTTAGTACACATATGCATCATATTTACTCTGATCATCACACAAAATGATGTTGTCATGAATTATTTTTGTTAAAAGTAGACGAACCTTTCTAACTATATATACCAAGCAAGTTTTTTATCAACTTCAAAAGTTACTCCTAAAGCTAATTATATTTATCCAGCTTAAATCATCTAATTCACACTTATTGACTTAATTGCTTTCAATATTCGTGAATCTTTCCGAATAGTTCTAGTTTAAATATTAATTTTTGTGTTATTTTCAATTTTATGAAAAGAAAGGCCCTTCCATGGAATTGTAACTTAAATTTCGTTGTCGTAATAATTTAAACATTTGTCAGTCTTTAATTGCTATTTAAAGTAAAGACAATCGTTATATTTATTAAGTTCAGTTTCATCTGGATTGATATTGAATTGTTTCTTTTTTTAACATTTTATCAACAAAAAACTGCGGAGATTATATGGTCGTTATTCTACTATCCCTAAAATTTGTAATTGTACTTGTATTATGTAATAATCTCTAATATGTTGATTAATAAAGTTTTAATTAATCATCTTGTTAAGATTATACAACAGTTAAATTATTTATATTTTACCAAATTTTAACAGAGGCAATTTTCAAATCTTTTCCGTCAATTATTTTTGTTCCTTAATTCATATAAGTTGATAACTTATTATCATTAATTAATATTTAGTCATTTAATAGTGACGGCATTGTAAATGAATAAAATATATATTGCTATCCGAACACATCTCCATACATTTTAATAGTCCTTTGTTAATCCACTAAAGATACCAAAGGGCGTTCTCCTTATTGATTTGAAGCAGAATACCGATACAAGTAAAGTATTTATTAGTAATCATACACATATTATTCATTGATAAAAAATAATACGTTTTAATTTGTGTACTCTTCACATTATGCTGATAATAGATCATTAATAATATTTGAATGCTAAATAGATATACCAATTACACCTTTAAACACATGATTATCAAAATATGGTTTAATAAGATACAGCATCATATCATTATATTAATTTTATGAACTTAAAATTAAATTGGAAATCGTAAATTCTCTATCTATATAATTCAATAATATTTAATAAATTTATAACACAAAATAGTCTCTAATTTACTATGTGCTTTGAAATTCTTAAGTGTTTGGTGTCTATTAGTTTCGCTCTTAAGTGTTTCAAATTCATTATTATAAATTATTCTTAATCGTTTTTGAAAGTTTGTTTCTAGTTTACTTATTTAATGTAATCGGTAATAGTATATTTCATCATTGGTTGTTAGATTTATTAAACACTGATAATATTTGGGTTCACTAAAACAAATTCTGTGTTAGAATATTAAATTTCTTTAAAGAATTTATAATTTAGCTCACATTATATTCCTTTTGTTAAAATAAATATTAAAATTCTATTTTCATTATTATATAATTAATCAAATAACGAAATTAGTTATTAAAATGACACTGTCTTGTTAGAAATCTATAATTAGGCGTAAATAAATGAAAAATCCACATTGTATCCTTTTCCACTAAATATTTAAACAATTTATGATCCAATAGAATATATATTTAAATATACTGTCTAAGCAACAATATTAATAATTGAGATAAGTAATAACTTTTGGATCTCCAGTTCTTTTTCGTTTACGTTTAAGTCTATATACAAGTCTAAGTTATCTATTTGATTAAATGAAAAACTTGCCATTGTTAATGAGGCATCGTAATCGTATTATAGGGTATTATAGGGATAAATGAAAGTAGACAGGTTTTCATCAACATAAATTATTTCTTCATATGCATTATATAATTAATTTGTGTTCATAATATCTAACGGCCCAGTTATTTACTTTAATTCTTCGATAAATGAATTATTGAGTAAGTTAGTTGTATTGATATTATTATTTTAAATATATGAATTAAAATGAGTTTTCATAGCAATAGATAGATTTATATGTGCGTCGAAGCGTTCAGCTGTCGCATCAGTAGTTGAGTTTAACAAAGGAAGTTCAGAACTGATAGGGATTGAGTTATTTGCAAATTACTATGGATTTAAATTTTCTAATAATTATATTCTTTTATTTATATATTGCGTAATGACTTAATGAATTCTAATTTGTGTTTATGTACTTTAGGGCTATGAATCGCGGGATAAATTTTAAATTAGTTAATATAGACCTGATTATAAGTTCATGGTATTTATATAAGTATTAGCTAAATCTTCTACGAACGATTGTTGGAGCAATGATTAATATATTAGTATCATATTAGAAGTGGTTTAGCATATTATTATAGTTTAGTATATTATCAATAAGTTTACTATTAATACATTTAAAAGCTATTGACTTAAATCAATATATTATATTTGCAATATAACACATATGAAGTTACTTAGCCACAGTAGCTACTGTATGTATATTATTATTGTATACTCAATCGCAACAATAAAACGCAATCAAGGCATTTTACTATAAAATGATATGTTTCAATAATTTTTATCGTATTACATTAATTTAGAGTAAATTAAAGAACTTTGTAGTGTAAATTATATATTTGTCTATTTTAGTTAAAAATTACTTCTTTTGTCATTAATTTTCTCACTCGCTCATGTTCCAAGTCTTCAATTGTACTCCGAGCCCGTCCGATCCAGCGTTGCCTTGGGCTTCGCCTTCTTGCCTTGCTCCCACATCCTCGAGGCGGCGCTCGCAGTGCCATTCTTTTCGTTCGCGATGGTGCCTTCATGCATTAGTGATCATGCTAATGCATGCTTGGCTATATATATATGGGCCCTACTGGGTCTTTACTGAGTGGGCATAAATGACGGGCTGATGAGCCCGTTTTGAAAGTGGAACATATCATGGTATTACTAGGGCTGGTTTTTGTGCGCAAAAGTGCGCATTTTGAAATTAATGTGCGCAAGGAACAAATGTGTATAGGTTTTTCTTATTTGTTCGCAAATTTTTATTTTGTGCGCAGATATTTTGAGATATGGGGAGATTTCAATATTCATACAAATATTTATACTTATAATAATATGTATATCATTATATTGAAAATATTTTCACTTCAATATAATATGTAACAACTAAATATCAAGAACTGTACTGATTACAGTAAAATTTGAATAAATCTAATGTAATCAACTATTTTAATATATAAAACAAGAATAATATGTATTTAACATTAATATTAATTAACTAAGAATAATTTTTGACAAAACATAATAATTTCGTAAAATCACAATCTATAATATACCAAATATTTCAGTCAGTACTACAATGCAATTATAAGTAAACACGATGACTAACAAGAAGTTTTTACTTCAATAATAATTATTTATGATTTAAAAGATTTAATAAAGAGCCACAAACTGTATGAGTGAAACTTTTGTTGATTTATTTATGCATACACTGTAGTGATATATGCAATAATTTTTGAACAAGTTACTTTATATTTTCACTCCAACATATATACGTATGACTTTTATGTATCTTCGTATGGTTGTAAAGTTAGCATATTAACAACATTTAATATTACAATAAGTAATACTAACTCGAAATATAGCATTTAATGACAAAACTGAATGATATTTTTAAGAAATTAAAATTAATGTTCGCATTTGAAATATATGTGCGCATGCGCACTTATGTACTCTGCGCACACTGTGCGCATCAAAATGTGCGCATTTTTTATTTTTGTACGCATTTTGCGCACAAAAACCAGCCCTAGGTATTACATATCAACTAGTACATATCAACTTAAATAAACTTGTAATATATATATCGGCTCACTCTTTTGGTACATCTCAAAAACATCCACTCAATAATCAATTACTTCAATCACAAGAAACATTTTAAAATGATATATTCATTTTAATGCGTTCTTTACTCCTGTACATAAAGGACTCTATATTTTCAGTGTTAATTATTTGAGATGCCATCAAATTATATCAATTCAGAAATGATGGTATTGTTTTATACTTTATCGTGTTATTACTGTGTTATTAATATTTATATAACATTAATGTTAGGTTATTAAATTTTCAGAGATGATGGGTGTGGATAAGATAGTTATAAGATATTACATCTACTGTGTATTTATACTTATTAAGGATATATTCATTGAGGAATAGTATTTAATGTATGTCAAATACTACATAACCTCGTTCTCAAGGGGGTAGCCTTTTCACTTATAAGGGGGTTACCATTTTCAACCCCCTTATAAGTGAAATGTATCCAAAATGTATCTAAAAATATTGTTGAATTTGAAGGGTTTACAGTCAAAAAACGGGGTTAAAACGCATGATTTTTGTCACCCGCTTATAAGGGGGTAACTTCATGTCCAACCCCCTTGTAAGCGAGTTGACCTACCCCCTTGTAAGCGAAAATGCTACCCTTCTGAATGAGGTTATGTAGTAATTAATGACTTTTATAAATGTTATATTGTTTTATAATATTGTAGGATTATGTATTCACTTCAAATATGAATAAGCTTTAAATTGAAATTGAAAATGAAACTGTTGATTTGAATACTTTAAAAAGTGATCACGATCTAATAAGGTTTTAAAATTGCGAATTTATCAACTAAGTTTAACATATCAATTGCAACCAAATATATTTCATAAATTGTAAAATAAATAATCTAGATTAGCTTTATAGCTTAAAGTACTAAAAATTGGAAATTAATCATACTGAATTAAATATTGAGCGTCACACATTAATTTACCACTAATAATAATACTAAATGATTTATATTTCTAATTTTTTAGTCAAGTAAAATAGAGATCTGTCTTTAGTAGTTGAAAGCAGATTTTCTGAAAATCAATAAAAAGTATATTTACTACAAATTTAGCTATTTAATATCCCAGTAGACGTATATTTATTCCATTGCACTGTTGATTTATCATATTTTAATGAAAGTTCATGGTAAATTTTACTTTAAATACATCCACTATATTAAATTATGACATAGAACAAAAAATATATGTCAAAAATAAATTATCATTATCTAATCTTGATATCTAGGATTTAAGTATCTTTTCATGTCCTTTTGCAGAAATTTCGTGGGTTAAGGAAGTGCATCGTTTACCAGACAGCAGCAATATTTCTATTTTGAATAGTACTATTGATTTAAGTTATTACTAAAATTGCAGTTAGCTTTATTCTTTGAAGATAAAAGATTGTAAAATATAATAATTTTCAGCTCTGTTGTTTCCTAAAGATGCAATAAAGTCCATTAAAATCCAGTATACACGGGTTAAATACAAAACTCGTGCTGCTCCAAAACGACCGAATGCCGAAAGAATATTCGCAAAGTATGTTAAATGGATAAAGCAGCGAAATATCAATAAATACAGGATAAACTGCGAATTACGTAAATAAATCGCTTTAAAGAGTACTTATACGCATTCAATCGGCAATTATCTGCATTTTTCTCGTAGTTGTGCGATTTGCGTATATTTCAAAACCGCTCAGAATGATTAACATGAAAATATTCACCTCATCTCCTTGAGCAGGATTCCGGCTTCTTCGTTCACCTTGAGCTCTCTTACTTTCTGCGCGTTGAACTTTTTCTTCCCGCCTTCGGCCCTCGTGTGCCCAGTTCTCAACAGCAACACAATTAAGCACAAGATTTAAAACAGAACGAACACTGAAATGTTAATCCTCAGTGCGTTTCCCCAGGCGACTTTATCGTTTTCGCCCTCTTTCAAGCCGTTGTAGCTCAGCTGCTGAATCATTGAAACGGCGCACATGGTAAGGCCCTGTGAAAGTGTTCTCGTCGTGGGCGGAACGGCGCTCATCTAACTGCTGAACTGGGGCGGAACTGAGAGGAGAATGAGCGGGAAGAGGATGTTGTTGAAGAAGGTGAAGACCAATTAATAGATTATGCACAAGATGATGAAGGCGTACATGTTCTGGGCGAAGATCACGCACAAAAGCAGTACAATGATGTCGACCGCAGCGCTCCAGGCCATTATGGTCTTGTTCAGCACTTTCTTGGACAAGGAAGGAACGAAGGCCGAAATCACTATCATTCCAATGGCACAGACCATCTGCACCGCACCGGCTGACGTAGAGGATTTTCCATAGAAAGTTAGCGTCTGCGGTAAAAAATACATAAACCCAGTTTAAATGTACAAACACAGCACGTTCATTATCATGTAGTCAGAAACAGGATTCTTCATCAAAAATAACGGGAAAACAGGGTCCTGCGCCTTCTTCTCCACTTTTACAAAAATGAAGAAGAACAAGGCGGAAATTAATAATAAGATTCCCATCGCTATGTAATGGTACGTGCTAATCACCGTGAAAGCCAGATCCAACGTACCAATTGCAACGAACAAAATGATGCAGCCCAAGTAATCAAACTTAAACTTCTGCTTTGGAGATTCTGGATTTGAATATGGAATTAGAACCAATAAGGTTAAAAAGCACAGAATCGCGCATATCGGGTACAAAAGTCTCCAGTCGTAATCTATTGTTATTCCAGCAATAAGTGGAATTACCATCGCAACAACAGAGAACACAATTGTTTGATATTGTAAATATTACTGCGCCTTACCTGGTGGCGATAGCTTTCTAATTAAACTAAGACGACACACAGTAGAGCCGCTTTAAACTGCTCCTGTAAAGAACCTAATAACTAAAAATAAAGGGAAGTTTTTAATAAAGTAGTGAGCCACACTAAGCGCACATTGTATACTAGTTAGTATATAGAGCATCTGAATCTAACCTATTTTCTCTGAAAGTTTCGCGATAGGTATTGATAAACTGGCTTGAGCTAAATAATTAATCGTTAATGTCCATTGAATAAGCGATTCGCTAACAGAAAACTCTTTTTACATAAAAGGAAGAGCCATATTTGTTCCAGTTGTATCTAAGAAAACACTTGTACCAGTACAAACAATAAGTGGAATTATATATGCAAATTTGGCTTAACCAACTATTAAATGTTGTGATTTACATATTTACGGTTTTTTAATTTAAGAAATCTTCATATTTATGTCGGGTTCATTTTAACGTGTGTTATTTAGTTCAGATGATAGACTATCTGATTGTTCCATTGGAGTGGAATATATTATAAGTAATTAAATTAATGAATTTATATTAAACTATCTGTTTAATGAAATCAATAATTACAATCATACACGGAAACAACCATACACGGAGTTCTTAACATGTGAAACAAATATGTAAATGTAATTGAAGTGATAATGATGATGATTTTATGGACGAAATTTCAGAAACATTAATAAATTAAGTTTGGTATTGAAATATTATTCCAATGACGCAATTAACAAAACTTAGTTTGATCTGCATATTGCTTATTACACACAAAGATCTAAAAACACTCAACATTGTATGAACTGTATATATAAGGAAACGAAGACATTTATTAAATTTAATGAATATTGTAAAATGATAAACAAACTAGAAAATAAATAATTAATAAACAATACTAGAGAAAATATAAATATAATATAAATATATTGTTATTAAATAACATATAATGTAATATTGAACATCATTAACACGTAACACTTTCAAATGAGTCCAACTATTTAAACAGAAATGTAACATGTGCAATAAATTTTATATTATTACTTTATTATGTATCTAGTAATTCGATTATTCTATTTGTGACAGCAATATTTTAAGCTTTTATATAATATAACTTCTATGTTAAATGCGTAGTCTGACAGTTGATATCTCTCATAGTGTTGGCAGATTTTAATTCTTCTTTCGTAGGATCTTCTTAATTTTAAAATTGGAACATAATGAAATTTTGATGTTTCTCAAGAGCATTCAAATCAATAATCTTATTAAAACTTGCATTCAATTTTGTTAAATACTTCAATTTCTCCAAAGGCTAAATATATATAATCGCATTCGATGAGAGGCTCAATTCTTATAAATTAATAAGATGTTTCAATATATCTATATTCGCCAAACAACAAGAATTAATTTCTAATTTAAAAAGACATGTCATGTGCTAAAGCGGAGTAATATCTACATGTTCATTAGAATTTAATGATAGTTTAACTAAATTACAAAGTGGGCGCAGTATATCTAAACTATTTATATCACAATAGTCTAACTCCAATATTTTAAGCTATGTCAAATGCTTTAATGAAGATATATCAACGCCCTTATTGTAAAATAGATTCAACTCTTCCAAATTTGCAAGGTGTTGCAAAGGATCTAAGTTAACTAAACCACAATTGCCTGCTTACAACTTAACTAGTTGTTACAAATCTTATATAGCAGTTATATCAATCCCTTCATTTTAATTGATGAAAAGTTAAAGTAATTTAGTAAGTGGTCTTAAATTATCAATATTTTTCAGTTTACATGAGTCCATTTTTAATATTTTGAGCGATGTCAAGAATTAAAGTCCAAAAACTCCTTTATTATGGCATATATTCAATTCTGTTAGAGCAGTAAGTGGTTTTAGGACATTTATATTTTCTAGACCACAGCTAATCATTTATAATTTTATTAGTTTAGTTAAATATTGAAGTGGACAAAT
Organism: Hexamita inflata; assembly: GCA_963988835.1. Lineage (NCBI taxonomy): Eukaryota > Fornicata > Diplomonadida > Hexamitidae > Hexamita > Hexamita inflata. Next base: position 264,898 of record CAXDID010001177.1, read on the forward strand.
GTCAACACCTTTATTTCCATTTATATTTAATTCTGTTAAGTTTATGAGTGTTCCGATCACGTTTATCTATAATAAACTGCAGTTTGGTAATTCAAGTTGTTACAAGCTTGTTATTTCCCTAAAAGGGTTTTAATCAATTTTTCCAGCATTTAAGTGAAGTGATTTAAGTTTCTTGAATTATCTTGCGATTTCAGTGGTCAAATTCTTATTTTCTTAGAATTACAAATGAGCGTAGTATTTAAGTGTGTGAACATTTTCCAGTTTTAACCCACTCAATGAAAGATGGCTGTTTTTCAAGCCAAGTTGAACTACTTTGTCATTAGTTATTTAAAGGTCATTTTGGCAGTTTATGAGTTCCAGTGTGTGTATATCCAAATCTTAAATCTTTTATTGCGTTTTAAGGTCTAAATCATCGATGATTTGAAACACTCCGTTTTCAATTTGGTTTTAGAGTGAGTCCTCTTCCTTTTGGGTTGTCTGTTATTAAGCTTAAACAAGTTACAAAAATTATTGCAAAAACGGGTTGATGTTGTTTTCAATTTCGTTGTTCAATTCGGGATTAGGATTTTGATCCATTTATTTGTTGAGAAGTGGAAACATAAATATTTATTATTCTGGATTTACAATAAAATATATATTCAAATTTAAGATAATTATATAGTCTGATTTTTTGTTTTATTAACATACTAGTAAGCTAAATTCTATAAACATAAGTTCAACTCTTAGACTGATCTTCATAGTTTAAACTTTGCTTTTGAAGAAGTTAGAAATGAGAGTAGGTAAATAGCTCAAGACCCTCAAAACAGGAAAGATCGAAGTTCTATGCACCAAAGACGAGAAAAAACATAGAAGGCATACACTGACGTGATGTTCTATAACGCAGATCAGTTCAGAGACTATCATCAGGAGATCTTGGAGACTTTAGAGGAGAATTCATGGACTGGATGGAATTAAGAGAACTGAATTAAGTTCTGGAAGCTCGAAATGTCATTCAGTGAGGGGGAGAAATAGGTTACTTGAGAATTGCGCAATCGGATGTAATGGCTAAATTTTGGGAGTTTATTTTGTGAACTGATTTACAGGTGGCGACATTAGTGAAATGGAAATACACATATTACTGTGTGTCGCTCTTAGTTTGTATTCATATTTGTACTATGATATAATTACACAAATATTTTTTTAAGTGTATTGTGAAAAGATGCGAAAAGCAAAAAATACTTGATATTCTTTTGAACTATACATAGTTATGAATAATATTTATATTATTTCATTCCAACTTATTTCATTAATTCATGTCGCCACCTGCACTGATTTCTAACAAATTAAATGTAACAATTTTGAAATAATTGTAGTAAGTGTCATAAATAATAAAACGTTGACCAGAGAATGTTACCGGAACCGGTATGGACCCAGTTTTTCGTTCAAACTAAAGTGGTGATACGTGACCGTTCTGGTTCGTTCTGAGTGGAGTTGGAGGCCGTTTTCGTCTGTAGCATGGTGTGACTATTTAAATCAAATTTATATTTCATGTTAGAATTTAGATAAATTTGAGCTCATTTATTCGGCAGCATGATTGAAATAGCATTCTGTAGTTAAATTAATAAAAGATACAACTTGTAATAAGCAATTTGTTCATTTATTATTATTCTTGAATAGATTGAATAAAAGAGTTAATTTGTTGGAAATATACTATTATATATACTATTACTATATACTATTATTTATATTAATATTATAAATTACGAATTTTAATGTATTGTTGTATTATATTAAATATCATAATTTATAAAAGTATTAAGAGAAGATAGTGTGAACCCCATAATTTATTTACCGTATATAATAACGCTAAAACGTAGTTTTAATGTTGGGACAACGCCTCACAACAAAATGCCAAACGCAAGCGCTCTGAACCAACACACACAGAAGGTGGCCGGCATGCTCGACTTCACCTCGAAGTCCACATGCTACTCTCCGTTTTCGCTCATGCATGCTATCTTGCTCCTCACTAAGTGCTCGAACGACACCTCCATCCAAGAGCTGGTCCAGAAGCTGGAGCTGAACGAGGCCCAGATCCAGGACTTCGTTGCGCAGTTGAAGAAAGATGCCTCAGTCGCCTTTGCCTCCAACATCTTCGACAGGAACATCTTGGGAGTAAACGAAGACTTCAAGAAGCTCATGCTGAAGCAGTACGACGTGGTTCCAGAGCAGCTCATGTCCGCCGCCCAGATCAACAGCTGGTGCGCCAAGCACACGAACAACTAGATCAAGGAGATAGTGGATTCCGTCGAAGGGATGGAAACTGTGCTGATTTCCGCGATTCACTTCAAGGCCGCTTGGGACTTCAAGTTCAACACGTAGCTGACGTGCAAGATGCTGTTCAACGGCTTTACCAAGGAGTCTGAGGTGAACATGATGAACGCCAAGTTCAAGATGGACTACGTAAAAACCAGAACAGCGCAAGTGGTGCGCCTTCCATACTGCAACTCTACGCTATCTGCTTATATCATCTTGCCTTTGGCTAAATCCCAGAAGGATTTCAAGGACGCGCTCTCGTTAACCAATTTGTAGCCCTCCTTCAGCAAGTGCGAAACTTCCCTTTCTCTCCCAAGATTCACCGTTTCATCCAGCTTCAACTTGGAGGACCTGCTCCAGTAATTCGGTGCATCTTAGATATTCAACAGTATAGACTGTGCTCAAACTCTGAATAAGCAGCTCAAAATGCAGAAGATTATTCAGAAGACGTTCATCGAAACGAATGAAAACGGAACTGAAGCGGCTGCAGTGACCACGATGTTAGCCAGTAGTTGTTCACCTGAAAAAGTGGTTTGCGACCGTCCGTTCTGGTTCGTTCTGAGTGGAGCGGGAGGGATCGTTTTCGTTTCAAGCGTGGTTGAGTGATCCTTTTATGATTTTATTTAAAGCCAACCAAAAGACGATTAAAATTCAAAATATACGATAATCGACGATCAAAACGATTATAAATTTAATCGTTAGTCGACGATTGAAAACCATGCAGATATTGAATAGAAGTACTGTTTTTACTATAATAAATATAAACTTTAATAGTGGAGTGAAGAAGTTGGAGTGGTTATTTAATTTTTAGTTGTTTATAAGGCTATAGTATACATATAGCTTCAAAATTATAAATAATTAATCGTCTTTTAATCGTTGACTTAATCGAAATAAACGATTGAAATGACAAGAACCCGATCAGATCGGGTTCTTGATTAATTTAAGTTTAATATTTTCGTGTTAATATCAAATTAGTAATTTATGTTACTATTAGTTATGACACTGATGCTCACACAAGCTAATTAGTAAATTAAATGTTTCTTGTGAAGTAATAAGTGAAGTAATAGATTGATTATTAAGTGGATGTATTTGAGATGTACCAAAAGAGTGAGCCTATATATATATATATTCATTTCACTTCCTCGAGACGGCACAAACAGACTTCATTGAGACTTTCGAAAGCAAAACATGGGCTCTCGCACGCCAGTGTTTCCACTTTCAAAACGGGCTCAACCCGTCATTTATGCCCACTCAGTAAAGACCCAGCAGGGCCCTCACTGAGTCGTTAGCGGACCAGTTTCAGCTGATTCGCTAACTTACTTTTTAGAAACTGGTTCTCGCTTCTCAGTTTCTTTTTGCTCGTTATTTCCTTCGGCTTGCACGAGAGGTTGATTCGTTGTATTGGCATTGCTTGGTGGTGGTTGCCTTTGATGCATCGTTTCATCAACTTGATTAGGGGCCCTTCTTAGTTTATTTGTTTTTACAAATCCCTAATTTCGGTAGTTACAACTTGTAACTAATAATAATTAAATAGAGTTCAATATTTTTCGGATGAGTCTAGTTTTTACGTTAATTCTGTTGTAAAAAGCTTTTATGAACAATATTTAAATAAGACTTGGCTAGGACGTTTGATATATTCTATATCAGCATTAGAATATTTAAATATAAACCTCGTTCGAGTTCCAGACGTGCCGGTTTTGACTTTCCACGATGTCCATGGTAAGATGATACATAATTATCTTAAGCACTAATTTTCAAAAGAGCTGAAGAACAGATGAGGTCGAGTAGATGCACGCTTCATCAATCTAATGATTATATTGATCCCAGCACCACCTAACATTTTTTGTGTTTAGTCTAAGTTGTATTTTCTCACTGTCACGATATAATGTCGAAGTGGAACGTCATGCTGTAAGCAACAGTAAGCAAGACTAAAATAGAACATTTATAATATACGCAATGTATCAAAAGAATTTGTTCCGTCCTAATAACCAATGTTGTAAAAAAGCAAAATAGATGCCTGTTCTGGGAATTGAACCCGGGACCGACAGATCTTCAGTCTGACGCTCTACCATCTGAGCTAAACAGGCACACTGAAACTTATATGTACACATGTCCCAGGCCAGCTTATGAAAGTAACTCAAATATATTTTCTACTCCAAACACGAAAAAGTGCATTTATCACTTATCGTTGCAAATTAAAGATAACGAACAAAATCACATCTCCGAAGACCGGGCTATAAAATCCACGATGTTCTCTTGGCTGCACTGAATTATGTTGATGTCGTACTTCAAAATGTCCAGGCGGCCGGCAAGCTGGCTTACCCGTCGCTTCACATTCTGCACCTCGAAGGCCGTGAGCTGGATCAAGTTCCTGACTTCTACTACGCTGCTGGGCCTGACTTCTTCGTCCAAGCACTCGTATGAGTGGGCGTGTGTCATTTGCGGGTTCGAGTCTTGTTCTTGGTATTCGTCGGCGCATTCCTAGATAGTTCCCAGAAAACTGGGTTGCGCTTTGAGACCGGATTTGCTTTTGTTTCTATTCATTTTATGAAGTGGGGTAAACACCTACCGTGTTACTAACCATGCAAGATTCGATAAATGTGTAAGTTTTAAACATCTAAGAGTAAACACTATCTTAAACAGATGTTTACACAGAAATAGTTTAGCGGTATTGTCTAACTAAACATCCTTTTGAGTACCTATCTTTATTCTAATTTTACATTATCCAGTATTATAGAAATTTCGGTATCTAATGTTGGTGCAAAGACCTCTAAACGTGGTGTTGTGATTCATGTGTCGGTTAACGATTAAAATGCGGTTTGAAGAAGTTTGTCTAAATTTGTTTAACTAAAATCAGATCTAAACTGGGAACGTAAGTATCACATTTCAGCTTTATATCCTGTTATGTATTTATAAATCAGTTTAAATTATGTTTATATTATAAAAATACTTTTACTTTGATTTGTTTAAATGTCTAAATATCTCCAGCGATTAATGTGTAATATTGTATGCCACATACATCTGATGTTTAACTCCACTTCAGAGAACATGCACAGAAACCACAGCAAGCTCGCTTTAACAGCCCAGCCAGTCTTGGACACGATATAAGAAGACGAGCACGAACTTCAAGAATACGAACTGGAATCAACCCAGCAACTTACGAGGGAAAACTCATATGAAAACTGCCAGATGCAAATCGAACTTGAAAACGCCATAGAAGCTCGGAATCTTATCCAATTAACATCTTTCGAAATACAAACGATCAAGCGCAGAGTAAGCCAGCTGCTCACAGACATGAGCGTTTTAAGCCAAAGAATTAACATAATTTAGCAAAGCCAAGTTGCGATCATCGATATTATAGTAGGCTCAACCGATATGTGATTTTATTTATGAATATTCAGTACTATCGTTTCTATAAAGAAGAGATACTTTCTTTTCTACTAACAACATATATCGAACAACTAATTATTTATTAGTCGTGATGTCTTTTCAGAGTTGTTAACTGTTCCTGACTAAGGTCTAAGATTTATTTTGTAAAATTTTTAGAACCAATTATAATAGATATTAGTTAGTCATTAACTATAATCCAATGCATTCATGCTTTATAAACGATTAACAAGATTCTACAAGAAATTTTTGTGGTTCGAACATGCTTATTAAAATACATTTGAAATCTAGCTTTTACTTAATATTAAATGTCTGAGTCTGTTTTTTGCTTAAAATTACCTTAATCTTTTTGTTTGCTCGTATATTTATTATTATTTTATTTACATTACAACTTCTTAATTAGTTGGTAAAGATTACTTATTAATTATGTAAGAATTGAAATTCTTGTGATGTTGTATATATTAAAAGGATTATATTTTATTTTAACTTAAATCAAGGCGAGTTAAGTTAATTATGTTTGATAAAGGTTCGATATTTATTATTTTGTTATTTTACATTAACAAAATCTCTAACTTAGTTAAGTTAGACAAACAATCAATATTACTTATTTAATTTTCGTATATTGTTAAAATAGTGAGATTTGGTATATACTATAAAACTGAAATGTCTTATATACCATTGCTGTTTAAATACAGAATTCTAAGGTTAATCAATGGTTTTAATTCCCATATATTAACAATAAATTGTTAATACTAAATAGATGAACCTACATAATGTCTATTTAAGGCTAAGTTTAAATTTTCAAGATTTGTCAACTTACTTATTACTGATATAGTTTATGGGTGTGTAACCCGAATATTCAATACAGTTAATCCATGCATATATTTAAGAGGTGCTAAGTCTATGCCAGTGTTTTAAGAGATGTTAAGGTCGGTTAATTTTCGAAATTGAGGTAATATGGAAATATCACTTTATTTTGTCAATCTTAAATTAAGTATTTCTAGTTAATTAATGTCTTTAAGCATATTTATATCAATGTTATCATTTTATTCTAAATTTAAATATTTTAGATTGACTAAATATCTCAAAGCAGAAATATCTTTCAACCGGTTGCAACTAAGGTCAAGAGAAGTAAGTTAAATCATATTTTAAACAGCAGATATGTCGACTGATAAATGATTATAACCACAAATACATGAATCAGGTAGATTATTTGAAAATGTAAGAATTTTCAGTGATTAAAAATGATTGATACCGTCCATCTAATATTAACTGCACTATTCAATGATAAGTTCTTGCAATGGGATATTTATACTTTAAAGCAGAATATTTTTGCATTTTTTAAGTTTTAACTTATTAGCTTTTAGTTCTAATAAAAAGCTTAAATCTCTAATTACATCATTATCACTAATAGTTAAACAACCATCTTAAAATTGAGGTAAAATTTATTTGTGAATATAGTTTTCATATCTTATTTATTCTTAGTTCATATGTGAAGTGGTGCTTATATTTAAATTTTATTATAACAACAGTTTATTTATTATTAGAAAACTTCAACTATGATGAGCTTCAAGAATCTGCATGCTTGGCTATATATACGGGCCCTACTGGGTCTTTACTGAGTGGGCATAAATGACGGGCTGATGAGCCCGTTTTGAAAGTGGAATATATCATGGTATAATGGTACATATCAACTTAAATAAACTTGTAATATATATCGGCTCACTCTTTTGGTACATCTCAAAAACATCCATTCAATAATCAATTACTTCAATCACAAGAAACATTTAAAAATGATGTATTCATTTTAACGCGTTCTTTACTCCTTTACATAAAGGACTCTATATTTTCAGTGTTAATTATTTGAGATGTCATCAAATTATATCAATTCAGAAATGATGGTATTGTTTTATACTTTATCGTGTTATTACTGTGTTATTAATATTTATATAACATTAATGTAAGGCTATTAAATTTTCAGAGATGATGGGTGTGTCTGTATTTAATTGATTTAACTTATTTAATTGATTAACCTTAGAATTCTGTATTTAAACAGCAATGGTATATAAGACATTTCAGTTTTATAGTATATACCAAATCTCACTATTTTAACAATATACGAAAATTAAATAAGTAATATTGATTGTTTGTCTAACTTAACTAAGTTAGAGATTTTGTTAATGTAAAATAACAAAATAATAAATATCGAACCTTTATCAAACATAATTAACTTAACTCGCCTTGATTTAAGTTAAAATAAAATATAATCCTTTTAATATATACAACATCACAAGAATTTCAATTCTTACATAATTAATAAGTAATCTTTACCAACTAATTAAGAAGTTGTAATGTAAATAAAATAATAATAAATATACGAGCAAACAAAAAGATTAAGGTAATTTTAAGCAAAAAACAGACTCAGACATTTAATATTAAGTAAAAGCTAGATTTCAAATGTATTTTAATAAGCATGTTCGAACCACAAAAATTTCTTGTAGAATCTTGTTAATCGTTTATAAAGCATGAATGCATTGGATTATAGTTAATGACTAACTAATATCTATTATAATTGGTTCTAAAAATTTTACAAAATAAATCTTAGACCTTAGTCAGGAACAGTTAACAACTCTGAAAAGACATCACGACTAATAAATAATTAGTTTCTCGATATATGCTGTTATGTGGTAGAAAGGAAAGTATCTCTTCTTTATAGAAACGATAGTACTGAATATTCATAAATAAAATCACATATCGGTTGAGCCTACTATAATATCGATGATCGCAACTTGGCTTTGCTAAATTATGTTAATTCTTTGGCTTAAAACGCTCATGTCTGTGAGCAGCTGGCTTACTCTGCGCTTGATCGTTTGTATTTCGAAAGATGTTAATTGGATAAGATTCCGAGCTTCTATGGCGTTTTCAAGTTCGATTTGCATCTGGCAGTTTTCATATGAGTTTTCCCTCGTAAGTTGCTGGGTTGATTCCAGTTCGTATTCTTGAAGTTCGTGCTCGTCTTCTTATATTGTGTCCAAGACTGGCTGGGCTGTTAAAGCGAGCTTGCTGTGGTTTCTGTGCATGTTCTCTGAAGTGGAGTTAAACATCAGATGTATGTGGCATACAATATTACACATTAATCGCTGGAGATATTTAGACATTTAAACAAATCAAAGTAAAAGTATTTTTATAATATAAACATAATTTAAACTGATTTATAAATACATAACAGGATATAAAGCTGAAATGTGATACTCACGTTCCCAGTTTAGATCTGATTTTAGTTAAACAAATTTAGACAAACTTCTTCAAACCGCATTTTAATCGTTAACCGACACATGAATCACAACACCACGTTTAGAGGTCTTTGCACCAACATTAGATACCGAAATTCCTATAATACTGGATAATGTAAAATTAGAATAAAGATAGGTACTCAAAAGGATGTATAGTTAGACAATACCGCTAAACACTATTTCTGTGTAAACATCTGTTTAAAATAGTGTTTACCTTAGATGTTTAAAACTTACACATTTATCGAATCTAGCATGGTTAGTAACACGTTAGGTGTTTACTCCACTTCATAAAATGAATAGAAACAAAAGCAAATCCGGTCTCAAAGCACAACCCAGTTTTCTGGGAACTATCTAGGAATGCGCCGACGAATGCCAAGAACAAGACTCGAACCCGCAAATGACACACGCCCACTCATACGAGTGCTTGAACGAAGAAGTCAGACCCAACAGCGTAGTGGAAGTCAGGAACTTGATCCAGCTCACGGCCTTCGAGGTGCAGAATGTGAAGCGACGGGTAAGCCAGCTTGCCGGCCGCCTGGACATTTTGAAGTACGACATCAACATAATTCAGTGCAGCCAAGAGAACATCGTGGATTTTATAGCCCGGTCTTCGGAGATGTGATTTTGTTCGTCGTCTTTAATTCGCAAAGATTCAATGATAAATGCACTTTTTCGTGTTTGGAGTAGAAAATATATTTGAGTTACTTTCATAAGCTGGCCTGGGACATGTGTACATATAAGTTTCAGTGTGCCTGTTTAGCTCAGATGGTAGAGCGTCAGACTGAAGATCTGTCGGTCCCGGGTTCAATTCCCAGAACAGGCATCTATTTTGCATTTTTACAACATTGTTATTAGGACGGAACAAATTCTTTTGATACATTGCTTATACTATAAATGTTATATTTTAGTCTTGCTTACTGTTGCTTACAGCATGACGTTCCACTTCGTCCGACATTATATCGTGACAGTGAGAGAATACAACTTGAACAAAACACAAAAATGTTAGGTGGTGCTGGGATCAATATAATCATTAGATTGATCCAAGCGTGTATCTACTCGACCTCATCTGTTCTTCAGCTCTTTTGAAAATTAGTGCTTAAGATAATTATGTATCATCTTACCATGGACATCGTGGAAAGTCAAAACCGGCACGTCTGGAACTTGAACGAGGTTTTACTTGAATATTCTAATGCTGATATAGAATATATCAAACGTTCTAGCCAAGTCTTATTTTAATATTGTTCATAAAAGCTTTTTACAACAGAATTAACGTAAAAACTAGACTCATCCGAAAAAATATTGAACTCTATTTAATTATTAATAGTTACAACAAAGGATCACTTCGCCAGCTCCAAGATCACGTTCTTCACCGTCTCGTAGAACGGGGCCACCGAGTCTATCTCGCATAGCTCTCTGTCGCTGTGGGGGTGCTTTATGGTGGGGCCGATCGAAACCGCCTCCAACTGTGAAGTGGTACTTCGTAATCAACTCTCCGCATTCCAAGCCGGCGTGGATGGCCTCTACCTTGATCTGCTCTGGAGCGACATTCATTTGGGCGGCGTAGTGCTTCAGCGTTACTTTCAGCAACTTGGAATCTGGATTTGGAGCCCAGCCGCCATATGCGTCTCTGAAACCGACGTACTCGAACTTGGCCAAGCGGCAGATTGCTTCCAGCTGCGCGTTAATCGCATCGAGATAAGAGTTGATAGAAGATCTGGCCAAAACAGTGAGCTTGCCGCCTTCTTCGGCAGTGAACTTCAGAGTGCCCACGTTGATGGAGGATTCTGTGAGACCCTTTACATCGGCGGACATTCTAAGTACCTGGGAAGGCAGAATATTTAGCAAGTCTATTACTCTTTCTGAATCTTGAACAGATATGCTTGAACATGAAGAGCCGCAAGCTTTTGAAACTTCGAATTTGATATTTGGATCTGTTGTCTTATACTCGTTAACTATTTCGTCTCCAATTTTCTAGATGACTTGCAAAAATTCTGTCATCTTTTCGGCTGGAACGCCTTCGAAACTCATACAGCTCTCAGCGTCCATGGGAATGGCGTTGTGTGCTACGCCTCCCTTGACAGAGCATAACTTACCGCCGTGCTTCATCCCGACAGTCATGAGTCTGGCAAGGCATTTAATGGCGTTACCCTTGTAGTGATGGATGTCTACGCCGGAGTGTCCGCCAGATAGGTTAAAGAATCTCATCTTAACGCACTAGCAATTTTCAGCTGAAATGGCAGTGGTTTCCATTTTTGGAAGGATGATGTCTCCACAAAAGCCGCCAGCAGAGCCGATAGTAATCACGCCAACGTCTTCAGAGTCGAGGTTTAGCAGGTACTTAGCAGTTATGAAGTTGTTTGACATGTTAAGAACTCCGTGCATGGTCGTTTCTTCATCTTTGGTGCATAGAACTTCGATCTTGCCTGTTTTGAGGGTCTTATCGAATATAATGGCGAGTCCAGCGGCAAGTCCCATGCCGTCGTCAGCTCCCAAGCTGGTACCGGTAGCCATGACAACTTGCTTGTTGTCAACGGTCATGATTCTTGGTCTGATTGGGTCTTTTGCGAAATCGTGTGGGTTGTCAGAGCGTTTCGAGCACACCATGTCCATGTGTCCTTGGATGCATATTACAGGCGCGTTTTCAAATCCGGTGTCAGCTTCTTTGACGATGAGCAGGTTTCCGGCGAACCCGTCTTCGAAGCACTTGAATCCTCTGTCTTCGCATCTCTTTCTGAGGAATGCGCGGATGGCGTCCACGTTTCCGGATTTGTGTGGGATTTTGCAGATCTCGAAGAATTCTGCCCAAACGGCTTTCGGTTCAAGTTAATCTAGTTACATTGTTGAAAACGGAGTGGAACGGTAATTGATTGTTTTGAGCTTAAACGGTCATTTGAGAGTTTTGAAAGAAAAGAAACTGTTTCAGAGTTGACCCGGAAGTTGATCTCAGAGTTGACACAATTTTGTTTAGATTACACGAAGTTTATTTGAGATTAAAAAGTGAATTAATGTTACATGTGATTAAATATAATACATGTGATAAACGAGTGATATTTAAAAATGTAACATTCTTTCTAAGCCTTTGAAGCTATTTGCGGAAACTACTACATAACCTTGCTTGTAAGGGAGTAGCCTATTACGAATATCATTTTTGGATTATTTTTATTGGATTTTCAATCATATAATAAAATATCATAAATATTGTAAGACGGGTGTTTATATGCCAGTCAGAGAATGTCTCAATATTTCATTTTCAAATACATTTTTAACTTTATCATAGAGTAATAGTATATTTTTTAATAATTTCTCTTGTTTAGAATTTTTTAGTTTATGATGGGTGGAGAATTTCGCTATAAATTTGTGTTCGAGTAGAATAATACAAACATAAACTCTTGAATATATACATGTTTAATAATGTCATCATACTTAATTTATATCCCTATTTCGATGGATTATGAATCAGAGGGATTATGAATCAATGAAAGAATAAATGATAAATCATATTTCTTCGCGACCTGCTATGGCTTCAGTTTCCTCAATCAACTTGTCACTAAAACACTTGGATGAATCTATTAAGAACAAGGTGGAAATTGTGGTGATAACCGAGAAGACTCCGGCAATCCAGATGGGGTTTTTCTTGCTATCGACGATCAAGTTGACTATGGTGAGGATTATATTTGCAATAGCCTAACCAATAACAATGACACTGTTAAAGATACCGCTATATAAGCCTTTAGACTGGGCTGGCGCGAGCTTACCAACGTAGATGAATGGAATTGTGTTCATTGCGCAGTTAACGAAACCGATGAGAGCCATACAGAGAGAGACAAACCACTGTGAGCCAATAAAGCTGGTAGGGAAGTATCCGCTCAGGATAAGGAGAGCGGAGGCAAGTATGTAGATGCAGCTGCAGATGAAGAAGATAAGTTTCTCACCGAGGATGCCAATGAACTAGCCGAAAACTGGTGCTATTACGGTAGTAACGCCATTGAGGCAGATCTGGGCAATGAATGTGGTATCCATAGAAAAGATTGTACCAGTGAACTGCTGAAGTGGGGTGTAACCGATCCAACCTAACAAGAGCGGCATCATAACGGCATAGAAAATCTTGTTCATGTTTTTGAACTCTCTGTAAAGCTATTTGAACGCGTTTTCGGAGGCAAATACTGCAGACACATCATATGGTTGTTCCTTGGCAATTATGAGGGATGGTATAGCGAGGAGTAATGTGGTGCTGGCAGCAATGCATGAGATGATTGGATAGATATCAGCGTACTTAATATCATTATTCAATTCGTACATAACGAGCATAATGACATTGCATAGTAGAAAAGAACCTCCCATCATAAAACCAGAATACGCGGCACCCTTGTTTTGAGCTTCTGGTGGAACGCAGTCTGCGATGAGGGACCTGAAGGCTGCTAGCTCAACGTTGATGAATGTATTGCAGAAAATTACACCGAAAACAGCCCAAACTTGGGCGAAGGTGAAGTAGTTGTCACTTCCAACTCTGAAGAAGAATCCAGCGATTTTCGCTGACATACCCATCCAAATGATGGATATAGAAGTTGCAACAGCTCCAAAAATGAGGAAAGGTCTTCTACGACCCATCTTGTTCAATGAACGATCAGATAAATAACCAATGATTGGTTATACAAAGAAACCACAAACTGGACCAATTACACTAATGGCAGCAGTGATAGTTGCAGATATTTTCAACTCATGTAAAAATGGATTATTGAGCACGCAGAAGCATGCAAAGCAAAATTATAAACCAGCCATGGCTAGGTTGATAGTAAGGACGCGACAAACTGACCAGTCGGACATTATGAATGATAGAAGCGGTTCTTTATGTATGATATTGACAAATTTAATGCAACAACAATACAAATATATAGATTATTATATACACTATATATACTTACTATATACTATATAATTCTTGAAGTTTTATAAAATTTATGAGCTATTTTGTATTATATACCTTAAACAATGTATGTATCACGTTTTGTTATTAAATTATCATTGTTAATATGAGATAATTTAAGATAATTTATGGTTAAATTTATAAATATATAAAAGAATTATACATGTAGATTCGTTTCTGAAGATTTATTTTGACATATTTTCTTCATATTCATTCATTTTAAAGTTTCAAATTATCGAGCCTTATTAATGTGCAGAGGCAAATCGAACACAAATGGTATCAAAGTTGTTCTTTCACTCATAGCAGTAAATACTACTGAGTACTATAAAAAAGTATATAATATTTCATTCATTGGATAGAATATTTAATCATCTGGTTTTCTATCTTAATTTAATTCATAATGTTCAACACCTATGTTATGTAATCATTGCTAAATATCATATAAATGTCACCTTAGTTATTAATTTGTAGATTAATTTATTAAATTTGTTATAACTGTTATTGCAAATACTAAAATACCTGTAGATTGTATGATTTCAAGTCAAGATTACTTATAAATACAGTTATTTGCCTTTTGATTGTTTATGTACTATGTATTTAGTTACTTTAGTTATTGTTTAAAAATTATTGGCTCCATTATTAATTATTATTCTATTAGTACTGAGAATTAACATTAATTTGTTAAAATTGTGTATTTTATAGTGGATTACTCGATTAGTTAGGCACTGACGACTACCGTTATATATATTATCCACTGTAATTATTTGGCACCTAATTTGTGTTAAGCTGTTGAAAACTAGTTTGTTAATTTATTGGCGGTTAATACGTATTCTGGTTTTAAGCCTATACCTTTACACAATTGTGTGCCTATACATTATTGTTATTCAAATTATTTATGAATTATGGATATAATTATTTCTAATTTTGATTATGTTGCGGTTAGAACAAATTTGGTTAAACCGGAAATTAAACATTAAACTTAATTTAAGGGGACTGAACGAATTAGTTTGTTTGTTGATTTGGTATTTGAGCGTTAAAGTTTTAATTTGCGTTTTAAAACAGAGGAACGGTTTAAGCGTTACTTTAAAACGGGGACACAACCGGTTCAAATTATTTGGTTGTGAATTTTGGTTTAAAGTTTTAGTTTTGAATAAATTTGTAGTTTGTTTTTGGAACTTCTTCAGTTTAATTATTCTCAGTTGATTCGGACTCGTTTTAATTGTTTTCTTCATCTTTTTCTTCAATTTGGTCTTTTTTAGGCGAATAGTTGTTATTTTCTGATGTTATTTGAGACTCTTTTGAAATTATTGGTATATTTATTGGTGGCTCAGCGCTGTGTTCCTTTTCATGTTCGATATTTTGAATTTCGGTGTTTAGATTTTATTCCTGCTGTTTTTCCTGAGTTGTGAAGAAAATCTCTAAAGCTTGTTACACATCGTACTTTGTTTACTCCAAGTAATGCTGAGATTATTCAACTGACTGATTTGTAAATTCTATAAAAGAATTCACTTTCTCCTATTTAGATTGTTCTTTTCTATTTTTAAAATAGTTTGCGATCTTTTAGAACATTAGGGGTGGAATGATAATTATTGATTTAATATTAAAATATCGTTTCC
This sequence comes from Hexamita inflata, assembly GCA_963988835.1. Classification (NCBI taxonomy): domain Eukaryota; phylum Fornicata; order Diplomonadida; family Hexamitidae; genus Hexamita; species Hexamita inflata. Next base: position 280,410 of record CAXDID010001177.1, read on the forward strand.
CGGATTAATTTCAACTTACTAACCTTAAGCTAAGCAAATTGTAAAAAAATTGTAAAATAATTCACAGATAATAGATTAACTCATTAAATTTACATAATTCTTCCATATATAGTCCCTATATTCATTATAATGCTTGATATATGCTCAACTCGCATAGCTAAAAGAAAATCTGAGAGAATAATGCAGATAATTTTGTTATTGAATATATATGACATGTATTTCTTGCAATCTGTTTACTGGATAATAAATGACAACCTAGGGAAATGTAAAGCAGAAAAGTTTGACAGTCTACAATCTTTCAAAACCAATATATAAATCTAATCATTGTTATTGTAATTACACGAAGTTAAATTTATGGTACTTTTCCAAATATTTATATTATTACACTATGGTAACCGAACTACGTTTTTACAGTATGAAATTTCTGCAAGTGAGCATTTAAATGTACTAAAATCTGAGATATCGAGACTGGATAAATTCAGTTTGTTTTTCACATTTATCGTTAGTTATAAATCATAGTTCAAAAGAGTACATGTATTCAAAGTTAAGTTCAACCACTATATTTCGTTGAATTATGATAAATCAACAGTACATCGGAATAAATATAAGTCTACTGGTGTGACAAGGAATTTTAAAGGTATTATATACTCCTTGAATTGAGATTCAGAAAATCTACTAACTGCCATTATTGTTTAATTTGTTCGTTTTACTAAAAAATTCGCTATGTAAATTTCTTAGAATTTATCTTGCAATTTGTGAGTAATTAAAGTATGACGATTCATGTCTAATCCATTATAATTAATCTCCAAATTTTTAAATTTAATATTTTAAAACTACTCTAAGTTGTCAATGATGCAATTCATGAATTATATTTTTGCGCAGTTTATCTGTTTAACTTTGTTAATAAATTCACAGTTATTAAATAATAATAAATCATAACCGTCATGTAAACTTTTCAAATCTACAATTTCATTTTCAAATTGCTATTTCATAATTGGAGTGAATAAGATGATTAAATATAATTTGAGAATCAATTTAGAAGATTTTTAGATTATTTATTAATTATGCTATTGTTTATTTCTACAATACATTAAACCTGAAAATATGTTTATAATATTCACTATGAGCTTTCACTGGATAATTTAAAGTTCTATCGTCTAATATTCACAAACTGCATGACAACATTGTGTTTGAGCAGGTTTCGTTTCGTACTTTCCAAGAACATCTGAGCGAGTGCAGCCGGTTTAATATCCGGGTTATTTTAGTTCATTTCCGCAATAAGTTTCTTGTCTTCTTTGGTGAAGTACTGGTCGAACTTGGCTTTGGAGAAGCTGGTTCTATAGAAGTCGTAGATTTGTTTCTTTGACTTCGATGGAACCAAATTTGTTACTTTGTTCCAAAACTATTACAAGCTGTCGTTTTCTACGCATTCGTCCACAATATTGCACAGGTCTTTGTCGGAAATCGATTCGTTTACTTGTTGTCCAAATTCTCGGCACACTTGAATGAGAGCGGTTCTGAGCATTTATTTCGTTTTCAGCACTTTCGTGGTGGTGTTTTTAACAAGGTGATTATATTCGTCGTTTTGAATCATTTCGTTTGATGGACCCTGAGTAATAAAAGACTCGATTTGTAGTTCAATATTCGAGTAGAACTCGTACAGCTGTTCGTAATCGCACTTGTATATTTGTTGCATAGTGCTCCAGAACTCCTTCGCCTGTGTTTGGTTCAGGCTGTTTATCATTTGAATCAGTTCGTTCAGTTTTATTTCCTGCTGAGAACCGTTGTACATGTAATTGATGGATTATATGATCGGTACTGCTGTTTAAACGAACTACTTTAGTGAAAGTTGAAAGCTGATTTGCTTCGCACTTTGTTCCATTTTCTGAGGTGGAAAGAAACATTATAAATATGAAGGATTATGGATGAGTAGTTGATAATACAATAATGCAACATTTGTTTAAGTCAATTTAACTTAAGATTGTGTGTTATGTATTTTTTATAATTTAAAACCAAAAATGATACTTAATGGAATCAACGATAGTTATCTTTTCTACTTTAATATCATAACCGAATTGTAGTGTTAGACAGAGTTACACAATTATTAAAAAATAGATATCTAAACTAAATAAGGTATTTCTAGCAAATCACTTACAAAATACACTGAACCTATACAATTTCAGATTCGAATTAGACTTGACCACATTATTATGTATTTCTAAGAATATTTATTACACTATTCATTTAGTTCTGCATTTCTAGCAAATTTATTTTCAGATTGAAATACATCAAATTAATAATGAATCGAATTTACTGAACTAAATAAGCAGAATTAGACTCCTCTATTTTTAGTTTAGCAATTAATTAAGTCAAATTATTATAAATTAAAATATAAATTATTATTAAAATATAGCTTTATTTATATACAAATACTCAATTATCAGCGGTTCCAAGCCAGGAAGAGTTAACAACTCTGAAAAGACATCACGACTAATAAACATCTAGTTGTTCGATATATGTTGTTATGTGGTAGAAAAGAAAATATCTCTTCTTTATAGAAACGATAGTACTGAATATTCATAAATAAAATCACATATTGGTTGAGCCTACTATAATATCGAAACTGCATAAAATCTGGGTTTGTGTTTTGTTGTTAACATCGTAATTATTCATTTTCTAACTTGTAATTTAAATTAAATTATTGTAAAATTAAATTTTAACACAATTATTTCGAATATTATTATTCTTTTTTAAAATTGTTATTTTTAGAAATGTAACACAAAGATATCTGGTCTGCGATTAAAACTTATTTTAATAACTAAGTGGATCCACTTCAAAATGATTCCTCTTGACATCGATCTCCTGGGAAAAACACCTATAATTAGTATGAGCACGCCATATTAAGTTGTATAAAGGAGAAAAGTGCTTCATGAGGAGTTCATCTCAACATTGTACAGTAGCCCTCGCAGCACAAAGATGCTTAGCACACAAATGATACAATCCAAGTAATTTGAACCACTTCCGACAGTTAAAATGAATCATAAAGTAATTCAGTAAATCAAAGCCACTCCGATTAAAAACGCGACTTTCAGTTTAATGAACAGTTCAACAAATTCAATTAAAAAGAGTCACACGTTCGAGAAGATAAAAGTTGTGAAAACAAAGCTGAACCAAATCGATAACGGGATGTTCAATCGGTACGGGAAAAACTAGAGCTTATAAATAGAAGATCTGGTTGACATGATGTTGTGAGTAAGTGAAAAGAAAGCATTGTATATATTTATAAATAAGATTCAAAACAATACAAAGAAGAATTAGCAACATTCAGAACAAATATTTTGTCACACAAATGGTTAGAAAATACCAACAATAACCGTAATTGCCATAATTACAGCAACTCCAACAACAAGCCATTATATATTTTTCACGGCCAAAACCACAGTCTCGTCACTTGAAGAACTTATTGGAACCTAACTGGAACCGATTTGCACTGATCCGCCGATAATTTCTGCTGCTTGTTCGCGTGTAAAAACTTGGTTAACGCAGTACCTATTCGCGCTGTTTGGGAACTCAGCCTGAGTTGAGATGTTAATAAAACTATTTGAGCTCCTGAACAAGTAAAATATGAAACGCTGATTCGACGTATCATTGGAGCATATGCTGGTAATGTTCACACATGCCTGCGTGTCAGAAATTTCGGCGGTAGCATCTTGAAGACAACTGACTGATAATGTTGGAGAGAGAGGAAATATCTTCAGCAAAACATTACTTTTGTAAATTAGTTGCTAAGCACTTAACTGGTAACTTGAGATGGTGGATTACTGAGCCAGCACTTCCTTACAATATGTCACGTTGGTTGAAAGATCACAGTCAAGCCACTCAGACGAAGAGTTCAAGATCTAAGACTTAGTGGTGAAATCAAGGATAAATACCTATCCAATCCTAAAATCTTCATTTTCTTGAAATATAATCCTAGTCACTATCTTGTCATATTCGACTCCTAAAAAGCTGCTCATCGTGGTGTTACAGTAGTTCATTGCGGTATTCATCGTATTTGTTAGCAATATTGTGTTCGCGTAGAGCATTATATTCTAACTCGAATAGCAGTCAAAAGTTGTTTGTAAAGTATTGGTTACCACGTTAGTTTCGTACGAAATAGAATAATTTACTCCTCTACTGATGGTTCCATCTCTGTTTGGAACTATTCCTGGAACAAAATATTATACTTAATTATATCCAAAACTTTATGTCGCCAAAGTTTATATCATATTATCACACCATGAAACCATTTCTGGCGTAGACATCATAACACAAGAATAAGTTCCTTACAAAAATAAATTAGATAATGAGACACTATACTATTGTGAGGTTAAGGTAAAATTAGGATATGCAGTAAATGTAATAACAACTTTTTTCTATGTTGGATCGTTAGCGGTAATGATTGATATAGAATCAAGCGGGAACTTACAAATCTGAGTAGGGGTTCCTGAAAATTAATATTCATTTGAAAATACACCAGGAGATATTTGGATATTTTATCCATACAACAGCTTCGGATTTAAAACACAGTTCTTTCTGTTGAAATCAACCCTTTTTAAATTTTAAGCTGCTTCATTTATAACGACTTGAGCAGTCTGGAACTCCATTATGTAAATGGCTGATGTTGCTTTAAAAGCCGTAGCGCAGTTATTTACCAAATCATCACATGGAATGGTAATATCAATCAAAGAGCTTACTCCATATGTTTGAAGTTGTGAAAGTGAATATATGTAGGAACCTGTTTGTATAGATAATTTGTATAGATCTCCATTCAGTTGTTTACACACATTAAGTTCAGTTGACGAATCTGTTCGCGGCCACGCTTTAAATATAAGGCTTCGTGTCTGAATATCGAGAGATACTGTGATGTTTGTTTGGAAGCAAACCAGAGAATAGATATAACAAAACTGAAAATATAATGAGCGAATCTCACTTTATGTCATCCCTTTCCACCTTTTTTATGTCAAGTGCCACGTTATTTATTTCAATTGAATTTACAAATGTCATTAAACGGTTCACATCATTGCTGCGAACAAATAAGTAGGTGAAATCCCACGCTTCAGCAAAAAAATATCTATCTAAAAAGAGTTATACTAATTTGCTTTACACCGAATCATTGAAAGTTGTCTTAATTTTAAAACATTCAATCATGGAAAACATATCATCTTTTAGCAATGTGGACAGAAACAGCATTTACTCGACGTAATATACATCATGTTCAGATTAACCCATCGCACGTTAATCTGTATGTAATCTTTGGCTAATTAAATATAGCCAAATATACACTCGAACAATTAAATCAGATCTAATTCGTTTTTAAGATAGATAGCTTCTTGTAAATACGAGCGAATCTTGTTTTGCACTTCAAGAATTTACAATGAACGAGAGGTTGAATCACCGTACAATTCATACAAATATTGTTCTATCATTTCAATTTCAAAACATTAAATAATTTCTTATGGAGGAGTGTTGCATTGTGTTCGATTTGCTAACTCACTTTCATCAAAATTAACACAACATAATCTACGATGTAGGTAATTTGACGACATTCATATTCATTCGTGGAATGAAAAGCTGCTTTATACGTTATAAAATAGGATGCAAATATATTAAATCCACTTCTCTAAAATGATAATTGAAGGAATCATATAATGAATAAATAAAGAATATGAATTAAAATATGTAATAAAATAGATATTTTTTACTAAATTTGATTAATAACGTATATATCAACTATATTTCAATGAATTATTTTTTATTCATACATACTAGCTAAATAGTAAGAATTACGATAAAATATTATTAAACATAAGGGTTAATAATATTTTGGCTGGTTATTTGTGATTATAATTTTTGTCTGAATTTCATGTCAAATATTTCACATGAAACCAAAATTATATATTAGTCTTTAATAGTTGTTATATGAATATTATTCATTATTTTAACACACCAATGAAATGACAATTAAAAAACAGACTTCAAAATATGTGATTTGAGTGAAATAATCACTTAGAAGCACTCAACAGATAGTTTATGTACAATAGCACTAGCTTGGTAATCGCTGCATCATCATTTTGACCAAAATCAATACCTCACCTAGTATACTGTGTGTTAATAACGTATGAGAATACTTTGTCAGTAGCTTTATTAAAACTGAGACAAACTGGTAATAATATTTTACCGCTTTTTTTGATACGTTTTGGGATGTGATAAATTTCAAGAAATAAATATATAGTCTTGTTTGATATACCCTGAGTTTATTCTCTCTTGTAAGCTCTTATTTCGTCAAATTACTTACCATCTTAATACATTAAAAGTGTATTTTTTTAGTATTCAATGTTATATTCTCTCCCGTTTGGCATTATTTTTATAGGAGCCAGTGTTATTTGAAGAGTTGTTTGACTCATTGATTAGAAGTGGGTTAACATATATAAACTATATAAATTAATTATGTTCAATTTCCACATCTATACTTCTTTATAACCATGAGCCATACTATCCAGGTCATATTATTATAAACAAGACCGGATCAGATATTTTTTGAAAGATCACAGTCAAGACATCTAAGACTAAGTGGTATCAAGGATAAATACCTATCTGAATCCACAAATCTTCATTTTCTTGAAATATGATCACTATATTGTCATATTATACGAATCCTAAGCTGCTCATCGTGGTTTAATTGCGGTAGTCAATCGTGTTTGTTAAATTGTGTTCGCGTAGAACAAAAAGTCTGTATTCGAGGTAATGTAGTATTCATTTTTATCAGTTTAAGATAAAATATATAGTATTTTATCAATTTTTATACAATAATATGGAAATATTGGTAATCACGTACACTACATGTTACATTTTTTATCACTACACATATGATATTAATATATTAATGTACATTAAACCTGAAAATATATTTATAATATTCACTATGAGCTTTCACTGGATAATTTAAAGTTCTATCGTCTAATATTCACAAACTGCATGACAACATTGTGTTTGAGCAGGTTTCGTTTCGTACTTTCCAAGAACATCTGAGCGAGTGCAGCCGGTTTAATATCCGGGTTATTTTAGTTCATTTCCGCAATAAGTTTCTTGTCTTCTTTGGTGAAGTACTGGTCGAACTTGGCTTTGGAGAAGCTGGTTCTATAGAAGTCGTAGATTTGTTTCTTTGACTTCGATGGAACCAAATTTGTTACTTTGTTCCAAAACTATTACAAGCTGTCGTTTTCTACGCATTCGTCCACAATATTGCACAGGTCTTTGTCGGAAATCGATTCGTTTACTTGTTGTCCAAATTCTCGGCACACTTGAATGAGAGCGGTTCTGAGCATTTATTTCGTTTTCAGCACTTTCGTGGTGGTGTTTTTAACAAGGTGATTATATTCGTCGTTTTGAATCATTTCGTTTGATGGACCCTGAGTAATAAAAGACTCGATTTGTAGTTCAATATTCGAGTAGAACTCGTACAGCTGTTCGTAATCGCACTTGTATATTTGTTGCATAGTGCTCCAGAACTCCTTCGCCTGTGTTTGGTTCAGGCTGTTTATCATTTGAATCAGTTCGTTCAGTTTTATTTCCTGCTGAGAACCGTTGTACATGTAATTGATGGATTATATGATCGGTACTGCTGTTTAAACGAACTACTTTAGTGAAAGTTGAAAGCTGATTTGCTTCGCACTTTGTTCCATTTTCTGAGGTGGAAAGAAACATTATAAATATGAAGGATTATGGATGAGTAGTTGATAATACAATAATGCAACATTTGTTTAAGTCAATTTAACTTAAGATTGTGTGTTATGTATTTTTTATAATTTAAAACCAAAAATGATACTTAATGGAATCAACGATAGTTATCTTTTCTACTTTAATATCATAACCGAATTGTAGTGTTAGACAGAGTTACACAATTATTAAAAAATAGATATCTAAACTAAATAAGGTATTTCTAGCAAATCACTTACAAAATACACTGAACCTATACAATTTCAGATTCGAATTAGACTTGACCACATTATTATGTATTTCTAAGAATATTTATTACACTATTCATTTAGTTCTGCATTTCTAGCAAATTTATTTTCAGATTGAAATACATCAAATTAATAATGAATCGAATTTACTGAACTAAATAAGCAGAATTAGACTCCTCTATTTTTAGTTTAGCAATTAATTAAGTCAAATTATTATAAATTAAAATATAAATTATTATTAAAATATAGCTTTATTTATATACAAATACTCAATTATCAGCGGTTCCAAGCCAGGAAGAGTTAACAACTCTGAAAAGACATCACGACTAATAAACATCTAGTTGTTCGATATATGTTGTTATGTGGTAGAAAAGAAAATATCTCTTCTTTATAGAAACGATAGTACTGAATATTCATAAATAAAATCACATATTGGTTGAGCCTACTATAATATCGAAACTGCATAAAATCTGGGTTTGTGTTTTGTTGTTAACATCGTAATTATTCATTTTCTAACTTGTAATTTAAATTAAATTATTGTAAAATTAAATTTTAACACAATTATTTCGAATATTATTATTCTTTTTTAAAATTGTTATTTTTAGAAATGTAACACAAAGATATCTGGTCTGCGATTAAAACTTATTTTAATAACTAAGTGGATCCACTTCAAAATGATTCCTCTTGACATCGATCTCCTGGGAAAAACACCTATAATTAGTATGAGCACGCCATATTAAGTTGTATAAAGGAGAAAAGTGCTTCATGAGGAGTTCATCTCAACATTGTACAGTAGCCCTCGCAACACAAAGATGCTTAGCACACAAATGATGCAATCCAAGTAATTTGAACCACTTCCGACAGTTAAAATGAATCATAAAGTAATTCAGTAAATCAAAGCCACTCCGATTAAAAACGCGACTTTCAGTTTAATGAACAGTTCAACAAATTCAATTAAAAAGAGTCACACGTTCGAGAAGATAAAAGTTGTGAAAACAAAGCTGAACCAAATCGATAACGGGATGTTCAATCGGTACGGGAAAAACTAGAGCTTATAAATAGAAGATCTGGTTGACATGATGTTGTGAGTAAGTGAAAAGAAAGCATTGTATATATTTATAAATAAGATTCAAAACAATACAAAGAAGAATTAGCAACATTCAGAACAAATATTTTGTCACACAAATGGTTAGAAAATACCAACAATAACCGTAATTGCCATAATTACAGCAACTCCAACAACAAGCCATTATATATTTTTCACGGCCAAAACCACAGTCTCGTCACTTGAAGAACTTATTGGAACCTAACTGGAACCGATTTGCACTGATCCGCCGATAATTTCTGCTGCTTGTTCGCGTGTAAAAACTTGGTTAACGCAGTACCTATTCGCGCTGTTTGGGAACTCAGCCTGAGTTGAGATGTTAATAAAACTATTTGAGCTCCTGAACAAGTAAAATATGAAACGCTGATTCGACGTATCATTGGAGCATATGCTGGTAATGTTCACACATGCCTGCGTGTCAGAAATTTCGGCGGTAGCATCTTGAAGACAACTGACTGATAATGTTGGAGAGAGAGGAAATATCTTCAGCAAAACATTACTTTTGTAAATTAGTTGCTAAGCACTTAACTGGTAACTTGAGATGGTGGATTACTGAGCCAGCACTTCCTTACAATATGTCACGTTGGTTGAAAGATCACAGTCAAGCCACTCAGACGAAGAGTTCAAGATCTAAGACTTAGTGGTGAAATCAAGGATAAATACCTATCCAATCCTAAAATCTTCATTTTCTTGAAATATAATCCTAGTCACTATCTTGTCATATTCGACTCCTAAAAAGCTGCTCATCGTGGTGTTACAGTAGTTCATTGCGGTATTCATCGTATTTGTTAGCAATATTGTGTTCGCGTAGAGCATTATATTCTAACTCGAATAGCAGTCAAAAGTTGTTTGTAAAGTATTGGTTACCACGTTAGTTTCGTACGAAATAGAATAATTTACTCCTCTACTGATGGTTCCATCTCTGTTTGGAACTATTCCTGGAACAAAATATTATACTTAATTATATCCAAAACTTTATGTCGCCAAAGTTTATATCATATTATCACACCATGAAACCATTTCTGGCGTAGACATCATAACACAAGAATAAGTTCCTTACAAAAATAAATTAGATAATGAGACACTATACTATTGTGAGGTTAAGGTAAAATTAGGATATGCAGTAAATGTAATAACAGCTTTTTTCTATGTTGGATCGTTAGCGGTAATGATTGATATAGAATCAAGCGGGAACTTACAAATCTGAGTAGGGGTTCCTGAAAATTAATATTCATTTGAAAATACACCAGGAGATATTTGGATATTTTATCCATACAACAGCTTCGGATTTAAAACACAGTTCTTTCTGTTGAAATCAACCCTTTTTAAATTTTAAGCTGCTTCATTTATAACGACTTGAGCAGTCTGGAACTCCATTATGTAAATGGCTGATGTTGCTTTAAAAGCCGTAGCGCAGTTATTTACCAAATCATCACATGGAATGGTAATATCAATCAAAGAGCTTACTCCATATGTTTGAAGTTGTGAAAGTGAATATATGTAGGAACCTGTTTGTATAGATAATTTGTATAGATCTCCATTCAGTTGTTTACACACATTAAGTTCAGTTGACGAATCTGTTCGCGGCCACGCTTTAAATATAAGGCTTCGTGTCTGAATATCGAGAGATACTGTGATGTTTGTTTGGAAGCAAACCAGAGAATAGATATAACAAAATAGGATCATTGTTAATGTAGTGGAAACAAATTAGTATTTTATTATAATAAATACAGAATATTAATAATAGTATTGATTAATATAATTAGATTACAAAAGTGTTGAATACTTGAAATATTTCGAGTATTTCGACATTACATAATTATTTTAATTACGTATTAAATGTTAAAGTTCAACAACATTTAGAAAAATAATCAACGTGGATTTAGTGTTATTTTATGTTTCTTTTATAAGAAGTCCTAGAAAAAACAACTAAAATTAACGAAAAATTAAAATACATAATATTAAAATACATAATAACCTATATATACTTTTTCATTATATTTCGATATTTATTATACATTCATCATTTATCACATGATTACATGTATTAATAGAAAAATGAGTATATAGTATTCGTTACGTTAAATAAGCAAATCAAGAAAGATGACACGAATTTCAATAATTAAAAATGATAATTATCAACTTGTATACTGGAACGATACTCAAATCACATTGAATTCAATTATTGAGATTAACTACCCAATGAAATAAAGAGAAGCATAAACGGATTTTAATAAGAACAAAATGAACCGAAACATGTAAAGTCAAAATGATTCCTTTTAAAAAGGAAAGCTAATCGATTAATCATTAATTTAGTATTTACATAACAATAAGACAACACACAACTAAATCGATAAAAATAAATATATGTTTTCGTTTTACATATTTGTTATCTGTTTAATAAATGCAAATATAGTATTTTATACTAACATTAAATTAAAAATGTAGCCTGTAAAACAGTATTCATTACTAATTTAAGATAAAATATAGTATTTTTTCAATCTTAATACAATAATATTGAGATATTGGTAATCATGTACACTACTATGTTACATTTTTTATTATCGCTACACATATGATTAAAAAGATTAAAATAAGCCACATCAAATGATTTTTGATTCATAACAGTTCATGAATGTTTCTACATCTATATTACAATCAATAAACTATTCTTTTATAGGGTTACAATCTGTTAATACATATTAAATGAATAAAGTATTATAAAGTATAGATCAGCTTGATGAAATGTAATCTTAAGAGTTTTGGAGCGCTATGGCTCACATATACAGTTGCGAGATAGACCATATTAAACTACAATACTAGCTACTCAAAACAAATTCCATAACTAGTGAGGCCCAGTCAGATACTGTTTCACTCTCGGAAGAGACCAGCCAAAAGCAAAATATAGTTTGTAAATTCAAATCAGACAGCATCGTATCTAAGAAGAAACATATAAGAAACGCGCTGGTTCAAGTGGTGAACCAGTACAGCACCAAAATAGAATCTTCATTATTAGATAAGGATTTATGTATTATTGTGAACAAAATAGTTGAAAACGATACAACGCAGAAATTCTGGAACAAAGTAGCAACATTGGTGCCTTCAAAGTCCAAGAAGCAGATTTACGACTTTTATCACACTTCCTTCTCAAAAGCTCTGTTCGATTAGTAAGTGTCCAGAGAAGACAGAGACCTTATCATACAACTAAATCAGAAACATCCGAACGAGAAACCGTCGACGCTGGCTGCGATGTTCTTGGAGAAAACTGGTAAGCTCATTCTCAAGCACATCATCATTATGTACTTTGTGAACCTGAGGAGAACTAAATGACTGTAATTATAAATTGATCAACATTTGTAAATGTTATATATTTTAAGATTTAGAACTTTGATTTTAAAACGAATTAACGATTAAAACGAATTAGTTTTTCGATCAAAATAATAATAGATACGAATATTTAATATTATATAAAATATAAAGCTTGAAATGACTACGACTGATATTTATTTGAATAAGTTAATTAATTGCTATGGAGTGGGTTTTACTATATAATTATTTATAAATATAATAGATTAATTTGTCATTTCCACCTCAATCAAACGAATATTAATGAAAAATAATAAATTTAATAATATAATATTTAGAGCTTAATAACTTGACTATTTTCTAAATATTACTATAATATGACACTGGCTTGATGCACGATTATTTTTTACATATATTTATGGGTTTAAGTTATGACGAATATTTGTTATTTCATCCACTTCAAATGCAAATATAGTTAATGTTTTTCATGTCATAATTTAACTTTTAACTAATATCACATTATATAATAATTTTTGAGACTGTCATTACATGAAATTGATAATTATTGTTTTATGAAAATAAATATTAGATACTACTCGGATCTAGATTTCATTCAAATATAGACATTTACAAAAAATAAAAGGATTCTGGCTTCCACCTCTAACATGATTTCCTATTTAACTATTTTGTCCTCAGAATATCAGAACATTCAACTCTAACTGTTGAACAAAACTTAATTATATTTGTAAATGGAGCACAATACGAATATATCTACAAGTTTAGAGTTCAACCTGACTATCAAATAATATTTGTTCTCCAAAAGAATAAGTTACACTCCAAATTCAAAGGTTTAAGTCTATTTTTCTTGTTTAGATTCTGAAAATGTAACATGTGACGATTTCCTTCAAAATCATAAAGGTTTAACCGCAGCAATACTACAAATATCAGATACGCATAATCATTCTTAATTTGAAGTTGATTTAAACGTTCCCAACAAAATAGGGAGATTTTTGATATGCATTTTGTTCGGAAATATTATATTTCTAGGTGTAGTCATATGTTTTGTGATAAAATGTGAAAGAGATAAAAGGATATATAAGACATTTAAAGCTTAAGGTGTGCAACTTGTCAACAAAGTGTTCTGATCTTCGTTTACTATTTTTCTTTTAATATTATTTGTAAATAATGTTTGTAAAATATGAATATTATACGATTGCTATATGTTAGTTAAAAGTATTAACATTTAATGATTACGAATAATAATACCGATGGCTGATAATCTGATTTATTAATCTCTTAGAAATTATATGATTAATAGTTAATGATCTAATTATTATTACATTATTATCATAAAATTATACATTTGGTGTGTAAATTATTTTTCTTAATATAAAAATATAATGCAAAGTTATGTTTCACACCAATCCGCAAAAATGTCAGATAGTGAAAATATGGAAGTTCTACCACCAGATCCAGAATATCATTAAACTGAAAATGAATTCGAGCTATAAAATCCTAAGCACAAAGTATCTCATTCAGCCTAGCCAGCTGCGCATGTTCCATTGGTTCAATAACCGCTTGTGCCCGAGCGGTCTTTGCTTTGCAAGCATTACGTTGCTCCGTAGGAAAATTGTTACGAATCCGCTGTGTAAACGTTGCAGTGCAGGGTGTTTAACAGAACGAAGAATATCATTGCTGCTTAAAACAACAATCCGTTGTACGAGCGCAAGAAGTGCAGTTTTGAGACGCAAACGGTTCATTTTAGGCAAGAATTCGCGCAGACTTCCCGCGAAGCGTATACGCAGCCCTACAATCCGATTTTGTATGGATCTGATAAAACACAGGGCGAGTACACGATGACGGGCCGTGCGAGCCGTTACGTGCAGTCTGAGGTGTTTTTGGAGCGCAAGTTGCGTGCGGTGATTCTGATTCAGTCCATGATTCGCAAGTACAACGCGATTGAGCTAGTGGACGAGGTGCGTGCTAAAAAGCAGTAACATGAGTTCGACGCGGACCAGTTGAAGTCCAAGCGCGAGCAGGAAATCGAGCTCGAGAAGTAGTTACAGTTACAGCGCCGTGTGCAGCCGAAAACGAAGGCCGACTTCAACCTTCTACAGCTCGAAATTGAAACATGGGTTCGTTAGTAAAAGTTCTCCATTTAACAAGCGAATCTCCCACCTGAAGCACGTCAAGCAGCACTGGAATTACTGGTTGAAAAACAGTCGAAATTAATCGCAAACGTCGATTCCCTGCGCAGAACGGCCCAGATTCTCCAGAAAAACGATAAAATCGTTTCCTTCTTCAGGAAAACGGCCGAGCCGAGGCAGTGGCAAATGAGCGACGGTTCTTTCTGCTCCGTTCACACCCCTTATACGATGCGCGCTAGTGTTCTGCGTGATATATACTACGGACTTGAGGAGAACAGGGATCTTGATTAGAGACTTGATTTACTACTGCAAACCAAATACGTGCTCAAGGAATTCGACTGCGAGCTCACCAGGGACACAATCAGACTTATTGACGAGGAAGCTGATCTACTATCCAGAAACAGACCTCAAAGTAGTTTTATTGGCCTGAGGAAGCGCATTCAGAACAACTTTCTACAATTTTGCGAGTGCCCAGAGTTCAACCCGGCAGTTGCAGTTGTGATCAACAAAGAAGAGCTCATTTTCAGGCCGAACACACTCCCCATCGTTGAGAAGATGAACAAAATCAAGAGGGAAGCCATCGGCAGACTCAAGAATTTTTAATAAAAGAAAGCAGTTTACGGACAAATGGACCTCTTCAAGAGGTAATTCGGAATTCTCGGCCTCACCGGAGCCCTGAGAACCGAAATTAACGAACAACTCGAAAACGGAGAGACAGAAAACGTTGAGATAAACAACGACGAGGAAATTCAAGTTGAAATTGTGGGCGCGTTCGCGATGGTCGTCGACCAAAAACGGTTCGACGAGGACGGTATTATATTCTAACTGGAGATTGTGGGGAAGAACGAAGAGGGAGTATAGTACAAACTGATTGGAGAAAAGGGCAAAGTCTGGGCAGAAAGAGAGTGAACGTTAAATGATAATTAAAATGACACAAAAATAAAAAGCTAAAGATCAG
Organism: Hexamita inflata; assembly: GCA_963988835.1. Taxonomy (NCBI): domain Eukaryota; phylum Fornicata; order Diplomonadida; family Hexamitidae; genus Hexamita; species Hexamita inflata. Next base: position 295,932 of record CAXDID010001177.1, read on the forward strand.
TCAATCAATTTAATTATTCCATCTTCATCTCTTAATTCATGACAAACTACAAATCCAAGCTTAGTATTATTTAGGTAATATTCTTATTTAGGGTGTGCTTGATCTGAATGCTAAACATACACTTTTGCTAAATGAAAATCTTGGATTCATAAAATAGAGGTGCATGATGAATATTATTTATACAAAAAAAAATTAATCTATCATTTATAACAAATCTATTATTACTATTAGAACTCTTGATTTGGTTAGAAATGAAATGAAAGGTGAGACCAGAGAAAAAGTGAGACCAGTTTGATATTAATTTACAGTTATACATTAATGATAAGTAAAGTACACATTAAAGTTAACATTAAACACATTTGCATTATATTTATATATTTTAGTGATTAATATGAATTATATTATTATTCACTCCACTAAATATAATGTCAGAATAGAAATAAATAACTGAATATAACTCACGTATGACTTCAAAGTACAAAAATAAAATTCAAAACGGCGAGCTTAAAATTCAAAATAACCGAAAGCTAACTAACCTCGAATTTTTATAAAACTTCTAAATTCACAAGTTAGAAATAGTATAATGTGAAAATATTATTCCCAAATTAAATAGCAGCACCATAAAGGAACTTATTGTTATAAGCTGTGATCTGTAAGATTTTGATGGAATTCAACTTGAAAATTTAGAAATTCTCAACGTGTCACTTAATAGAAAACTCCGTATTCAAAACTTTGAAAATTACAAACAGTTAAAATAACTTGATGTATTATTTACAAATCATTTTGATATTTCTAATTTTAAGTTATAATAACTGAGAACATTGAATTTAAGCTACAATAATATCAAAGATTTGACACAACTTTCAAAGCTGGTGAATTTGGAGGAACTTGATTTGTCAATTTGTTTAGATATTGATGTCTGTCCTTTAAAATATTTGAAATAGCTGAAAAAGTTGAATTTATCTGAATGTAATCTTAAAAGTATTAATGAATTGGAGCATTTGACAAACTTAGTAGAATTATACATAGTAGGCAATGAAAATATTGACATTTCATCGTTGAAACATTTAGTAAATCTTAAAATATTGAACATCTCACAAACAAATACGCATAACATTGACATTCTGTAATCTTTAAATAATTTAGAGGAACTTGATATTTCTGATAATTAAATTGTTGATATAAACGTTACAAAATATTTAGAAAATCTTGCTATTTTTAAGTTATCATATAACTAGATAAGCAACATTTAATTATTACAAAAACTAAAACATTTAAATGACATAGACCTTTCAGGACTTCCGGACATTGATTTGCATTCCATCAAAGAAATGAATCAACTTCAAAAATTAGGTTTACACAGAAACAATTTAATTAACAGTAATATATCATTTGTTAGTGAACTTTTAAACTTAAAATACCTAAACTTATCTTGTAACGAAAATCTTAGCATCACTTCTCTGAAGTATTTGGTGAATCTTATTCATTTGGACATATCATCTTGTAATATTAGCGATATTTCATCTTTGAGAACAATGCTGAAGTTGGAAGTGCTAAATGTGTCAGAAAATAAAATATACAATATTTCTCCCTTATCAGCGTTGATAAATATAGTGAAGTTAAATATGGGTCTCAACAGCATTAAAGATATTTCTATTCTTAAATAGTTTAAAAGTTTAAAAGAACTATTTTTGAATAACAATGTACAAACAAAACCAAACCAAAAAACAACACCAACAAAAACAACAAAAAAACCAAAAAAAAAACAAAAAAAAACAAACACAAAAAAACCCACAACCCACACCACAAAAACAAAAACACAAAAAAAAAAACACAACACCAAAAACAAAACAAACCAAACCACACCCCAAAAAAAAACCCCACAAAAAAACCAAAACCAAACCCAAAAAACACCACCCCACCACCCACAAAAAACAACCCAACCAACAACCCACCCCAACACAACACCAAAAAAAAACCAAAAAACAAACAAAAACACAACACAAACAAAAAACACAAACAAAAAACACCACCCAAAAAAAAAACAAACCCAAACCCAAAAAAAACCCCCAAACACCACCCACACCCCACAAACACCAAAAAAACCACAAACAACAACACAAACAACCCCAAAACAAAAACCCAACAAAAACACCCAAAACAAAAAAAAAAAACCACAAAAACAAAAAAACAACCACCCCCAAACTGTAGGAATTGATATTACACCGCTCTAATATTTAACACAACTTAAAAAACTTGGGTTAAATGAATGTGGTTTGTATGAAATATCAGCTTTGTAACCGTTAACTAACTTGGAATATTTAGGTTTATCCAGAAATTTAATATTTTACTTTTATCCAATCAAGGATTTAGACGTAGAAGTTGAAGTGTAAGATAATTTTCTTGTTGAATCTTCTGATTTCTTTACGTTATTTGACATTACAGATAGACTATCATTTATCTAAAAACAACCAAACGAATAATAAATACAACACGCAAGAAAAATGAAGATAGTAGATAAAGCCACGACTTGCGTTCGAGTAATTAATGTCAAACGCAAAACTTACTTATTGAGCAAGTTAATTGTTGTTGACATCTTAATCTCCCTATAAAAGAAATACTTAGATACCTTATTATCATTCTCAGATAAAACAGCTCACATATTTACACAATTAAATGGATCTTAACAATATCAGTGAATATTCACACATTACTTGATTATATTTTATTTATTTAAATGGCTAGAACTAATTATGATTAATATAAAGTATACACCTATGTACGTTAGGCGCACCTCAGCAGCCAAGCCAACAACTCGGGTACAAGCATCCCGTGACGTAACTTGTACAAGCCGATCTAAACGGGAATCACCTACGTATACTACCAACGTTTCTAAGCAACGTACGTTTACTAAGCAATGAAGATAAACAACTAGTAAGATTATGAAAAATGTATCATTATGTTAACCATAATGTATTCATAGAAATATGTTATAATTGAGTTACGCAGTTTAACAAGATAAGATGAGCGTTGAAACAGTTTTAACTTTGATAAGTAAAATACAACTTATTTGTATTCTGATTTATATTATGATTATAATCTTACGCATCTAGTTTTTACAAAATTATAATATGTCCACTTCACATTCTATTTTGACTTATAACTTCAGTTTATCTAAATCTCACTGATACATATATCATATTTGTTTTGCTTTATATTCTATTTAATTTTTTCGAAACTCTTATGGTCCTTTAAAGATTAAGCTACAATAATATCATGATTTAGGTATTTTTCTCACTCACTCATGTTCCAAGTCTTCAATTGTCGACGATTACTCCGAGTCCGTCAGATCCAGCGTTACCTTGGACTTCGCCTTCTTGCCTTGCTCCCACACCATCGAGGTCTGGCGGCGCTAATTAGTGGTGCCCTTCTTCCAGTAGCTTGACGGTCTCTCTAACCTTACTTCGTCGCGGTGGTGCCTTCATGCAAAGCATTAGTGCAGCTTGGCTTCTTCGTTCGCGCGCAAGACAGCAGTGTTTGCTTAGGAAGGAGTCCGTGATCTCTGGCAGGAATGTTGTTAGCATGTTCATAGATTTCTCCTACACAGTGCCGTTGTAACGAAGAACGAGTGGAATCACCCGATTATCGGCATGCTTTATTCTGTTATTGTTATTATTGTTATTTATTACATTTAATTTCAAGTCTTTATTATCATTTGAATACAAATTAATTAAGTAAATCTGTCCACAAATAGTCAACTAATTGTACAGTCCAAATTACAAGAGCTATTATTCCAATGGCCGATAATATAATTATGGATTTGTTATATGGACCTATTTTAATATCTCCTATGCTATTAGCTATACTAAATGTTACAATTTCCGATATAAGAAGGAAATTTAAATCAGAACGACTAATTCTATCAAAATATTTAATATTTAATACCTTACAACCACATGCCAGTATTGCTAGCTCTAAAACAAGTGTTATCAACATTAATAATTTTTATATGTGATAAATGTTGACTAAATTCTAACTTGTTTCAAATAGCTTAGTACTTATTACACTATTTAGTGTAATGGCGGAATAGAATAATAATGTTCGCCAGAATTCTTTAGGTAAATATTTAGCAAATATAGCCCCTATTTTAGTATCCTCAATATTTTTAAGCGGGTACTTATCATAAAAATAATACGCTGTTAGACATCCACAATAAAAAGACCCGACATCTATTGTAATCCTCAATAACACATTTAAATCTTTTGTGTTCCATTGTACAGATGTTTTAATTACCACAAAATAGTGTGCTAATATATTGAGAAAAAATAAGTAAAAATACACTTTTTCAATGTTTTTGAAACTGTAATGTTATTTTAAATATTATACAACAAACGAATTATTTTAGATTTTTTCTACACTCTTGATCATAATATACCCAATAATAAACATAAGTTACAGAAAGTCATTACTAATTACTTAATGAACAATATTTCCACATTAGTTTCCTTCACCAAATATAACAGGAAATTATAAAAATTCTAAACTATAAATTGTTTGATCTGTGCAATATTATATTTTATACTCATCAATTTAACTCAAAAGAAGAAATATTATGGTTAACGGAATTTGTTATTCTATATATTTAAATAATAGTATTTTTACTAATTCAGTTAACGTGTGATCTTTTTAATTTAATAGCAAATGAGTTTTAAAACCTTATACAAAAGCAATACCACTAAAAGATACATAGCTTTATCTGACAATTTTTGAAAGTTTTTAATTATCGCTTTCTGAAAATATATTATTAAGTATTTTCTCGTGAACCTAGACAATTAGAGCGGTTAATAAAAACCCCCCATATATCTAACTAATCTTTTAGTTGTTTGACATAATATAGGTGGAAATAGCAAAAAATCTTTAATATCATGCGAAATATTAGAATCTTTGATTGTATTTGTTTAAACATATATGAATATAAAATTAAAATAATAATAATAATACGATACATTCTAGACTAATTTATAACTTTGTACCCACAAATAAACAAATCTATAACATGCATAATAACATGACTCACTCAACAGCAACAATCCAACAATACATCTAAACGCAATAAATAAATATATACTAGTTATTTTACCATAGCCAAGTAAAAATAATATATACTTTAATAATTCTTGTGGTTGATAATATTCCAGTTTATTAAAATGGCTTTCATCTTTGTTTCCAATCTAAGTGATTCTGCTTCATCATTTATGTAACAGCTTTAATGTATTTACTATGTGAGATTTAACATCTTTTTAATATCTAGTAACTATTTTACTTTATTTTATGGTATGCAATGTAAACATATATACGTAATATTAATAATATTACGTATGTGTGTAGTGGTTTAATTAGTTTTTTACTATGATTTTAAAAGACATTTTAGATCTTTTTTGTTGAAAGTTTGTTTTTACATTTATAAAAATAAATAGTAAATAAACTAGTTAATTAAACTAAGAAGAATATTTAACTAATTTAAAGAAGTAAGAAAACGCATTTGTACTTCACTCCAAAGATCTTACGCCTGTCATGAGCAGTTCACAACATCAGTTGTGAGTATATTTGAGGAACTGAATGAAGTGGAACAATAACAGTGATAACTGTTCCTTTGCTTAATATGATATTTTATTTATCATACATTTTAATTTATATTGTTTACTACATTTAGAAATATTTAGTATCATTTAGGGTTTCGTTAAGATAATTCATGTGCTATTGTGAGTATATACGTATTTTTAAAATATAGATATTTAGTAAAACCGCTCCCACTTCACTAAATGTTTGTATACAAATCTATTAACAATTAATAAATTCGTGTAGTACAAAAAGAAATAACAAGTGGAGCATAATCAGATGATGATAGAATTAACGAATGAGTGAACATGTATTTACTGTATCTTATTTTCAAGTCCAGTTGTTTATTATAAAAATTAAAAGTATAAAATATATCTAGTCTATTCACTGATAGCTGGAGTCTGAAGACTCGCTGGTCTCGACACCCATGTCAATATAGCCTAATACTTACTGCAAATCTTCTTATATAAGATATTTTTGGTGCGAGTAAGCAATATGGGTCTTTGCGTTTGATGGCATTGTGAAGCTAAACAGAGCTACAGTACATTTTCTAGGCGAGTATACAGGAGAAGTAATGTGGTGCACTTTGAATATCTTTGCGAGTTTGTTTTATTGTTTCATTTGGTGTGGAAACACTAATTAAATTTACATGGGAAAAAGATAGATACCGCAAATATTTTGGCAGTTTATCACTTAAATGTAATGTGACACATACCAAATAGACATTTTTAGAGCAAGAGTTTGATACTTCCATCTACAACTGTACTTTATGATATTCTTTCGTATAAATCAGTTAATAATAAATAATAATCTGGATCGTATCTAATTGAATACATTATCCTTACATACTTATTATTTCTGTATAAAATATTAGGGGATGTTCTATTCATTTGACACGTACTGCTGTGAATTATTACTTAGAATATATTCAAACAATAATTATTATATTTTGTACTTTATGCAACTACTTCTCCAATTGATTTCGTAAAGATTATTTCGTTAGTAATAAACAAAATAGTATTGAAATGAGCATTATTTAATTTCGTTCACTCATCTGACTATATTGTGTGGTTCAATCGTCTTCATAATCATTTTCGTACTCGTCACACAACCTACCACTAATGTATCCACAGATTGAATAGTGATTGAATTGATAATCTATTCTTTAAAGCGATACACAAATATTGTATCAACATATATTTATATATTATTTATAATATAATTACATATATATTGTATATATTGTATATAATTAATAAGAACATTTAACAATAGTAGAAAAATTTCTCATATTGTTTGGTCCACGACCAACAAGTTGCTCGTTTGTTCGGCAAGTTTTGTGTTCTTTTGGAACGATTTGTACGCGTACAAAACCCACCCACCGATAATGCCCAGGAAAAGCAGAACGGCCCCTGAAATGCAGAGGAACATCGTCATTGGGGTCATTAATTTTGGTTCTTCCGCTTGAACTGGAATGAGGACCTCGAAAACCTGAACACTTTACGGGTCAATTATCTTCAACGTGCCCGGGATATCAGCTGAAGCTTGAGACAGAGCCGCGACGCAGGCTGAGGACTCGCTCATATCCGCGCAGGTTAACTTGAGCGAAATGAAGAAATCGGACTCAAGGAGCACCTCCTTGGTGAAAGACAAACCGTTGAACTCTTGTGACTGCGGAGTGAGCTCCACATTGAGAGAAGCCTCGGTTTGAGTGTGCTACACGTCCATACGCAAGATAATATAGGACTACTCCCAGATTTTAACGTCAATGTTAGAGTATTCAAAGGCTAACACTGTTTAAAATATTATATTCATCTAGGGAGTGGAAATTCGAACTACTTTCCAAAACAGGTATATAACGAATACGCAGACTATAATGAGAAAATCAATATTAAATCAAATTCTTAAAACAATAAAAAATTATAAAAATTGATAGATTTAGAAGGTATAATGATGCCAGTTAGAAGTATATGTCTTGTTGGCTAAAAGTTGTACGGATATGGATAGACAGTTTAAGAATTACTAAAATCATTACACAAAAGAAAGGTCAAATCTTTGGTTTCAGATGCATATGGTGATTTCACATCATAAAAACCTCGTTCAAGTTCCAGACGTGCCGGTTTTGACTTTCCATGATGTCCATGGTAAGATGATACAAAATTATCTTTAGCACTAATTTTCAAAAGAGCTGAAAACAGATGAGGTCGAGTAGATACACGCTTGGATCAATCTAATGATTATATTGATCCTAGCACCACCTATCATTTTTGTGTTTGTTCAAGTTGTATTCTCTCACTGTCACGATATAATGTCGGACGAAGTGGAACGTCATGTTGTAAGCAACAGTAAGCAAGACTAAAATATAACATTTATAGTATACGCAATGTATCAAAAGAATTTGTTCCGTCGTAATAACCAATGTTGTAAAAAAGCAAAATAGATGCCTGTTCTGGGAATTGAACCCGGGACCGACAGATCTTCAGTCTGACGCTCTACCATCTGAGCTAAACAGGCACACTGAAACTTATATGTACACATGTCCCAGGCCAGCTTATGAAAGTAACTCAAATATATTTTCTACTCCAAACACGAAAAAGTGCATTTATCATTGAATCTTTGCGAATTAAATACGACGAACAAAATCACATCTCCGAAGACCGGGCTATAAAATCCACGATGTTCTCTTGGCTGCACTGAATTATGTTGATGTCGTACTTCAATATGTCCAGGCGGCCGATAAGCTGGTTAACCCGTCGCTTCACATTATGCACCTCGAAGGCCGTGAGCTGGATCAAATTCCTAACTTCCACAACGCTGTTGGGCCTGACTTCTTCGTCCAAGCATTCGTATGAGTTAGCGCGAGTAATTCTTGGGCTTGATTCTTACTCCTTATATTCGCGCTAAGACTCTACAATCGTCTCAAGGTGACACTTTCGACTTTTTAGGTTTGATTTGTTTTGATTTCTGCTCATATAATGAAGTGGTAGTGATAACATTACTATAGTAAAAAATGTATAATTTCTGATAATAGTATAAGTATTTTATCAAAAATTAGACATTTACACAGATATGTTTACACACTGTTTAAACTTGTATATATGAAGTGATGTAATGTAAATAATAAATTAGAAATATGTAATATTTAGAGGAAAATATCATATTATTAATATGTGTACATATTGATATTTAAATATTTTAAATAATTATAAATATATTTTATATTAAAATAAAAAATTGTCAATCACTAGTTTATATAGTTTTGACACGATATAGTCGAACCCACTAAGTTGCATTCAAATCTTTTTGAGACCCATAATGTTACATTTCTCCATCGAATCTCCGAATTGTTACATCGATGAGCACAATGTTCAATTGCGGTTCACTAAGTTCAATCGCTGTTCGAATAGTTACATCGGAATTAGTTAGTATTACCATTCACCTACAACTTTTATTACAAATTTCCATACCCTATTTAAACAAATGTTTGGTTTTTAAACATGAGTTCTAAAATATTGCATTTAAACATATTTTGATAATATAAAATGATGTTTTATTACAGTTTGCTATATATAATACGTTATAATCTATATTTTACGTATTTTAACCAAAATTATATGATCGTGAGAAATATAGTTAGCTAGTTTATTTTAGAATTTTAATATCATAAAAGTTACCTATATTTGTATTTTAACATAATATCAATATTATTTATAAGAATATACTTATTGAATGTAACTTAGTGGGTTACCTATTGTTTCCTAAATCTAAACGTTTGAGATTTAAACTATTAAGAAAATTAATATCTGAAGGATAAGTAACGCTTAAATCAATATTTTCCAAGTTAGTCATTTATTTGAGGGGAATTAAGTCAATTCCTTTATTATAAGAAATATTAAGTTCTGATAATTTATGAAATTGCGATAAAATAGCTATATCTTTCAAATTTGTAAATTTTAGATTTAATTTTTCAAGTTAGACCATGTCTTTAATCATATTTATATCTATATAATCATTATATTCTAGATTCAAGTAAGTAAGGTTAACTAATAATCTCAAAGCAGAGATATCTTTTAATCGGTTACAACTTAGGTCTAATGAAGTAAGTTAAACCATATTCTACAGAGCACTTATATCAATTGAGAAATTATCAAATGAAGAAAAAGATTAGATATTATTTGAAAATCTTAGAGTTTTTAGTGATTGCAAATGAGAAATATTTAGTGATTATTAGTTGCAGTAATCAACAATTAGTACTTCAAGTGGAGTCTATATAGTTTAAAGCTATATATTTTTGCAATTGTTTAATTTTAGTTTGGTTACATTAAATTTTTATACAAATTTTAGATCATTTATAGTATCATTACTACTAATTTCTAAATATCCATCTTTGACTTACACATATATTTCTTACGATTACTATTCATTTAGTGTTTATTCCTTGTCCATATGTGAAGTGGTATTTGATTTTCATTAATAAGAAGTTTTCATCAGTTCAACAATAATTTTTCACAAATAGAACAGAGTACAATAGACTATTGATTTCCAAAGCTTATTCGTGAGATATCTCGTTTAGTCTTATTTGTCAACCACTTTGTTCTATAGCCATCCAATGTCTATTTTCTATTGCACAATAAGGGTTTACCATTGTCCCAGACAATAGAATACAATGAAGTATAGGACAATAAGAGCATGTATTTCATTGCTAAAGTGGAATATTATTCACTTATATGCATAAAATAAAAATGTTCGCGCTCCAATATTTTCCACACCTCAATAAATGCAACTCAAAAGTCAATCTTTACAATTATGATTTAAAAGCTAAAAATGGCTTCCATAATATTTATAATTGTCTTTTATTGTCTAAACTTCGTTTTAGCCTAAGAAAAAAAGAGAAAAAACGATGAAAATTAAAATATCATAATTTACATCATTATTAAGTGAAAGTATATGAAATATGTTGCTAAAATTAAATTTACAATATATTTATGGTATAAATGCTATAAAATAGAATTAAAGGAAAAGTGACTAAATTCTTATTGTCATTATATATGTTATTGTGTCACACAATAGAGACAATGATTGTCTTATTGGCAATTATTGTCAAAAGTGCTCTTATTGTCTATTGTTGGATGGCTATACTTTGTTCTATTTATGATACGTTAATAAAAAATAAAATTGAATTGATGAGTGATTTTAATTGAATCTTAACAAAAGACGAATAAATTAATTTTATATATAATGTTCAGGTAGTTCAAATTCTGATATTTAATTGTAATTAGGTTTGGTCTATTCGTCATCAACTCTATTCTATTCGTGAGATATCTCAAAATATCTGAAAACCACATGAAATGACAAATAAACTATTCATTTTCTCTTGTACTATTCGTGAGACTCGGCACCTAGTCTACTTGTGAGACTTTACCGTATAACAAAACACCTTGCTGATTTTCAAAATCAATTAGTATACAAAAAATTTTTTCTTTTTGTTAGATTTTCTTAGATATTCAATGATATTCTTCAAATATCAACATTTGTATTTTTGTTTCCTCGTTTGTTATTATTGTTGGAAGTTAAATGAAAATATATATCATACAAATTTTCACTTTCCTACAATTTAATCAATAATCGCGATTTAATTCTACTGAATTACATTTATTTTGTGGTTCAAGATGTTCATGTCCGTCATTAGTAGGCACACCCGCCTGTTAATATTTTGAACTTCAAAGAAAGTGAGTTTGATTAAATTTCGGGCTTCAATTGCGTTTTCGAGCTCAAGTTGTTTTTAACAGTTTTCGTACGAATTCTCTCTCGTGAGCGAATTGTATTCCGGTTCTGGTTGATTATTTTCAATGTCTTCTTTAATTGTGTCCAGGACTGGCTGAACTTTTAAAGACAGTTTGGTTTGGTTCCTGCGCATGAATGTATGGAGTGGAGTTAAACAAGTTAAATGCGTTAAATGGGTTTATATGTAAAAGTGAAAAATATTTTGATATTTAAACAAATTGGAGTATTAGACAAATCGAACTCGAACTACTTTATTGCCGAAATAGCAGATAATGGCTGAATGAGCAATATAGACTTTATACATGAATTTATGATGATTCTAATTAAACAAATTTAAACAACTTGATTAAAACACAAAAACGTGAATTTAAAATTACAAAATCAATTGGTTATATAAATATTATTGGTTATATCAATAGTAATATAAAAATGTTTCAATATTTAAAGATATAAATAGCAACGAAATATTCAAACATAATTATTGATAAGTAAAATTAAGTAGTAAAATTAAGTAAATTAAACAAATATAAATTACAATATTTTATGACATATGTATGATAAAACAGTAATAAGTAAATAGAATTGTAAATAGTATACAGTGATATCACTTAACTTTACTGACAGTAGCTCCAACTTTGTCGAATTAGCTCTTCATAATTCCCTTTAGTATTTCAAATCCATCTCCTCTCAGCTCTTTTCCAAAATACACCTTTAACACGTTATTAACCAATTCTATTTTCAATGGCGATTGCTTGCAAGTTTCAGATATATTATTTGCAAATGTAACCGATTTTATTTTATTGTCTACTTTTTCAGCATCTTCCTCTTCGAATTTAAGTTAGAATTGAACAACAATTGTTTCAGCTTGCTTTTCATCAACGAAAATAAGTTCCTCAACTTCTTTAACAACGTAATTTATTTTGTCTTCTACGTTTTCTTCTTTAGATTTCATTGTTTGATTGTTTCTGTAGTGGGTAAAACCAGTATCTATTTTGTCCCAAACATCATCTGATTCGTTTTCTTTAGCAATTTCGATGAATTTACTCACGTAGTAAGCATAGTGCGCTCCGATTGGAGAGTAAACGATCTATCCGCCTTTTTCGATTTATTTGGTGAATGTCTTGAGTCCTTTAGTTGCGTATTCTTTGAATTGTACTGGTATCTCTCCCATGTCAATGTTTATGTTGACTTCGCTTGCTTATTCTTGCAGTACTTTGAGTTATTTTTCGGATACGACTGCGAACATTTTATCTTTGACGATTTGTGCGGTTGGGATTATCAGTGAGTCCATAAGTGCTACTACTTGCATTCCGCTCTTTTCTGCCTTCTGCACCTCGTATTTCTCGCTCTTAAATTTCTGGTACAGCTCATTCAGCTCTTTTTCCCATCCGAGCTCTTTGCAAATGCCCTGAATAACCTCATCGCAGTCACCAAGTGCTAAAACGTCCTCTTGTGTTTCATTTTTCTTCTTCTCGGCAAAATCTCCGACGGCCTCTCTGTTTACGAGTATGCGGTTCTTTTTGAACATTTTCGCGTAAACTGGGAGTGAGGAAACGGGTGCTACTTGCAAACTTGTTCCCAAAACGAGCATCAAATCCGTTTGTTTTACCTTTTGTTCGTAAAGTTGCGATTCCTCTGGGAGGTTCTCACCGAAGAAGACGATTCCGGGCTTCACAACGGCACCACAAAGAGGGCAGTGGGCAACGGCTCCGTTTTTACAGGCGGATTTGAGTAGTTCTGATTAAGTTGACTTGAATTAACAGCGGACACAGTGTATTTTGTTCGTGAATGACCCGTGGGCCTGCGATAAGTTATTTATTCCAACGTGTTTCTCAATGTCGTCAATGTTCTATGTGACTGTGTAAAAGAGCTTGTTCTTATCTTAGAGCAAACGCAAGAAGCAATGCGTGAAACTCGGCTTAAAACTCGCGTCCGGGAATATCGAGTTCGTTAGCGCGAAAAATGGACGCGGACGCTGCTGAATGTACTATATATCGAACATCGCAGTCGGATAAGGAAGGTTAAAACGGCTCAGCTGGGAGTACAAACCAGTACCAGGTGACCTAAAATCGGGAATTCCACATGCTACTGATATACCAGCACCAGCGACTACCATTATCTTGTCGGCAGATTTTATTAACTCAGCTGCTCTCTTCATTGGATTGTGGAGTGGAGTGTTTAATAATAGTACTTTTATTGAATATTTGACCATTATAATTTCAGAAATGATAATGTAAATTAACACTGAGGTGGTATTTTTGTACTGAATAATACAGCAAGTAGTATCGAACAACCAAGACATACATGCATTATAATGCTATTTCAGCGACGTATATTGATTTACCATCTCACGCTCCAAAAATTGAATTTTGATCAAATGCCATTTTGAGTGAAATAAAATATTTTAATTCCTCAGAAGTTGTCAATTATCAATTAAATAATTATAATGTAATATTAAACCATCTGAAAATTTTTTGCTGCGAGATATAAGAGTAATAACTGGTATTCCGGTTGTCTCCACCTGTAACTTGCTTGGCAAACTTGAGCCATTAATGAAGCTAGGAGGTATTGATTTAGTTTTATCTTACTAATTAATTTTTGTATTTGTTCCTTTCCTACAGTGACTTGGTCCAATTGAAATAAAAATGAACTATTTAGAATCAATTGAGCTGGTAATGCTATTAAATACTCGGTTACATGTGAAGACGAAAGTTACATAAAGCAATACAGAGTGAATGAAATCCTAGCAGAATTTCATGAAAATCGTAAAATTGCTGTTCAACTTGAACCAGTAGAAGGCCTGAATATTATACATTAAGATGCATAAGGCAATATAGTTCCAATACTGGAAAATAAGTAGCCCTAAATGGATGAAAAATTGAACTTTCAACAAGTGCTTGTCTGAACAAAAAGAAGTTGTCTCAGTCCGTGATTCCACGTTTATGAAGAAGATGTATCTAAGTTTACTTAAAGTAGCGACCTCGAAGCTATGGAACAACACTAATATATTCTTCTACTTCAAAGTCAGGTTTTTGAGTTTCTCGTATTACAGATTGAAGATGTATTTACTATTATTGTGAGAGATTATTTTCGTAGCCAATATTATATTTATTCATTTGACGCGACAAAGTTGCTTCAGGTAACTATTATTTAATCACGAAGTTCATTTTAATTTTAGTGAAAGTGAACCGACTACAAACTTGTTCAACTATTATAAATAGAATATCTGGCAAAGCTTAGAATTTGTTATTAGAAGAAGTTCATTGTTGCTAATTTCCAATAAATATTCATCTCCTCGAATTTACCATTACCATTTTCAAAGCTATAAAATTTAGATAAATTATCTTCGACAACATTAAACTTGTCCGGACACTGTAAAATGAACTATGCAGGTCCAAACTTTCTTCTCATAAGTCTCGATTAGATCGAGTGCAAAAATTATAAATAGTAATATAAATGCAGAAGATAATATAATTAGTACAATAAATGATTGCACCCTGATTCAAGGTACCTGAAACTGAAATTAAATCTATTCCTATTGATTACTTTCAAAATACCCGTGTTGAACATCATCAACTTCATGGAGTTGAAAATTAATTTTTGGGTACGTTACCACCTATGTGTGCATAATATAATACAAGTACTCACTGGAAGCTCTCTTTGTAATTCGAGGGGCTCAACCCTCACTCTTAGTGTTAAATGACTCATGTACTAGTATTTGTATTATTCATTCTTTATATAAATGAGGAAGCAAGAAATTAATATTACGTTTATATGTTAACATTGCATACCATAAGATATAGTAAAATAGTTAAAATTAAATAGCTTGTTTCACGGTTTCTCAGAGTTCGAACTCTAATCATCAGCATCTTAGCTCCACAGTTTCTTCGAGCGCAGTGACATCAAATAATTAATCTGGACATAGTGTTTACTCGCGCTAAGAACATTTTATTTAAGAGGATTTACAGTAAGTATTAGACTATATTGATATGGGAGTAGAAATCAATGAGTCTTCAAACTCCAGCAATCAGTGATTATGTATTATATGAATTATTATGTGGTGTAAATTTTGAAGTCGTAGACATAATGAATGCAAAACTGTAATTCTAAGTTTAATAAACTATTTAATGCATGCGAATCCATATTCAAGAATACTTGAAATGCAATACATATATATCGGCTCACTCTTTTGGTACATCTCAAATACATCCACTCAATAATCAATTACTTTAATCACAAGAAACATATAAAAATGATATATTCATTTTAACGCGTTTTTTATTATTTCTTTGCTTTACATTCTTTATTTTTCGAAAACCCCTATGGTCCTTTAAAGATTAAGCTACAATAATATCATGATTCAGGTATTTTTCTCACTCGCTCGTGTTCCTAGTCTTCAATTGTCGACGACTTTGATAAGTAAAATAATAAGATGAAAAATATATATTAAGTTAAAATATATATTAAGTACATAATTTATGGTGTCTTCTGTACTAATAAGAACTAAAATGATTTATAAAATGAAAATAAAAAACATAACAATGAAGAAACAGTGTTGAGATTAAAGTATAAATATAGTAAAAATGCATCTTTGATTTGCAATTATAGCGTACATTGGGGGAATTGAGTTTTAACTTAATATCTGTCTCAATTATTAGATTGATTGGCTTTTGATTTTACACTTTTAAATACTAATTTAGTAATTTATTTTTATTTGAACTGTATTTAATATATTATATGTAATCAAATAGAGCTTGTAATTAGATTTATATATGTTTTATTAATAAAGTATTCAACATTAAATAAATATTTTTAATCTAATATCTAGATAATTAATCAAAAATAATTAATATAATATAGTGTAATGTTATTGTAGTAATTGCAAACACGCACATCAATTAATATAGATTGAGATTCTGAATTTTGTAGACTAAGATGTAACAAAGAATAAAATGAACCACACCAAATGATTTTTGAATCAAAGTAGTTCATTAATGTATCTGTTCCTCTACTATAATCATTGAACTATTCATTTATTGGATCTAATATCTAATAGATAGTGTAAGAGAACGAAGTATTGTTGAAGATAGACTAATTAGATGAAATGTAATCGTAAGAGTTTTGGATCACTATAGCTCACATATATAACTGCGAGATCGAATACCTTAAGAAATGGTACAAACAATAATTGAAGTCCAGTCAATTTTAAGCATCATAGTCTCGATATCAATCAGACAATATTTCGTTAATTCCTGAAGAAACGGATCAAACTAGTTCTATTTATCTAAAGATAGATAATTAGATAAGAAATGCACTGATACAAGTTGCGAGTCTGTACAATAATAGTAAAATAAATTCAGCGCTATCTGATAAGTAGTTATGCATTCTCGTTAATAATACAGTTAAAATGGATCGTGCTTAAAAATTCTGGAAAAGTGTTGCAGCTTTAGTTCCATCGAAGTCTAAGAAGCAAATATACGACTTCTACCATAATTCTTTCTCAAAAGCTTTATTTGATTAGAAATTATCCAGAGAAGACAGAAAATATATTTAACAGCTAAATATGCAATATCCTGAGAAGAAACCCGCTAAGCTGGCTGAGATATTCTTGGAAAATACAGGCAGACAGATTCTCAAGCATAACATCATAATGATGCTAGTCAACATAAGAAGAAGCACATCAGACTCAGAATGAAAAGAATGAATTTTAAAATAGACATTCTAAATGATAGTTCATAATATATACATTTAATTATAATATAATTACTGTGGTGTCCGAGCCAACTTTGATTTTAACAAATGTTTATGTAATAATTGCGCTTGAAAATTAAATCACTGTATTTATGCTAATTATAACATATTCAATTAATTCTGCGGTTCATTTCTTTTTCACTTCATCCTTCAAATGACGAAGCACACACGAAGCCGACGGATCACAATACAAGAGCGTCGCATAATGATGAGAATGTGAGAAACAGAATCACAAACTGTTGCAACCAAGAAATACATTGCTTGTTGCTTGTTTATTCCATTTTTAAGCACTTTGAAGTTACAGGCAAGCTAGAAGCTTCTCATGCCGATAATAGTGTCAGAAAATTTGACTAAGCTGAGATTTTCGCGTTGTTAAATATCGCCAGAGCCATAGATTCGAAACTCGACGAAGCATAGCTGAAAAATACTAAGCCCTTCGTGGAATTTCCATGTCTCTAACAACGGTATCTCGTCTCCTGGCCAAATTCAGTTTAAGCTTCTATGTTGCTAAGATAAAGCCAAAACTTACCGAAAAGCATAAATTGGAAAGTTTGAACTTTGCTCGAATGAACCTGAAACAACCAATTGAATATTGGAGAACTTTTTAGTATACCGATGAGTATCGCTCAAAATGCTATGCAAACCGAGCGAGTAGAGTGCTCAGAACACCTAAAGACGAGTGGAATCCGAAGTATTTTCTCGAAGTGTAAAATATGGACTGTTTTCGTGCATGATCTATAGTACGATTAACTATAGATATAAGGGTCCATTATGGTTTATGCCGTGCGGTACGACCATGAATTCAATTGTCAATTCTTAAGTTCTCAGACAGGTTACACTTCCATCACTTAATAGCATAACTTGAAGTTGCAACAAGATAACGCCCTGACACATTTTAGTAAGTATATGAAAAACTTTTATACTGCTAACAACATTGAGCTCTATCGCTTTCCAGTAATGAGTCCAGACTTAAATCCACTTTTTCACTGCTGGAATCCACTGAAGTCAAACATTTCCCCTGAAGAATGTACCACATATGACTTATTAAATGAAGAAGTAAAGAGGGCGTTGGAGTAAATCTCGTTAGATATCATCAATCATTTGATTGACTCTATGCCCAAAAGGTTAGAAGAAGTAATAAAATAGAAAGGAGACGCTACTAAACATTGAGTTAATATATAGTTAAAATTAATACAAAAAATAGTTTTGAAATAGTTAGTATTTTTTGAAATCAAAGTTGGCTTGGCGACCACAGTATGTGTTGTTATATATAACAATTCTGATTATTTCATTTAACAATACCTAATTATATGTTATATAAAGTTACTATAAGAATATGTCAAGTTACAGTTAAGTGAATCAAAAAGAAAAATTATTTGAACTATCGATATTTTTGGTATGTTTTGAAACAATTTTGTTTTACAATCGTGCGCTTAAATAGCCTTTGTGTTTTAAGATTTTGAGTTTTGATATTCATACAATCATTATATTTTACATTTGAATAAAAAACATTTTTGAATTATAAGCACATTGTTTTCACGTAATACAAATGTTTATATTAAGTTGTAGTTCAAACAGTTTAAAAAGTTAAAATAAGTTAAAGTATTCAAAAAATAAATCTAACGGGACAATGAGTTGAATTGAACCTAACATGGTCAGATTTATGTACAATCTTTCACTTTTTAATAGTATAAAATATGTGGAATAATAATGAATTCTATTTAAACTAGATGATAAATGTATTATATACATTTTATTAAGTTATTATAGCGATGTGATAATAATGTTGTCTATTAATAAAGTATTCAACAATAATATTTCTATTATTGATTTATATTCTAAAAGCAATAATCCTTTCTAAAAAGTTTATTATAAATAAATATCACTTATATTGATAATATACACTACATGTATAACACTTTTATAAATATTGTACATTTAATATATTTTACAGATTAAAATCAATCCGCATCAAATGACTTTTGTGCTGCAATAGTTCATGGATGTGTCTGCACCTGTTCTATAAGCAATAAACTATTCTTTTTCAGGAATAAATAGCATATATTTAAAGGATATGAACGATATATTTTATTAGATATGTCTACTTGATGAAATGTAATCGTAAGAGTTTTGGATCACTATAGCTCACATATATAACTGCGAGATCGAATACCTTAAGAAATGGTACAAACAATAATTGAAGTCCAGTCAATTTTAAGCATCATAGTCTCGATATCAATCAGACAATATTTCGTTAATTCCTGAAGAAACGGATCAAACTAGTTCTATTTATCTAAAGATAGACAATTAGATAAGAAATGCACTGATACAAGTTGCGAGTCTGTACAATAATAGTAAAATAAATTCAGCGCTATCTGATAAGTAGTTATGCATTCTCGTTAATAATACAGTTAAAATGGATCGTGCTTAAAAATTCTGGAAAAGTGTTGCAGCTTTAGTTCCATCGAAGTCTAAGAAGCAAATATACGACTTCTACCATAATTCTTTCTCAAAAGCTTTATTTGATTAGAAATTATCCAGAGAAGACAGAAAATATATTTAACAGCTAAATATGCAATATCCTGAGAAGAAACCCGCTAAGCTGGCTGAGATATTCTTGGAAAATACAGGCAGACAGATTCTCAAGCATAACATCATAATGATGCTAGTCAACATAAGAAGAAGCACATCAGACTCAGAATGAAAAGAATGAATTTTAAAATAGACATTCTAAATGATAGTTCATAATATATACATTTAATTATAATATAATTATGTGTTGTTATATATAACAATTCTGATTATTTCATTTAACAATACCTAATTATATGTTATATAAAGTTACTATAAGAATATGTCAAGTTACAGTTAAGTGAATCAAAAAGAAAAATTATTTGAACTATCGATATTTTTGGTATGTTTTGAAACAATTTTGTTTTACAATCGTGCGCTTAAATAGCCTTTGTGTTTTAAGATTTTGAGTTTTGATATTCATACAATCATTATATTTTACATTTGAATAAAAAACATTTTTGAATTATAAGCACATTGTTTTCACGTAATACAAATGTTTATATTAAGTTGTAGTTCAAACAGTTTAAAAAGTTAAAATAAGTTAAAGTATTCAAAAAATAAATCTAACGGGACAATGAGTTGAATTGAACCTAACATGGTCAGATTTATGTACAATCTTTCACTTTTTAATAGTATAAAATATGTGGAATAATAATGAATTCTATTTAAACTAGATGATAAATGTATTATATACATTTTATTAAGTTATTATAGCGATGTGATAATAATGTTGTCTATTAATAAAGTATTCAACAATAATATTTCTATTATTGATTTATATTCTAAAAGCAATAATCCTTTCTAAAAAGTTTATTATAAATAAATATCACTTATATTGATAATATACACTACATGTATAACACTTTTATAAATATTGTACATTTAATATATTTTACAGATTAAAATCAATCCGCATCAAATGACTTTTGTGCTGCAATAGTTCATGGATGTGTCTGCACCTGTTCTATAAGCAATAAACTATTCTTTTTCAGGAATAAATAGCATATATTTAAAGGATATGAACGATATATTTTATTAGATATGTCTACTTGATGAAATGTAATCGTAAGAGTTTTGGATCACTATAGCTCACATATATAACTGCGAGATCGAATACCTTAAGAAATGGTACAAACAATAATTGAAGTCCAGTCAATTTTAAGCATCATAGTCTCGATATCAATCAGACAATATTTCGTTAATTCCTGAAGAAACGGATCAAACTAGTTCTATTTATCTAAAGATAGACAATTAGATAAGAAATGCACTGATACAAGTTGCGAGTCTGTACAATAATAGTAAAATAAATTCAGCGCTATCTGATAAGTAGTTATGCATTCTCGTTAATAATACAGTTAAAATGGATCGTGCTTAAAAATTCTGGAAAAGTGTTGCAGCTTTAGTTCCATCGAAGTCTAAGAAGCAAATATACGACTTCTACCATAATTCTTTCTCAAAAGCTTTATTTGATTAGAAATTATCCAGAGAAGACAGAAAATATATTTAACAGCTAAATATGCAATATCCTGAGAAGAAACCCGCTAAGCTGGCTGAGATATTCTTGGAAAATACAGGCAGACAGATTCTCAAGCATAACATCATAATGATGCTAGTCAACATAAGAAGAAGCACATCAGACTCAGAATGAATTTTAAAATAGACATTCTAAATGATAGTTCATTATATAAACAGTATATTATAATATAATTATGCATTGCTATAACAATTCAGACTATTTCATTTAACAATACCTAATATAATGATATAAATAGTTACTATAAGAATATGTCAAGTTACAGTTAAGTGAATCACAAAGTATAAAAATACAATAATTCGTTTAACTGTCGATATTTTTGGTATGTTTACTTTTGAAAGCTAAACATAGGTTAAACAGTCATAAAAAAGGTTTATGTCATATACAATTTATTAAAGATGCAATAAATATTTGAAGTATATTTGGAAAGTTCTTTTTCATCTATATAAATGAATCAGTTCGTATTTCAACATTACGATCCTGCGAACTCTAAAACAAAAATGAACGAGTTCATAAATGCGGTTCAGAGTACTTTGCAAAAAAAGTTCAGCACCATGTCCGACATGCACCGTGCGCTCGCTCTCAGGTCCGACTCCCGGTTCTGGTCTCATTTAGATTCCATTCTGCATTAAAATTCTCTTTTATTTTTCATGCACCAGTTTTCAGTTCAATTTGGCCAACAATTAAATTCCGAAGTAACAGAAAAAATTGTGAGCGATTTTGACAAGGCGAAGGCGTTCGACGGTCGTTAATTTCAAATCAGTTTTTTCATAAAACGCACTATTATCAACTTCCCCGAATATGTTTAAACGGATATAATCAGATTCGTAACGCAGCTGGAACTGCACTACGAATACAAAAATGTGGTAAAATGCAAAGAAGACAGCAGCACCTATTCGAAGTTCATGGAGTGGAACGGACGCAGAGAAGTATTTGTAATTAAAAAGGAAAAACAAAGAAACAGAAAATACGTCGGAATTTACACCAAAGACCACAAACCATTCGTGGTTTATGACGAAGAATGAAAATTGACTTATTTATTAATTTGAAATACACAGATTATAGGTGAATATGAAGCCACGTTTTGAAACATTCTTAGTTAAAAATATAAAATAAACTTAATCTTAATGAATTTAAATTTTCAAATTACAAATAAGAAATACCAGTTTATGATAAACTGGTAAGATTTGTAATATTTATCTGCATCACACACAATCTAAAGTTGTGGTCCCACACCAAATGAAGCAATAATAATTATTCAAAGTATATCACATTCGCCTTCCTGTTAACTCAAACAAAATTGATTAAATAGCTTGTTTCACGGTTTCTTAGAGTTCGAACTCTAATCATCAGAATCTTAGCTCCACAGTTTCTTGGAGCGCAGTGACATCAAATAATTAATCTGGACATAATGTTTACTCGCGCTAAGAACATTTGATTTAAGAGGATTTACAGTAAGTATTAGACTATATTGATATGGGAGTAGAAATCAATGAGTCTTCAAACTCCAGCAATCAGTGATTATGTATTATATGAATTATTATGTGGTGTAAATTTTGAAGTCGTAGACATAATGAATGCAAAACTGTAATTCTAAGTTTAATAAACTATTTAATGCATGCGAATCCATACTCAAGAATACTTGAAATGCAATACATATATATCGGCTCACTCTTTTGGTGGCCCACTCAATAATCAATAACTTTAATCACAAGAAACATAAAAAAAATGATATATTCATTTTAACGCGTTCTTTACTCCTGTACATAAAGGACTCTATATTTTCAGTTCAATACATGTGTACGTATGTTATATTGAGAATATATAAAGTTGAGAATATAAAATAAAATATTTAATACTAAATTCTACCATATGTTGTTATTTAAACCACTCCCAGAATAATAAACTGCAAAATATAAAGTGTAATAAATTTTCAACTCAATATGCTTGAGGTTTTATAATTTATAAATTTCAACTAGCAAGAATCCAAAACGCTGACGTAGGAAATCGTTAGGTTTTAGAAACTGAAGGAATTACATCTTGAAGGATGGAAAATAAACATAAGTCCACTTTCACAAATGATAAACATCACAAGTTTAGTTTTGAATCGGTGTGAACTTCGTAGTACCGAAGCCTTAAAACTACTTATTAACTTGAAAGAATTACATCTTAATTTAAATAAAGGAGTCGAAATTACTTCACTTCAGTATTTAACTAAGTTAACTAAATTGTCGCTATAATCTTGTAATTTGGTTAACATAGATGCTCTAAGACCACTTTCTATATTGTAAGAATTATATATTAACGATAATAAAATAGTTTTCATATAACCAATTGTTGGGTTGAAATTATTGTTCAAATTAGACGCGGGATATAATTGTATCAAAGATTCTGACTTGATCAAACATCATCAAAATATTAATTAATATTAAATAGACTCTTACGAACCAACTTATGAATAACTATTAATAGCTAATACGATGAAAGACATTCAAAATCAAATAACTAATCTTAGAAATATCTACAAGCTTGCAAATTATTTGTAATAATAAAATATTATATTTAGATCAAAAATAAGTGAAGGTCTCCGAATTCAATATAGTAGACAAGTTTCATTTATTGCACAAGCCGCATATCTCTTTAAATAGATGAATCACATTGAAGGTTAACAATGATTTGAAACTTAAGAGATCTCATTTAAATGGTTAACTTTAACAAATTTTCTCAGAATTCTCTGAAACGAGTTAAAACGGATTAACTGTTAAACGGATTATATTACTTAATTATATCCAACACTGACACAAGTAAAACACCAAGAAAACTGAAAACCAGCCTATGAAGTATACATCATCAATCTTCAAAGCTCAGTACACTGTAGTTAAAATAGGAGTAGTTGTTAAATGAGATGTTTTATTCGTTATATAGTGGAGTAAATTGAAGTGATTAATTTGAAGTTGTTAACTGTCCTAACATTCATATTGCGTCAAAATATAAAATAGATAATCTATTAAAATTGTTGATTTTAATGAATCGAATTATGAATACATCAATCGTAATCAAAAGCAATCAAATCTTAACAACTTTATAAATCAGTAAACTCCCTGTTAGTGAAAACGAAGTCTTATATTCAATATCACATGATTAAGCTTTTAATTTATTAACAAACTCTGTTCTAATCTATTCTAAAAATGATAAACTGGAAAATATAATATTAATGCTATATTTTCTCAGCATCTCATATTATTTATATAATATTTCCACTCCAAATGAAATAGAACAAGTAATCATAATAGCTCAAAGTATATCACATTCATGTTCCTGTTAACTCACAAAAAAACGATACAGTTGAATGCTTCACAGTGTCTTCGAGCGCAGTAACAGCAAATTCTTATTCTGGGCATAATGTTTACTCGCGCTAGGAGCATCTTATTTAAGAGAATTTAGAGTAAGTATTTAGTTATATTGATATGGGCGTTGAGACTAGCGAGTCTTCAGATTAGTTTAACTATCTGTGAATAGATTAGATTATAAACATTAATATTGTTTTTACTGTATTTTTGCTATATATGCTTTATATCCATCAAACTATCAATTATTATATATCATTCTATATTATATTAAGATATTTGATTTATTTAATATTTGTTATTTACTATATGTAGAGTCAAACGAATATTGGTTATTCGCACCATATATATCTTATATAAGCAGTAAGTAGGTTATATTGACATGGGTGTCGAGACCAGTCTTCAGACTCAAGCTATCAGTGAATAAATTAGATATATTTTATACTTTTAATTATTATATAATTATATTATTATTATATAATAAACAACTGGACTTGAAAATATGATACAGTAAATATATGTTCACTCATTCGTTAATTCTATCATCACCTGATTATGCTCCACTTGTTATTTCTTTTTGTACTACACGAATTTATTAATTTGGTTGTTAATAGATTTGTATACAAACATTTAGTGAAGTGGGAGCGGTTTTACTAAATATCTATATTTTAAAAATACGTATATACTCACAATAGCACATGAATTATCTTAACGAAACCCTAAATGATACTAAATATTTCTAAATGTAGTAAACAATATAAATTAAAATGTATGATAAATAAAATATCATATTAAGCAAAGGAACAGTTATCACTGTTATTGTTCCACTTCATTCAGTTCCTCAAATATACTCACAACTGATGTTGTGAACTGCTCATGACAGGCGTAAGATCTTTGGAGTGAAGTACAAATGCGTTTTCTTACTTCTTTAAATTAGTTAAATATTCTTCTTAATTTAATTAACTCAAAACGTTTGTTTTATTTTATTATGAGTTTTAGTTTGAGCGAGAATAGAATTTCATCTCGAGTTGGCTGCTACTAATCAGAGATATTATAAGATGCTTAATTTGGATGCATTTAAAGAGATAAAAACGACTAAATTTTATTTTAAGTAAAGTCCAGTCTAGTTAAAGTAACTAATTTTTCAAGAGCAGAAATATCTATAATTCTATTCTAACTAAGTGATAAAACTTATAAATTAGTTAATGTGGACAATGAATCTATGTTTATTATCTTATTATCGCTTAATGATAGATGTGTAAGATGAGGCATGTACTTTAAGACTTGTATATCAGATATTGCATTACTAAACAACGATAGTTGTTCAACATTTACCAATGTTTTCAAACACCATATTTCCGTAATGCAATCTTTATACTACCATTTAGGCAGACGACCTAGAATAATTTAATTATCAGCTAAATTTAGTATTTAGAGTTTTGTCAACTAATTTATAATCGAAATGTCCTTCGGGTAAGTTACATTCAAATTTAGCGCAGTCAAACTATACATTTCATGCAAAGGCAATGTGTCTACTTCAGAATTTTACGAAATATTAAATTCCTTCAAGTTTACAAATTGTTTTATTACAGAAATATCTTTTTATTCGGTTAATCTTAAATTTAGATATTCTAGTTTGACCATATCTTTGAGCATATTTATATCTATAATATCATTTTATTCTAGATTCAAGTAAGTAAGGTTAACTAATTACCTCAAAGCAGAGATATCTTTCAATCGGTTACAACTTAGGTCTAATGAAGTAAGTTAAACCATATTCTACAGAGCACTTATATCAACAGACAAATTATCATATCCACAAACATACGAAGGTGGAATATTTTTTGAAAACTTAAGAGTTTTTAAATTATACTAATGATTAATACCGTCTAATGTATATTATTTGCAACTATTAATACAAATATTTTCTAAAGGAATAGTTAAGCTGTTAATTTATATTTTTTAGCAGTAATCCAAGTTTAGCCTCGTAATATTCAGCTACGATAAGAATTACAAATTAATTATATTATCGTTATATTAAACACTTAATTCACCATCTTTTACCATTGAAATAAATTCGTCAACTTAATCATTTTGATTCATATTTGTGATGTGGAATATTTTTAAGATTTTTGTTTCATATTATATTAAATAAGTTAGTTTTCACTTTAATATTTATTTTTTGAATGAAAAGAGGTTTGCATGTGTATCGTTCTGATCAAGCAAACCCTTAAGAATCCAAATAAAAATCTCATCATATATCTAACAGTTTGTCCCCTCTGATTCAATAGTTGAGTAGAAATAGCAACAACAGTTGTTATTAAATTTTGATTCTAGACAATAACACAAGGTAGTGATATTTTTTCACGCGCTTGTATTTTAATTAATTCTTTTGTGATATAAATATATGCGTTGTTAAAATTGTGAATATATTCATTCAAATGTTTGAAATCATTTCATCTAAATAGTCTTTTGATTCATATTTTCCCGTAATTATCAAATAACTTTGTATTTAAAAATTCTTCTTTGTATTCACATATTTCTATCGAATTTCTTCTCAGTTAGCAGTTTTATGTCCCTGTATGACATTTACTAATAGTTATTTTGCTTGTAAGTCTTCGCCTTCCTCGTGTTGCTCAGGCTCTTTAATTTCATGGGCTCCCTCAAATTTTGCCCTTGATTTTTAACATTTTCGCTGTTCTTTCTAACTAAGTATTATTAATCGAGGCTTTATCGGCGCCTCATTCCGCTTATTCTATCATTTTCTTTTTCAGTTTGTTAGTTGCTCTCAAGGTCCATTCTGGATAGTTAAGGAAGGCGTTGAAATTGGTTCATGACCGTTCTGTAGCGAATGAGTTCGTCTGTGTTCATGTCAAGTCTCCCTTGTTATTGAAATAGTTTTTCAATTTTACTCGGGTGGTCAGTTACCTCGTACCCGTTATTAATTATTTTATATTGAGTTAGGATTTGGGGAGTGAATTTAGTCGTTAATTATTTTATGCTGTTCGGGTCGTAGAGCTTGTTCAGCTCGGTGGTGGTGCGCGCGCAGCTGAGGTTGAACTCGCTGAGCTCGCTAATGGACTGTGTTGCCATTTTGTACATCTGGAGTGGAATATAGTGAAATAATTTTTAGTGATATACATATAAAGTACACTTATCATTTTCGGAAATTCAAACAAATTATAAATAAATTTAAAAATTTCAGTTGCAAAATTTAAGAATACAACATGCTGCAAATATTAGATAACCACACAATAATATGTTTAAAAGTGCATCAAAGTTATACATTGAAGTATAAAAACAGTAAGATTGTAAAAACCCACTAGATTTAATCCCAATGTTGGAGAAAAGGTTATTGCACACAATCTATTGCAAAACTAAATAAATTTATTTTTAATATTAAAGTTAAATGTAATTGATTATCTATTATTATTTAAAACTAGCAAATAGCTCTGCAATTAAGTGTATTATTCCGAATATTCTAAAATTAGAAATTTTGCATTCATATTCAAAATATTATAGTAAATAATAGCAGTAACAACGTTTGATGAATTTGGTTCATATGCTTCCACATCACTATCTATGCACAAAGTACAGTTAAAACAAATTTAATTCCAACAGACAGCTATTCCAACAATATAATCTCTTAGATACTCTTTTACTGGTTCTAATTATAATAATACTTCAATTGAAAATGTGATCCAGATGATCTCCGAGCTGAGCCGCCCCGAGGCCCAGGAGTTCTGGACCGCCATGTCCCAGATCCACCAGTGCAGCGCCCAGGCTCTGCATGAGTACTACGCCGGCCTGCGCTCCCTCGTCTGCAGAGAGGCCCAGGGCTCTTTCGACTCCCAGTCCGGGCTCTCTTCCCAGAGCCTCTCGTCCGCCGCCCCGCAGCCGAAGCAGACCGCCACGAAGGTGCTCAAGACACAGGCCCTCCTCAGAGCCGCCCTGGCCCAGGTGTGCAGAGACTTCGGGAAGGCGGTTCCGTCCGACATCTCCGACAGAGAGCTGTGCCTCCTCGTGAATAAGACCGTCGAGGCCGACTCCACCCAGCAGTTCTGGAACAGAGTCGCGAGCATGGTCCCCTCAAAAACCAAGAAGCAGCTGTATGACTTCTACCGCACCTGTCTCTCGAAGGTCCTCTTCGACGCCCAGATCTCTAGAGAAGACAAGCTGGTCATCGAGCAGCTGAACCAGGCTCACCCTGAGATGAAGCCGGCCGCGCTCGCCGAGCTGTTCCTGGAGGAGTCCGGCAGAAACCTGCTCAAGCACGACGTCGTGATGTAGTTTGTTAACCTCAGAAAACAATAACGAAGTTGTATTAATGAGTGAAATATTTGTTAAGAAAATAGCTGTAAAAATAATCAATTTAAATATGACTTTTAAATTACAAAGTCACTAAATACATGTGTACATAAGATATGTCATGTAGCTTGGCTCTCTGAACTATTCTAGCATATTTTCAAATTTGATACGTTAATAACCTCCAAGTCTTGTAGCTTCATCTTTAATTTGTAACACTGCTCTTTTTTCAAATTCAGTTAGTAAATTGATATTAAAGTCATTTGTTTTCAATTATTGAATAGTGTGTGAGTATTCAACTTCTCCCTTCCATCTATATATACGAGGGTCATCTTTACAACCTTTTGGATGAATTATTTTATTATTTTTATCCAAATTAATTCTCAAACCAAGAAGTTCAAGTGAATCTGAGAGTATTTCTTATCCTTAAATTTCTTTATGAATATTACTAATAGATTTAAGAACGGGATTTCGATTGATTTCAAACAATTTGGCTTCACCATTAGGAGTAAAGTACACATCTAATCCGAACACTTAAAATGTTGTTTTAGGATATTCATGTAATCGTGTAGAACATAATTAAGCCTATTTTAGAATATTTGGATGAATAGTCACCATAGTTTGATTTACTAAATCTTCAACTGATTTTTTAAGATGTGGATATATCAAGAAAAAGTCAGTAAGTCTTATAAGACATGGGTCTCCTGAATCATTCATAAAGGAATCGTTTGATTCAGGATTATTTACTGCTATATTAGTTAGATGAGTTTGCGTAAAATTCTAATTAAGTGCAGTAGGTTGTGCATACAATTATTTAGCGATACGTACAAATCCTTCTTTGTAGATGTAGCAAATAAATGGGTCTATAGATGTAATTAGAATATGTATTCGCACGTCAAATTTGTGTCCATTCAAAAGCATTGTACTTTCATATTCTTAGATAACTGATTCTTGGGTTAAATCAAAATCCAATAAGTTATTTGCTATTGTTATGCCTTAACCCTTCGAGCCACAATCAGGTTTTTAAATGTAATATTGATTTTAGAATTGTTTTAATAATTCTTTCTTTTCTTGTGGAATTAAGAAAGTTTTAGGATGAATATTATAATATGTATTAGTATCTTTGAAAAAATGTTGCTATTAGCGAACAGCTGATGCTAAATTCTATTTTGAAACAAAGTCGTTGCCTTATATACGATTAAAATATTAACCGAAGCCTAATTATTCTATTTACTTTTGATAACTAGCTGTAACCGTTGTAGTCATCAAAAGAAACTTAGATTCAGAGCGTACATTTTGATCATTATCGATTGATTTAAAAGATCTTAACGTTCTGCTAAATCTTTTTGATTAACTCATTATATTTACTATTGGACGATCGCGAATAAACTAGTCGGTACAGTGGAATGATATTACTGGTGGCTCGTCAGCGAATATTGTATTTTGCAAATAAGTTGTCATTATTTAGAGTAGAAGTGGAATTCGTTTAAAAATATAATAGTTGCTAATATTATTGCATACTAATAAAAAGATTTTCACATTTATTGCAATTTAATCAACAAGTCTACATCAGGCTTTAATTCTTTAAATTAAACCATGCGTCCTCTGATTAGGTTTTCTTGGTCTTCAAGTTACTAATTGAGCGTTTTAACATGTCTTTCTAATTGTTCTGCTAAATTGAAAAACGATTTTACAAATGTGGGAGATGCTGCGCAGAATCGCATCTTTTGGATGATCATTTTGTAGTCTCCGATAAATATGGTTGATAGTTGTACTTATTGGTCTAGGTCTGGTTCGATGCTTTGTATGTGGTGAATGATGTTGTTTATGTCTTTTTGAACGCTTTGTACGTCTAGGTAGGTTGGGCAGACTGATTTTTCGAAGAAGTCGTGGCTGACTTGTTTTATGAGTTCGTCAATTTCTTTTTGGAATTTCTGGCTTTGGTCTTGTAGTTTGCTTTTGAAGTGGCTTTTGACTTCGTCGCTGAATAGGTCGATATCGATTTATTTCTGCAGAGATTTGGTCATTTTATACTGAAATCTCTCTTCTAATTAATTGAATTCGTTGTCAATGTGCCTCAGTATCGTTTCTCGCGCGCGTTCGTAGCCGTATTTTCTGCACAGGCACTGGCTCTGCATTTTAAACTTTGCAAAGTTGGACATTGCTTCTCTCTTCGGCCTCCCCGGCATTCTGAACATGCACTCCCTTTGAATCGGATTTATGTGCGCTGGCGACAGTTTGCAGATGTCCAGTTCGTTTTCGGGGATGAATTCCTGGGCGAGGGATCTGTAAATGTCCTCAATGAGAACCGAATCCGGAGCTTTCCGCGTGACGAACGTCTGAGTGTTCGCCTGTTCGGAGATCACTTTCAGTTTTGAGATGCTCATTTGGAGTGGTGAATGTGGAATTAAGTGTGGAAAAGGTATATGTGGTCAAGTGAGTAATTAACATATTGTAAGCTGAAACGTGGCAGTTGATTCAATTTAAATAATTTTACATACTAATTATAACATAAAATATTAAGAAATGGGTAATAACATTTTAAGTTATAGTTGGATTACGGTAAAATCTCGCCAAAAGACTCTTGGATACACTCGCGTGTAGAGCCAGGCAGAATTGCGTATAAGCTTTCTATTTCTAAAGTTTATATACGAGATATCCTGTCTCAAGATTCAATACGTGATCAACTTGGGTCTATAAAATATGTGTAAAATCTAACATTTTAAAATGTAATCATGTTAATTCTTCATATTAAGCGCTATCATGATAATTTCAAGCAATTAGTATACTTATTTTCTTACAATATAAATCATCAGGTTAAAATGTACACATTACGCTTATATGAGATTAGGTTAGGTCTTTACGTGAGAAATCTTATAGAAGTACGGTAATCATGTATTAACTTTCTACGTTAAATGGGATAATATTGAATTATTGTTAGGTATTGCTTAAATAGAGATGATGGTTTTTAAAATTGGGTGATTGAAGAGAAAATGTACAGTGGAAGAATAGGAATACCAGAATAAGTATTCATTGTGATTGAATACATTAATCATAAGTAATCTTGAGCCAAGAATTATGATATTTTAGTTTCAGTTCATTATTTAGTTTCAGTTTATTTCTTATACCGCAGTGAATACATTATTCATTAATGAAAATACAATTTAGATAATATGAATGTAACGAAGATTGGGTAACATAATTTTTTACAATTTGTGATAAAACATTGTAGATTTGGCAAAATACATTTGCATAAATTCCAAAAATAAGTTAAAAATCTGTTATTTACAAAAAATTCATAATTATGATAAAGAAAAATACCTATTCTTTTATATTTAGATTAAATATTTCGAATACACTATTTACAAAATCAATTACATATAAAGTTAAAAAATGTGACAAAGATATTATATTAATTTACCACATCTTTGATGAATTTAAAGTCGATGAATTTAAACGAGTTTACAAGTATTTCGATTCCTATATTGTAATCATTAGCATATTAATATATTGGCTAAACTAATACTATTAATTAAGTTCGTACAGTGACATAAAGTATTAGATCGCTTAAATAAAGCGAATTAAACGAATTCGTTGATGCTATATCACATATTTACTAATGTGATCAACAAATTATCAAAAACTATTATTAAAATTTACTGCGTGAAGATGAAGAAATATAATCTTCATTTAGTAGATGTGATGTATCCTTGAAAATTAAATAGAAAACTACTACTCAAAAAGTTTTGTAAATGGGAGAAAAATTGAAAGCGGCTTTGCTTAAAGTGAATAGAGACTTCGGAGTTGATGTTAATGACTCGATTTCAAACAAGGATTTATGTTTACTGACTAATAGAACAGTGGAAGATGATCAAACCTAGTAATTTTGGAATTAAGTTGCTGCTCTTATTCCTAACAAAACAAAGAAACAAATATACGACTTTTATCGTGCTTCATTTTCTAAGGTTCTGTTTGAATCGCACTTCACATTGGATGATAAATATGCGATCTTATCGTTGAATTCTCAATATCATAATATGAAACCTACTTAACTTGCTGACATATTTTTGTAAAAGACAAAAAGAAATATTTTAAAACGTGAAGTCATAATGTAAATTGTAAATATAAGAAAATAGGAATTGGATTCTGAGTGATATTTTAATTAGAAAATAATGATAATGAAACAAAATTAATATTACGACAAATTTATTTATATTTTTTGTTGAATACACTCTTTTTAAAACTAAACTTTGATGATATAACTAACGTTATGAGATAGTATTATTGTTACACATCAAAATGTTCTCAATCAATTCTCTCGAACTGATTAAAATTTCGATTCCGGTGCTTCAATCAATGATGTATTCATACGATGGATCAATATCATAGGAAATGTCGGAACGATAATTGATATAGATTATTAACTAGCTATCTTAGGATTAAGTTTAAGAGTTTATCACTTCGATATCGCATATTTATCAATGCGAATATTCAGTTATATAAAAGCACATTGAATAGTTATAAAATTCACCTAGCAAACTAAAAAATGAAAGTGCGAGCGATTCTTCTCAAAAATATGCTGTTAAGAAGAAGAAAACAACAGAAAAAGTGGTTTAGAACTCGTAAATTTTACGTGAAGCACTGATAATTGTCTTAGAGTCGATGAGTATTTCCATTAATCCTCTAATTTCAGATAAAGATTTAGCTTTGCTCACCAACAAAGCGGTAAATCACGATTCCCGCTTACAATTCTGGAACTTGGTAGCTGCTCAGATCCCTAACAAATCAAAGAAGCAGCTTTACGACTTCTACCACAACTCATTTTCAAAGGCCCTTTTTGAATTGAATTTCACTTCAAACGATAAAAGAATTATATTTTAAATAAATAAAAAGAACCCGGAACTTAAACCGGCACAGCTGGCGGAAATATTTCTGCAAAAAACGGGAAGGAACTTTCTTAAACGGGACGTCATTATGCAATTCGTTAGTTTGAGGAGGCAAGAACTTTCGTTCTCTGAGTGAAACAGTTTTCTTTGAATTAGATTAATTAATATACATATAATGCTTTCAACCTAAAATGGTATTAAAACATTTAAATAATGAAGCCGTGGTATATTATGGTATCCACTAGGAAAGTCATATTGAGAGATTTATTGTTATTTACAGTTAATTTAGAATAATACATAAGTAAAACATTAACATACTAATATAATATTGCTCAATTTAATCCGCTTTCATTATTATATTATTGTTTAAAGAAAATATAAATAAATTAGAATTTATAAACATATATCATTTGAAATTGATATTATACTACTTTGATATATTAGCTTAAATAACTTAGTTAACCTAGAAATGGTCCATTTAAACAATTATTATTTTATAACTAAAAAATGTTCGGATACAATTTAGCCATTTTTGTATAGCAAGTATTAAAACATACATGTATATACATTCAACAAGTGATTTGTTTTGAGTATAACTTAACTATTTCATTAAAATAAAATTTTGATTATTTATTTTTTCATCCGAATTTAAACGGAGAAAGATAAAATAACATTTAATAAAATATTAAAGATAATAAAGCATAGTTATAAATTCATGAATATAAATCACGAAGTAAATATGAATTTTAATAAAAACCAAAAACAAATCAAATACATATTAGATTCATATAATTATAGATATTATTATTAGATGTCCTTTTGTTGTATATTTAACAGTCAATTAGAGATATTGCAACACATGACATATTTGAATTACAATACATCAATAGGTTTAGTGAATTTGCCCGAAATAGAAACTTTTGATATGTGAAGGTTATCACTTTTCTGGCATAGCTACTACTCCCCACCTCCAGAAACAAATGGAAGCGCAATCTTCTTTCAACTTACACCCAGTCCAGTTCCAGCTCAGCGCCCTGCCCACGATCCAGTCCTTGAGGTACGCGTACTCCGGCTCTGATTCACAAAACATAAATGTCGGTGAGATCCTCCGAATGATGGAAGACCTCAGTCAAAACGAGCTTCATGAGTTCTGGAGCATCATGTCTCATATCCACTCATGTGATGTAAAGCACATGCAGGACTACTGTGCGAACTTACAGTAAAGCGTTTCGTAAGACTCCTCAGACAGCTTCGACGCGCCACGTCTGACTGTAAACAAGTTGGTTGCCGAAAAAGTACTGAAGACGAAGGCCCTCGTTAAAAGCGCGTTGATTCAAGTAATCAAAGACTTCGGCGTTCGCGTTACCGACTCTATTTCTGACAAAGAGCTATGTATTTTGACAAACAAAACAGTCGAAGATGATCAAACCCAACAGTTCTGGAACAACGTGGCTAACATTGTCCCCTCCAAGACAAAGAAACAGCTCTATGACTTCTACCACACGTCCTTCTCGAAGGCGCTCTTCGACTCCCAGATTTCCAGAGAAGACAGAAAGATGATCGAATAGCTGAACGCAGAGCATCCTAACGCTAAGCCAGCCGCGCTCGCCCAGGTGTTTCTGGACAAAAGCGGAAGGAACATCATGAAACACAACGTGATTATGTGCTTCGTGAACATCAGAAGGTACGCTTCCAAGTAGGCCAAGTGAATATTGTAGTTAGTTATACTTAGAATTTAATATTCTTAATGTAAGCGGTTACATTCATGATAAATACGAATTACTTTATATATCCGATAGCTATAGGAAAAATCTATTTCTGACAACATGGTAATTTAAAAATATTTAGAAGTAATTACTATTATTTTACACATTTTAGTTAACTAACTGATAATACAATGAACACTAAATGTAAATAATGTACAAATTATATTTGAATTTGAATTACTAAATGCACACGGGCCATCAATATACAATATTTTAATATTCGCTAAATTTAGCAAGTTTAATAAAGAATCTTATTGTACACATATCTTTTTGTAATTTATTTTCAACTGTTCCAATCCATGCATTTAAATGAAATTTAGCTGTATTTTAAATCCAAATTTAAAAAGGAATTCTTTGAAATTACATTTAATAAAATATTACACACTTTCAAACCAATTAGCTGTTGATGATACAAGAATTACAATTTGTTAATAAAAACCAAAAGCAAATCAAATACAGTTTTATTTAAATTACAACAGATATCGTTAGATATGTGTTGTTCTTCTCCGTTACCTATATAATCAACAAATATGCACGAAATTAAAACAGCTACAGGTTTAGTGAATTTGCCCGAAATAGAAACTTTTGATATGTGAAGGTTATCACTTTTCTGGCATAGCTACTACTCCCCACCTCCAGAAACAAATGGAAGCGCAATCTTCTTTCAACTTACACCCAGTCCAGTTCCAGCTCAGCGCCCTGCCCACGATCCAGTCCTTGAGGTACGCGTACTCCGGCTCTGATTCACAAAACATAAATGTCGGTGAGATCCTCCGAATGATGGAAGACCTCAGTCAAAACGAGCTTCATGAGTTCTGGAGCATCATGTCTCATATCCACTCATGTGATGTAAAGCACATGCAGGACTACTGTGCGAACTTACAGTAAAGCGTTTCGTAAGACTCCTCAGACAGCTTCGACGCGCCACGTCTGACTGTAAACAAGTTGGTTGCCGAAAAAGTACTGAAGACGAAGGCCCTCGTTAAAAGCGCGTTGATTCAAGTAATCAAAGACTTCGGCGTTCGCGTTACCGACTCTATTTCTGACAAAGAGCTATGTATTTTGACAAACAAAACAGTCGAAGATGATCAAACCCAACAGTTCTGGAACAACGTGGCTAACCTTGTCCCCTCCAAGACAAAGAAACAGCTCTATGACTTCTACCACACGTCCTTCTCGAAGGCGCTCTTCGACTCCCAGATTTCCAGAGAAGACAGAAAGATGATCGAATAGCTGAACGCAGAGCATCCTAACGCTAAGCCAGCCGCGCTCGCCCAGGTGTTTCTGGACAAAAGCGGAAGGAACATCATGAAACACAACGTGATTATGTGCTTCGTGAACATCAGAAGGTACGCTTCCAAGTAGGCCAAGTGAATATTGTAGTTAGTTATACTTAGAATTTAATATTCTTAATGTAAGCGGTTACATTCATGATAAATACGAATTACTTTATATATCCGGTAGCTATAGGAAAAATCTATTTCTGACAACATGGTAATTTAAAAATATTTAGAAGTAATTACTATTATTTTACACATTTTAGTTAACTAACTGATAATACAATGAACACTAAATGTAAATAATGTACAAATTATATTTGAATTTGAATTACTAAATGCACACGGGCCATCAATATACAATATTTTAATATTCGCTAAATTTAGCAAGTTTAATAAAGAATCTTATTGTACACATGTCTTTTTGTAATTTATTTTCAACTGTTCCAATCCATGCATTTAAATGAAATTTAGCTGTATTTTAAATCCAAATTTAAAAAGGAATTCTTTGAAATTACATTTAATAAAATATTACACACTTTCAAACCAATTAGCTGTTGATGATACAAGAATTACAATTTGTTAATAAAAACCAAAAGCAAATCAAATACAGTTTTATTTAAATTACAACAGATATCGTTAGATATGTGTTGTTCTTCTCCGTTACCTATATAATCAACAAATATGCACGAAATTAAAACAGCTACAGGTTTAGTGAATTTGCCCGAAATAGAAACTTTTGATATGTGAAGGTTATCACTTTTCTGGCATAGCTACTACTCCCCACCTCCAGAAACAAATGGAAGCGCAATCTCCTTTCAACTTACACCCAGTCCAGTTCCAGCTCAGCGCCCTGCCCACGATCCAGTCCTTGAGGTACGCGTACTCCGGCTCTGATTCACAAAACATAAATGTCGGTGAGATCCTCCGAATGATGGAAGACCTCAGTCAAAACGAGCTTCATGAGTTCTGGAGCATCATGGATTTATCAAGATTACCTTATATTGGTCCCGTCACGTGTTATCATTTAGCTAGAAATATCGGATTAAGTAGTTGTGTAAAACCAGATTTGCATTTAAAGCGACTTGTTAATTCTTTATTCGGTAACGATGATGAAAAATTCGTACAATAAATTATTTAGAAGCTTGCTGACTAACTTTAAAAAACTCCAGGAGAAGTTGATTTTTCCTTATGGGTTTGGCTAAGTCATGAAGGTTGTTAAAAAGAGGGATGTTGTGGGATACTAAGATTGAGATGATTTTCGTTATTTATTTGTTATTCCACACCAACCTCTAACAAATGTCTGCAACAACAACTTCAAGAGATTACTCTCGTACCGAGTATGTGTTCGGAAAGGATGCGCTCGAAAGAATGCAGCGTGCGACTTATTTCATTTTTGGTTGCCAGGGAACTGGAGCCGAAATAGCCAAAAACATCTTCTTAACTGGATGTTCAGTATCAATGAGCGATCCGGAATTGATTTCAACTTTGGATCTGTGTTCGAATCCCTTCTTCACCATTTCTGATATTGGCAAGCCTCGTGACGTAGTTTTAGCCCAGCAATTGAAAGAGCTTAACCCATAAAAGTGCTCAACTCAGATAAACATATCTGATATTCGCCAGCTTTCTCAGTATTAGACTGTGATTTACACTCATTCAAAGCAGTTTACTTCCCGTTAGGTTGCTCAGTACTGCAGACAGCATAAGATTCCGTTTGTTCTTGCTGAGTCTTATGGTCTGTGTGGCCGTGTGTTCTGCGATTTTGGCGAGGATTTCGTTAGCTACGACACTGATGGCGAGCGTGTTGAGGATTTCACTGTTTCTGAGATGATGCTGGACCGCACAACTGAAATTGAGCTGTTCATCGGCTTCAAGGAGAACATTCCCTACGAAGACGGAAATTTGCTCAAAATAACTGATTTGAAGTTCTCGGTCAAAAACGGCGACAACGTTGAATCTAATGCTTAATAATAATTGAACAATTTGTTTAACGATAAGCACTACCGCGTTACCGTTACAAACAAGAAAATGGTTAAAATCGTCTTCGACGAATCCCACTCCGAACTTTTGAACGAGATAAACAACATTCTGAACTAAAAACTAAATATTGCTTATCTTAGAGGTGGGTACTCGAAACTGATCAAGGAGCCGAAAACGTTCTCGTTTAAATCGTTCGAGGAGGAGTACTTAAATCCAACATTCTGCGAAAACATTCAGGACTTCTCCAAATTTGAACAGTAAGAAACGATGCAGGTTATTTACAAAATGCTCGACTCAAAGTAAAACTACCTCGAATAGTTCAAAACGCCCTACAACAGTAAATTTTAACAATAATTTATAGCAGATTTGAAGGAATTCGGAAAAACGGTGCAAATAAACGAAAAAGCAGCTCAAATATTCGTCTCACAGCACATGGGACAATTCGCACCAGTAACCTCCGTTATTGGCGGATGGGGCGCACAAGAAGCACTCATAGCCGTGAGCGGAAAATTCTCACCACTCATGCAAAACATGTACTTCGACGCATTTGAACTCATCAAAGAAATGCCAACCGAAAACGAAACCAGAATCCTCAACAACAGATACGACGGACAAACATGCATCTTCGGCTCAAAAATTCAACAAAAAATTCAATCACAATCAATCTTTTTGGTAGGCGCCGGCGCTCTAGGATGCGAACTCATCAAATTCCTCTCCCTCTCAGGCGCATGCTCAATCAACGAAATGCACGTAACCGATTTAGACTCAATCGAAAACTCGAACTTATCCAGACAATTCCTGTTCAGAGAAAGAGACGCTGGAAAGATGAAATCCGCTGTTGTCGC
Source organism: Hexamita inflata (assembly GCA_963988835.1). Lineage (NCBI taxonomy): Eukaryota > Fornicata > Diplomonadida > Hexamitidae > Hexamita > Hexamita inflata. Next base: position 335,600 of record CAXDID010001177.1, read on the forward strand.
CGAACGCGCCAAAGGAATGAACATGGACTGCAAGATCGTTCCAATGACCGCTAGAATTGGTGATGCTAATCCTTTAGCTGCCGATTTCTGGATGCAAAAATCAATCATCATTAACGCCCTCGATAATGTTGAAACAAGAAAGTTCGTTGATAGACAATGCGTCCAATACTGTAAACCATTGCTTGAATCTGGAACTTTAGGTCAAAAAGCTAATGCCTAAGTTATCGTTCCAAGAGTAACATAAATTTATTCTGCTACCAATGATCCAGAATCAGGAGAGGCCGCAGCATGCACCATCCATAACTTCCCCAACAACATTGTCCATTGTATTGTTTATGCTAAAAGCGAATTCAAGGGCATGTATGAAGTTGGTGTTGAAGATTTGCAAAAGTACCAAGCTACTGATATTGAGAGTTTTTGCAAGGAGCTTTAAAGCGATTTATCAGCCACAAAGGGTCGTTTCTGCAGATTATTCTAATTAGCCCAACATCCAATTGCAACGGAAGAAGATTGTTATAGATTTGCTATAACACAATTTAAGAGATTCTTCCAGAAAATGGTTGAAAAACTCCTTGAATTGAGTCCTCTTGATTCCAAGAATTCAGACGGGTCACCATTTTGGTCTGCCGAAAAGAGACCACCACAAGCTCTTCAAATTGATATAAACAACGTTGATTAGTTGAACTTCTTTATTTCAACATCTCGTTTAATTGGAGACATATTTGGTATCAAAGTTAATTTCAACAAAGCTAATTTTGAAAAAGTTTTAGCTTCTGGCAAATTTGATGTAGTTACTGCTGATGACGCTAATTGTATGTGCGATTAATTCTAAAATAATTTCAAAGGATTAATTTAACAAAAAATATAGAAGCCAAATTCAAGTATGTAAGTTAAACCAATTGTATTTGAAAAAGATGATCTAACCAATGGTCATATCCAATTCTTAACAGCATTTTCTAATTTAAGAGCATAAAATTATGGTATCCCAACTGCTGGAGAAGACGAAATTCGTAGAATCGCAGGAAATATTATACCAGCAATGATTACCACAACAGCCAGTATAGTCGGTCATGTCGGAATTGAGTTTGTTAAATTAGCGTTAGGATATAATACTATGGAAGATTATAGACAAGTTTTCATGAATTTTGCTCTCCCACTTCTTCAAATATCCGAAAATGAAAGCTGCTCTAAATATAAATGCTTAGATAAAGAATTCACTGTTTGGGATTATATTGATATTAAAGGAAACCCAACTATCAATGAAGTTATTGCTAAAGTTAATGCTGATTATGGAGTTACTGTTGATGGAATAATGTCTGGACCTAAATCTGTATATATGGGATTCATGGATGATGAATCTAAGAAGGAAAGAAAGGTACGTGATATTCTCAAGGAAATAGGTGAAAAGCACGAAGGTGAAGTAGTTTTAGTTATGATGCCTGAAGAAGAGAACGCTGAAGTACCTAGTTTAAGATTGAGAGATTGATTAACTGTTATAATCGTATAGTTTATATTTCTATAAATAGAGCAAATTTATCTAAGATTATTATTAAATATAAATAATTTGTGCTTATTATAATATAAATATAATTTAATGTTATTTCTTTCACTTCAAATGATCACGATACGCGGAAATCATGTTGTAGACGACACACCATAGTATGAGCACAAGTTTCTTGATAGAATAAACAAGTCTACTAATTTCTCCAAGAATTTCGGGATTAACGATACGGAAGAAATTCTATGCTTATCACAAGATATTGCGAATCGTTTGTACACCGCCGAATCGCGCGAAATGCGAAACTACGTTAAAAATGCGCTCTCTAAAAACTTTATAAAATCTTAGGTTAAAAATTCACGTTTGTCTGTGAAGGATACCCTTGATGAGAGAAATATTTATAGATTAACAAAGGAGCTTGAGTCAACTGTGGTTATGAACGAAGGTGAGTTGCGTCACTTTACAACACGAAAGTAGTACGCGCGTATTCCTCAGCCGAAATTCACTGATGTTACACCTAATCAAATTACAGAGCTACAATAACTCCAAAAGATAAAGTTCACTAAGGACAAGGTGCTAAAGAACCAAATAACTGAAAATATAAACCTGAAGAACCTTAAAGTCCTGAACGGGACCTTAAAAAAGGAGCCAGTTGTTATGAAACGGCCTCAAAGCTCTGTTGCAAAAAGAGTATTTTCAGAACCGCTTAAAACAAACGAGCTTAAATTTCTGTCCAAAACGATGAAATGAATCCGCAAAATATTTAATTAAAAGAATAAAGGAATATTACTGAAGAGGAAGTTTCAGAATTTAATACTTAAAATACATTGATCCTTTAACAGTTTTTTAGAGTGATTAATATATTTGTGATATGAAATTGGGGTTTTTGCATGCAAGTATCAATTTAACTTTATATCTCTTTTCCGTAAAATAATCATTGTATTTTGTGAGATTTTTTAACATGAAATGTGAAAATTCTTATTACAAACATTCTAACTGACAATAATAATTCAGTACAGGTAACAGTATTAATACAAGTATCATATCCGATTTGATATTTGGTGTTTTAAAACTTGGAAAAATGTCAAATGAACTCTAATTAGATTATTTTTTCATGTTTTTTATGATCTTTGAAAATATCAGTTCAAAAATTTTGTATTTTGAAAATTGCAAAATATTGCACTATTAACCACAATATACGACGATCAAGTACTAATAATCCACTCCAGAATGAAGTCTAATTCAATAGTGAATATTGCAGCTACAGCATTCATAGAAATAATAATGACGTTCATAATTTTTGGGAATACGTAAATCAATAAAGTTAAGAAAATTTAAAAGAGGATACGTGGTCCAGAATCCGTTAACTTCTATAATATTGGAATACCAGTATGTTCTTATAAATCTTTACAAACACCTAAGAAATAGAACAAAAATAGACATAGCAAGTGATAATAGTGTATTCTATTTTTTTAATAATAAACTAAAATATTAAAGAAACATCATGTTATTGTAATATCGTGTTATTATTAACTAAATTATTCAAATGCATATTTCTTCATTTTATTCTAGAATGATATTATAGCAATTAAAAATAGACTTCAAATATGAATTATATAGACAGTTTTTCTTTTATACATTGGTTCAACATCTTTCCAATTCAATAGAGATGTTTTATTTATTATCATTTAAGATAAAATTAATGTTTCACTTCAAATGAAATGTCATTACAATGAAATTAAAAATTATTTTGAGCCTGAAATATACTTTAAGTAAGAAAGTGTACATGAAATGTAAACTATTAAATATTTTGCAACAAATACAGCTTTTGTCAAAAATAATGTTATTGTAACCATTTCTAAATATTAAAGCAACAATATAATAAGATTTATTGGTAGTAACTATGAGTACTTTATACACTCTAACGAGTATGACTATGTGTATGATTTTTAAATATTAATAATGCTTTGTAAAATATAAGAATAGCATTAAAAAATAATATAACAACATGATGTCTTAATAATAACAAATATTCATAGCATATAGATAAACTTATTTCAAACCCCAATTTACTTAAATTATAATCCATATACATTGGTTATGAAAATAATTAATGTGATTTTTGATCGAATATTAGTAGAATGTGATATTTAATGTCAATATAAGGGCAAAACTGAAGTATTTTTGCCACTTTTTGTGACAAAACTAGGTTATTTGGTATCCAATAACATGCACTCGCATATCTTTGGTGCGATTTAGGTTTAACAGTAGCTATATGGTATTTTTAAGATTTCAATGAAGGAATATAGTGAAATATAAAAAATGAGAGCAAATGGTTAATATACTGAGAAGCTCACTCCAATAACGAGTCTGCCTAATTTCACCTATGAAAAGATAACTCTTGAGCCTGATGAAGCTCCAGACACAAAAATCTAAGATGATGTTCAATTTAATAAAATTCCTTCTTAAAACAATCAGTTGACGCAAACTCTGTTATTATCTCGAAATATTAGCTCTTAAGTTAGTCAATCGGTTTAGTAGTAAAGTCAAAACGATTTAAATGTTCAAAATATCGCTTCCTTAGCAAATATCGTCAATATTAATCATATTTCCCAAAATATAACTCACTAATGTCAAAATAACATTTAAAATGCAATTTAGAAGAATAATATCATTCAAAACAACTCATAAACTGTTTCAACTCAGAATAACCACATAAAAATTCAAAATGACCTTCATTCAATCCCTTAGAGCTCCCTAAACTAAAATAACTACGAAAATAATTTAAATTAAAACAACATTTAACAAAAAATTTAAATTAACGAAATTATCAATGACTAAGAAATCAACATTTCTCAAAAAAACCAAAACCAAACAAACGAAATGGCTTTCGACACCGTTTTCCGGAGCGAACTCCAATTTTACTTCAAAAACGACCTGAAAAATAAATCGAAAAAGGAAATCGCCCAAATTTACCGGCGGAAAATCAACGCCCAAAACTACTTTAAGTTCTGGGCTGAAATAAAAAAGTAAATATTGGACGCAGAGGAACTATTTAAGGGGTATTTTTGACAGTGATTTTTTTAATTGAGTGAACTACAACAAGAATATGAAAACATCAAAAATGCATCAGACTGAAGAAACGTGAACAAGTGTGATATAAAATAATAAAAACATTTTAAAAGTTGTATCACTGATTTCCATACTCATAGTTTTATAAAACTTGAAAATGCGTTACAACTTAATTAAGGAATGATCCCATATTACATTATAACTATTTTAATTTTTATTATATTACTTTATTTGTTTACAATTGTAACTTACCAATGCTATTGTTCCTCTTATTAATAATTTATCTAAATAAAGAAGCATTTTAATAAATGTTTTTCACCTTTTCTGTTAGAATGAGTTCTTCTTTCGATGGTTTATTTTGGTCAGCTATTTCATAGTTTTTGAAATTGAGGTGATTTTAAATCGGGGAAAAATCTGTTATTTTGTTGCATGTGACAGTTAGTATTTCTAATTGTTTTAATTCTTATAAAGGATAAATATATAGTATGGAATTGTAGTCCATATGTAATTCCTTCAAATTTGTCAGATAAGCCAACACATCTATATTGTGCAACATACAACAACTCAATAATACAGTAGTAAGTTGTGTCAATTATTTGAGCGGATCTATGTCAACTATATTATAACCTTATATGATTAAATATTTCAATTTAGGGCTTTATAAATTAACTTTGACAGAATATTGCAACTCATATTCTTCCAGAATTAACTGAAAATGTTCTAAGTTTTCAAGTTATAATTATTCAAGAGTTTCTATAGCACTGTCCAGTATAATTAATTCTTTTAATTTTATATTTTTAAATTTGGGAATGATATTAGCACAAGCATTCATCTCTAAATGATGAATATCAAAATGTTCTAAAAACTCTATATTTTGCAACTCATCATCTTCACCTATTCCATCCATTTCTAGAGTGCCATTTTCAATGCATTTTCTATAGAACTATTCATTTAAATCAATACTATTATCGTCACTCATTAAATGAATGGAGTGGAATCGTTGCTGTATTTAAAAAACAACAATATACAATAATAATTTAGTATCTTACTAGTATATTGAGTTTCTTAATAATGAGTTAATATCTGTTTTGTCTTTTATAACAAATATTATTAATTTAAAATGTGTTGATAATCTAATTGTTCATCTATATACTTTATATTTTTCTTATATCTCGATAAACAAGCCTGATAATCTACATATCATACACATAATATTATTATCATTACTCATATATACTACATAACCTCGAATTGAACCACCCATATGGTATCGGCCATCTAAATAATCAGGTTGGAGTGTTGAAATTGTTAATTTAGTTCATTCACAAGCTCACTAATACAAAATGATTAGGATGTTAGTAAAATAGATAATATGATTTTTAATATAATATTATTATTCTTGAAATGAAGTAAAATGTCAGCTCCATCCAACTCAAAGACATCAACTTAAGTTTTAAACTGCGGAGGCTTCTCAAAATGCACTCAATATAATATTTATTACTTCTTTGAGAAATAATGAAACTGAACTAAAATATAATTTGTTCAAGTAAAGAAAATTAAGTAATAAATTAGTTTGAAATAATTGTTTTGAATATATTATTTAGTCTGATTTAAAAATGAATATTGCAAGTTGAAGCTTCAAAACTCTTTAATAGTTACCAAAATGAAGTTTTTACTTTATTAAGTAGTGCGGTAATGACCAACAATGACAAAAGTTTTTGTTATTCAAGATTTCCAAAAATGATACTGTTTAGTGATTAGATATATTTAAGTTTCAAACAGAGTAAATAATAATAACATGACTCACTCAACAGCAACAATCCAACAATACATCTAAACGCAATTAATAAGTAAATAAAAACTCCCAAATAATTATATCTATATAAATATATGAGTTATCACTTCATAAAATTATATAATACGAATACGAAAATTTCCCACCTCGAATACATATAACCACCCACCCTTGTTCGAATACAGACACCCGAGCAGTTTTCAAGGGTGTCTATAAGTGAGAGCAAATCTGGCCCAGTTTGGTATATTTTCGGTGTCAGATTTGGTTTTCCATTTCAGTTACAGACACCTTTTCCAAAAATTTTCTGAAAATTTATAGTTTCTTGATCTAATTTGTATAAATTACCATTATTTAGAAGATTAAATGCATATAATTTATATATATGGTCACACAAAGCTCAAAAGCTCTTATAAATCTAGTAAATACAGTGGTGGGCCCTCGAAATGCTTTTTTGAATTAGGAAGAAGAATGAAGTTTATTATTTGAATCTTACTTATATCACTGCCCGGCTCAATAATGAGTGTGTTCTCCCTCCTCATCAATACACTCATTAACTCTATTTACTATTGATTTGTAAAGTGCTTCAATCACATCAAGGCCTGGTTGAGCCTTGGATAGCTGTGCTACAATAATTAACGTATATAACTCTGTATATACTTCAATAATAAGTTTCAACTTTACCTAACGTTGTATAATTTAACAATCAAGAAAATTGATTTCTCATTATAAAATGGAAGTGGAAGATCATAAGTAAAATAACTGTTGTTTTAGAGTAGCATCAATATATTATTTAATGCTGGGCCCGACTAACCCACTTGATTCCATTCTTCAAGAAACAAAAATGCATTCATTATTTGAATATTGAGAATGAAAGCGACTGTAACTACCTGAATTATAATTCTAATTAAGCGAAGTACCAATACTTCATCTTGAGCTCCCGGTTGAGAGTGAAAGAAAAAGTCCTCCATTGTTTTTCGTGATTAAGAAATACCTAAAATCGTTCAGATTGACCCAGTTGAAGATGAACACCGAGGTCCTCTGCAGGTCCAGTGCTTGCGCTACTAGTTATAAATTACATATTGCGTCCGTATACCAATCATTGGATCCTCTTATTCTTTTCTCCAATCAGGCTTAACTACCATATATTTTCGAGATAAAATCTTTCATAAATTAGCTTTGTTGACTAAAACGTAGAAATTACACAGGGACATCTTAAACAAGTGATATAACTAGTTCAGATTGGTACAATATTTTATGAATTCATCCGTTGGACCCAGAAATGAAGAGAATACGAACGCTTCAGAACTGCCTAAGTTTGTTAAGTGAATTAGTTGACCTTCCCTAAACATCTTCTACCGCGTTTATTTTTGTCATTGCCGTCCTTTTATTGCATGTGGTAATTTCTATTTTTCCTTTTTGGAATATTAAATACCGACTTTGAATAGTCGATTATGGTCTAATACGATCGAAATCATATTTTTGGCCCTCTTGTGTTAATGAGTAGTTCATGAATAATCTCCAACTTGAGATTATTTATTGGAATTTGTCATCCGCATTAGAAGTGGCAAAATATTTTAATATATAATTACTCACATAGTAAACAAGAAAAAGCAATTCCACCTCCCATAACTGTACAAACGAGATTTACTATGTTCAATTCGCTTACAACCCCTTTTTTAGTTCAGTTATAGACACCTTTACTATAAAAAATCGAAGGTATCTGTATCTGAGCACTTCGGGTGTCTGTAAGTGAAAGGGGGTGGGTGTCTCAATTCGAGGTTATGTAGTATAGTTTTAATCTGAAATTACTGCGGCTATAGCGATTTCGCTATGATCTCAAACTGTTAATTGTTGTTAAAATATTTAGACGAAGCAATCATAGCTGTCAGAATTCGAACACTTTGTTAAGCAGAACAACTTAGGTACATTCTGGTGATGGTTCTTAAAGTAAACGTCAGTTCCAGCTATTTTAGAGGTTTTGAAACTCAAGGAAGTAGACTATGTAAATGTGACTTTAGCGCTTGCGTTCGGACTGACCTGAAGTTCGCAAGATCAGCCGCAGACAACCAATATAATCAAGGTTCGTGTTAATCTTTTAATTATTATTTTCTAAAGCGTAATACATTATTGCGTTAAGATGTATTGTTGGATTGTTGCTGTTGAGTGAGTCATGTTATTATGCATGTTATAGATTTGTTTATTTGTGGGTAAAGTTATAAATTAGTCTAGAATGTATCGTAATATTATATGATATATTGTATTCAGAAATTCAATTTCAATGAGGTAGTGTAAAAAATGTGAAATAAACTGAAATATTTGTAAAATCAAACTTTATTTAAGTATATTACAGAGTTTCGTACCTTTTTCTATTTTTAGTGTTAGATTTATTACTTTTGTTATGTAAATAATGTTGAATTTTGAATGCATAATATAATAAAATAATAATAAATTTATCCATTTCAAAATGTATCTGTTAGAAAATGAATTTGTCAAAGTTTGTGTACCAATTTTATAAGCCATTAACTATTCTTTTAATGGATTAAATGATTAGAACATAGTATTTTATGATGTGTAATAATCAATTGAATCGTTAGATGAAAGTTAATATGAAGAATTTTGGAAAACACTGTCAATGATTCATTAATGTGACATTTATCGAATTTATTCCAATTATATAAGTTTATAACAGTAATAATTTGTATCCAAAAGAAAACGTACAACTGATAAAGTAATTTAGTCGAAATAACAACTTAAAAGAGCTTTAGTTTAAGTATGTTCAGAGTTTAATAAACCAATAATTAGTTTATGTAGTGAAAAAGACTTGTGTGAACATGTAAACAAAATAATCAATAAAGATATAACCTAATAATTTTGGAATAAGGTGTAAAGTCTGATTCCACAAAAGTCAAAGAAGTAAATTTATGATTTTTATCATAACTCCTTTTTAAAAGCATTATATGATGAAAATATAAATATAAATGATAAATAGTTGATTAAACGTACAGTTATGGGAGGTGGAATTGCTTTTTCTTGTTTACTATGTGAGTAATTATATATTAAAATATTTTGCCACTTCTAATGCGGATGACAAATTCCAATAAATAATCTCAAGTTGGAGATTATTCATGAACTACTCATTAACACAAGAGGGCCAAAAATATGATTTCGATCGTATTAGACCATAATCGACTATTCAAAGTCGGTATTTAATATTCCAAAAAGGAAAAATAGAAATTACCACATGCAATAAAAGGACGGCAATGACAAAAATAAACGCGGTAGAAGATGTTTAGGGAAGGTCAACTAATTCACTTAGCAAACTTAGGCAGTTCTGAAGCGTTTGTATTCTCTTCATTTCTGGGTCCAACGGATGAATTCATAAAATATTGTACCAATCTGAACTAGTTATATCACTTGTTTAAGATGTCCCTGTGTAATTTCTACGTTTTAGTCAACAAAACTAATTTATGAAAGATTTTATCTCGAAAATATATGGTAGTTAAGCCTGATTGGAGAAAAGAATAAGAGGATCCAATGATTGGTATACGGACGCAATATGTAATTTATAACTAGTAGCGCAAGCACTGGACCTGCAGAGGACCTCGGTGTTCATCTTCAACTGGGTCAATCTGAACGATTTTAGGTATTTCTTAATCACGAAAAACAATGGAGGACTTTTTCTTTCAATCTCAACCAGGAGCTCAAGATGAAGTATTGGTACTTCGCTTAATTAGAATTATAATTCAGGTAGTTACAGTCGCTTTCATTCTCAATATTCAAATAATGAATGCATTTTTGTTTCTTGAAGAATGGAATCAACTGGGTTAGTCGGGCCCAGCATTAAATAATATATTGATGCTACTCTAAAACAACAGTTATTTTACTTATGATCTTCCACTTCCATTTCATAATGAGAAATCAATTTTCTTGATTGTTAAATTATACAACGTTGGGTAAAGTTGAAACTTATTATTGAAGTATATACAGAGTTATATACGTTAATTATTGTAGCACAGCTATCCAAGGCTCAACCAGGCCTTGATGTGATTGAAGCACTTTACAAATCAATAGTAAATAGAGTTAATGAGTGTATTGATGAGGAGGGAGAACACACTCATTATTGAGCCGGGCAGTGATATAAGTAAGATTCAAATAATAAACTTCATTCTTCTTCCTAATTCAAAAAAGCATTTCGAGGGCCCACCACTGTATTAGTGAACAATACAAAAATGTTAAACCAGCTGAATAAGCTTAAATATTTTTAAACTAAACCAATAAAAATATTTTGAAACGTAGTATAGTTATGTAATTTGTGAATATTCAAAAATAATAAAAGCAAAAACCCGAAGAAAAAATATAACAAAAAGAATAGTCTTGTCCTGCTATGCTTATAAAATACGAATGAATTATTAATTTATCTTACAATAACAATAAAGAAAACATTTTCAATATACACATTTTAAATACATTTATATACACATTTTCAGTATTATTTTATTTTTTCTAGGTCACTTCACAGAAATGACTGAGCATGTCCAAAATCTAATTAAAATTTTATAACTCCATGTAAATAAGGAATTCATCAATATAACATATATCAACGATAAAATAATTTTCATTGCTCCCCGCTCTAAACTTAGAAGCACTACGTTGCCGCTGATACGCTAGTCCCAAGATTCATACCAGCCATCCCAAAGATTCCGAGGTCAATAATGTTAGTTCAAGTGCCGAACTAACTTAGGTTGTCTGAGGCTATTCAGAGTGACAATCCTCAAGTAGAAGATGAGGTATGATGTGGAGATTTTTAGTTTGAGATAAGATTACAATTAAGTGGGTCATTTTATACTATTGATATTAAAAATTAATTAAATGTTGAAAAGTTAGTTTATTAACCTGTTCAAATGGTTCAAATGGTCTGATTTGATTTTAAAAATTTACAAGTGTTATATTCATTTATAATGTATTCATTAGCATGAACATTTACTTTACAGACATTTTTTATGATTAAGATCACAAATACGCCACAGAAATTTTATTGTTATGTCTCAACAGCTTCCAAACATGTGACCATGATTATTAAGTGTTTTATCATAAAATATCTATTGTTAGGTGATTTTTGATATTTAATGCAACTTATGCTCTATTTAACATTTTTTACTGAAATTACAGTTTAAATAAATGTGTTTAAACTTTTAAAACTTGTTTACTTCCAATTTGTTTAATTGTCTAAACTTACACATTTTATCTATTTCAACCATTTTTATTCTTATTCACTGTTTATCTTCCACTCCAGTATATGCACAGAAATTACAGTAAACAGTCGTTAACCGCTTAACCAATTCTGGACACCATTTCAGAAGCAAATGAGGAGGAACTAAATTCAAATGAGCAACTAACGCGTTTAAATTCGGTGGAGAACTACTCGAGGAGATTTGAAATTTAAAACGTGGCCGAGGTTCGGAACCTGATCAAGCTCACTTCGTTCGAGGTGCTTAATATCAAAAGGAGAGTTAATCAACTAATCACTGACCTGAGCATTTTAAATCATAGCATGAACATCGTTCAAGAGAGCTAGCTTACAATCATTGATATTATTGTTAGCCAGGAATTGTGATTTTTATTTTGTTGTACTATTTTATTTTACAACAATGAAAACAACAGTGAAAAAAATATTTATATTGGGATTTAATAGCTCCTCTGTTATTTATTTAACTTATTAAATTTTATCACACATAAATTATCTAAAAATATTATAAATAACACTTTAACCAATAGAGATTTAATAAATATGGATATGGGCAAATTATGATCGATTTAACAAATATAATCAAAAGTGTTATAAAATTGTAAATTAGATATTGAGTAAAATGATTTATTTCATACGCTCACGCTTCTTCTATCATTTACAATCAACATTATTATTATATGCTTTAGAATCTGTTTTCCTGTATTTTGCAAGAATATTTCAGCTAATGCAGATGGTTTTTTCTCCGGATATTACATACTTAGTTATATAATGTATTTTCTATCTTCTTTGGATAATTTTTAATCATACAACGCTTTTGTGAAAGAATTGTGGTAAAAATCATAAATTTACTTCTTAGATTTTGAAGGAACCTAAGCTGCTACCAGTTTCCAGAATTTATGTCGACGATCATTTTCCACAGTGTAATTCACAATTTAACACAAATCTTTGTCAGACAACGATAAATTTATTTAATTTATGTTGTACAGATTCACAACTTGTATTAATGCATTTGTTGCAACTACATATTATGAACGGTGTCAGAACCAGCAAACTAAAAGTTTAGTGACTACAGTAGAGGAACAGACACATTTATGAAATCATGTGGCTCAAAACTCATAATGTATAGATGTGGCGTATATAATGTTTATCAATATTGTTACGTGGCATTTACTATTATTTGGAGTTAGATTTGTAATATGGTGATAGATATGTCAATATTTATATTCAATATTATACTGAATTGCATTATCAATTGCTCTTAAATCATCAACGGAACGAAATGAGACAAAATTAATATTGAATACTTTATTATAGGTTATTATTACTTGAACGTATCTTATTCTATTTGTTTCGTTGCTATATAAATGTAGCTATTATAAATAATACTTATATCAAATAATTATAATAATGTATTGACAAAAATAACTCAGTTATGTTATTTATTATACTATGTTATTTCACAATATATAACACTTATAGAAACTAAATAATCATTAAATTAATCTTATAATATTATACTTTACAACATTTTATATATGAAGAAATTATACACTGTAAATAGGAATATAATAACATGACTCACTCAACAGCAACAATCCAACAATACATCTAAACGCAATAAATAAATATAAACTAGTTATTTTACTATAGCTAAGTAAAAATAATATATATTTTAATAATTCTTGTGGTTAGTGAATTTCCAGTTAATTAAAATGGTTTTCATCTTTTTTCCAATCTAAGTGATTCTGCTTCCTCATTTATGTAACAACTTTAATGTATTTACTATGTGTGATTTAATATCTTTTTAATATCAAGTAACTATTTTACTTTATCTTATGATATGCAATGTAAACATATATACGTTAATAGGAATATAGTACTTTATAAATTAACAAGAAACCAATCTTTTTGTTAGTTTATAATGTTCAATCATTACATTAAACATAATGAATCAAAATGGGAAAGAAAAATAATAATAATAAATAAGATTAAGTTAAAAAATAAATTATCTAAAAATATTATAAATAACACTTTAACCAATAGAGATTTAATAAATACTAATGTCTAATTGATAAGACAATTATGTAATATGAAAACTTAAAGTATAAGAATACTGAAGACAGCCATTGTCTCCGATCTAATCGGGTTCTTGTCATTTCAATCGTAAATTTCGATTAAGTCAAAGATTAAAAGATGATTAATTATTTATAATTTTGAAGCTATATGTATACTATAGACTTATAAACAACTAAAAAATTAAATAACCACTCCATCTTCTTCATTCCACTATTTTTGGTAATAACAGTACTTCCATTCAATATTTGCATGGTTATCAAATGAAGACTAACGATTCAATTTATAATCGTTTTAATTGTCGATCATCATATACATATTTAATATATATTAAATATGTTAAATACATATTTGTTTTAATGTAAATCAGACATTGAGGAAACATTACAAATATATAATCTAATTTTGTGATTTTATAAAATTGTGTCGTTTATTACATTATATGTCACTCCATAGATGCATTAAATAATAATATCTGAATATTAATCCTAAGTGAAAGATAGTAGTCTTAGTATCTATTATAATGATACAATAGATGACCTCAATTTTGTGTCGGCGCTCAATATAACCAAGCTTAAACTAGAAAAATGCCCGAAAATAGTACTTAATACTACGTTAGAAGAAGTGTCAATTAAATATTGCCAATAATATTATATACATAATATAGTTCATTTATAATCATTAAAATCTCTGATATTTACAAACAATATTCCGCCTTCATATATTCGTGGATATGATAATTTGTCGGTTGATATCAGCGCCTTGTCAATTATGGCTCAACTCACTTATTTAGATCTAAGCGGCAATAAATTAAAAGATATTTCTGTTTTAAAATAACTAACCAATTTAACTTATTTGAGTTTGGCAGAAAATGACTGCAAAGATATTTCTATTCTAACGTAATTACAAAACCTATAAATTCTTAACATCTCTAAAAATCCTGATGTAGTCACACTAACTATTTCCATACTATACATCATAAAAACTATGCGTAGACTCCTACTTGGCTTATATTTATTTGCTAACAATATTTCTGAAACTTATTCTTGCTTCTTTTTGCTCATTATTATTTATATTCTTTTTGTAAAGAGACGAAGGATTTGAAAGTTGGAAATTTATTCAATAATATTCTTAATCCTGCTATTTCTTATTTATGTATGTTAATATTTTGATTAATAGTAACGTGATTAATAAAAATGACTCACTTAACTGCAGTACTGTAAGGTAATTTTATGTAATAAGCGAATAAATTTTATCATTCGTATTTTAAAGTGAAAGGGTGATAGGCCACCGGAAAATAATAAACCAGTTCACTGTTACTTTGATTAATTTACAGCAAATGTATTCTTGCAGTATCATGTAAACGAGTTAAATTATCAATATATTTAATTTTTCCAATAAACAATATAGAATAAACTGGTTGATCAGTCTCTGCATTTAATCGGCTCCTCTTGGTTTTCCTCTTCTTTTTGAACGTTTTTGAACGGATCGTCATTTTCTGAATCAAGTTTTTATTTTAGAATTAAATTTTACGCTTTTATTTAATGGATTTCGTTCATCATTTTTTAGAGTTCATCTTCCATTTACTAATTTTTGATGTGGAGTGGAACAAATAATATATATTAAATTTGTTCACAGTGACAAACATAAATTGTGCATAATTGAATTATTTATCTAAAACAGACATAAGATAAAGTAAAATACATGTAGTTACTTGATATTAAAAATGATGTTAAATCACACATAGTAAATACATTAAATCTGTTACATTAATGAGGAAGCGGAATCACTTAGATTGGAAACAAAAATTTAAATGAAAACCATTTAAATTGGAAATTATCATGCACAAGTATTATTAAAAATATATATTATATATTGGCTCACACAAAGCCTGATTTTTTGAGATAATAAAGTTGTGTGTAGAGGCACGTCAAAGTTGTCTCGGAGAAGGCACGTCTGAATCGAACATAAATGGTATCAAAGTTGTTCTTTCACTCTTAGCAGTAAACATATTTTAAACATATTTAGAAATAATATTTTGCAGCTTTCTGTAATATTCAAAGTGGTATAAGACAACATCATCGCCACCAGGCTTGGTCTCTTCTGCTTCCAAAATTATTGAGAGAATATATTATTTTCAAAAATCAAAATTTTATTTATAAACTGTGAAGATAAAACTTTAATCTTCCATATGTTTAACTTCTCTTAGGGTCTATATAAGAGAATGCACTTATGAACTTATTTCAATTCCACCGTGCACTCACGATAATCCTTACAAAAATATATTCTCGATTTATAATACAAAGTTTCTAAATTCCTTAATGTTATTAGTAGCAATAATGGGAGCTGAATGAACGTAATAAAACGTAGTGCATTTAAACATCTAAAATGTTTAATATCAAAACATCTAAGCAAAGCACGATTATTACCTTTCTAGAAATAACTATTTTTAATCTTTTATTTATTAAAAGATTATACAATGTACCATCGCATATCAAGTTGATTCAATTTTAATATTTTTACATAATAATTATAACATAAAATATTAACAAATGGGTAATAACATTTTAAGTTATAGTTAGATTAAGTTAAAATATGTTAAAATTTATAAATGTATTTATGATAGATTTGTTATATTAATGATTCTTATGTAAGGTGTCATTTTGATTAAAAACTATGTGTACATTCTAATAACAAGTTAACAGTTGCGTCACCCTCTCACACAGCAATATGAATAATATTCTTAATCCTGATAAATTCGTGCCTTGATTTAGTGATTCTGTAGCTATTTTGCACTTTCAACTACAGAAGTTCCTGCCATTTAACCCATATTTAAGAGCCGATACTGGTATGCCAGTGCAATGGTCCGTTGATTCCTGATATTTCTTATTTATATATGTTAATATATTGATTAATATTATATACCATTTACATGTAAGTTTGGATTAAGTTAAAAACTATTCAATTTTAAATTAAAAAATAATTTGACCTGGATTACTGATACAAACTAATTATTCATTTATTAATTTAATAATGCGACATGTATATTTTATATTTTATATTATGCCAAATATTGGGTGTTTCTAATAGTATAGATATGCCTTTAGATGATAATAGATAAGTTAACCAAACTTAAAAAAATAAAGATCAATGAGATTCAAATTACAATGATATTGAAATTCATTAGTTGCAGTTTATTTGTAATTAAAAAGACCAATTATCATGATAATAAAAAGGCGGTTAACTATTGTTGTGTTATTATTAAATGTTACAATACATAATTTTTAGGCTTTTATAAATTATCAAGTTAGATTATTATTTTAGACAAATAAATCATTCATCCACTACATTTCAATGAAACTATTATCGTAAGATGAATTTATAGCGATATCCCACCCTACTATCAATAAGATATGAATATATAAGTAATAATCATAAAATAAATCCTACTAAGACAATGAATATGATATCGCAGCTTAATAGCGAAGAATATAACTATTTTATGTTTTCATTAGCTTAAATTACATGTTAAAGTGTACCACATATAACAAAATATGTATAATAATTGAAATTTTAGTTAGATTTTTCTTCTTCACATAGTCATTCAAGTGCCATCGTCTAATAACCGAAGCAGATCGCAGCCAAGGTGCTCAAGTCACAGGCCCTCCTCAGAGCCGCCCTGGCCGAGGTGTGCAGAGACTTCGGGAAACCAGTTTCGTCCGACATCTCCGACAGAGAGCTGTGCCTCCTCGTGAACAAAATAGTTGAAGGCGACCAAACCCAAAAGTTCTGGAACCGAGTCGCGATCTTCGAGCCCTCCAAGACCAAGAAGCAGCTGTACGACTTCTACCACACTAGCTTCCAGAAAGCGCTCTTCGACCAGAAGATCACTCGGGAAGACAAGAAAATTATCGAGCACATGAACAGACACAACCCCGATGTAAAACCAGCTTAGTTGGCCGATATGTACATATTTTAATCCAAGAAACATATTCTTAAACGCGAAGTTGTGAGGCAATTTGCGAATCTGAGAAGAATAAAATAATTAGAGTGAATTATATGTAAAAGTAAAAAGAATATGGGTATTAAAGCTCTTTTATATTTTTAATATTAAATAGTACTGGAAGAGTTCAACAATAATCAGTGGTAATTGTTATGAAAAGGAATTGTTTTAAAATATGCTTACAACGAACGAGCTCAAATTCCTAAGATGATCATTTTATTCATAAAAGAACTATACTTGTGAACTACATTTCATTCCGTCTTTATGTTTTGGGGAACGGATTTAAAAACGTTCATGAGAACGCGTTCAAAAATTATTTTGTTGAGGCTTTAACAAATTGTGAACAGCGCATATTTATGAGATGATATAAATAGTTCACAATAAGCGTTTCTCAAACGTAAATTTATTAAAAAGTGTCGAATTTAAAACGAATCAAATGTACTAAATGAGTGATGTATTTATTATTTAATATAATGTGTAATAATCAAACATATAACATTTATTGGTAAAATAATGTTAATTATACATGTAATGTTTTCATATATAATAATTTATCATAAGATTTAAATATCAACAGATATTGGAAGATATCACCATAATATTTTAATTTTGTGTATGTTAACGAAATATATTCTTATAAATGATATTATTAATAAATAACTATACCTTATTTAACTCTTCCATAAATAGAAATTTTTGATATACGAAATATATCGCTTTTCAGACATAGATACTACTCCCCACCTCCAGAAGCAAATGGAAGCGCAGTCTACTTTCAACCTACACCCAGTCCAGTTCCAGCTCAGCGCCCTGCCTACAATCTAGTCCTTGAGGTATGTCTTCTCTGGATCCAGTTCAGAAATAATTGACGTCGGAGAGATTTTTCGTATGATGGAAGACCTCAGCCAAAACGAGCTCCAATAGTTCTGGAGCATCATGTCTCATATCCATTCATGTGATGTAAGAGACATCCAGGACTACTGCTACAGATTACAACACACTATTTCATGGGAATCTTCAGGCAGCTAAGAGGGACACAGACAGAAGTCTAACTAAATGGTTGCTGAAAAGGTGTTGAAAACGAAGGCCCTCGTTAAAAGTGCTTTAATTCAAGTGGTTCGAGACTTCAATGTTCGTGTTAAAGAGTAGATTTGCGACAAAGAGCTGTGCTTCCTCGTCAACAAAACAGTAGAAGAAGACAAAACATAGCAGTTTTGGAACAAAGTGGCGAACCTCGTTCCATCCAAGACAAAGAAACAGCTCTATGACTTCTACCACACGTCCTTCTCGAAGGCGCTCTTCGACTCCCAGATCTCTATTGAAGACAGAAAGATGATCGAACAGCTGAACGCAGAGCATCCTAACGCTAAGCCAGCCGCGCTCGCCCAGGTGTTTCTGGACAAAAGCGGAAGGAACATCATGAAACACAACGTGATTATGTGCTTTGTGAACATCAGAAGGTACGCGTCTAGGTTGGCCAAGTGAATGATTTTGTTAGTTAGACTCAAATTTGATACACTTCCCTTTTTCACTAAATTGATAAACACTTAGCAGTCACATACTCTCATAGCAATCACAAGTTAAATAACTCCATAGGTTCAAACTATTAAGTTATAATAGCACTAGAAATGAATTATTATATCGTGTGTGTTTAAGAAATATGCGAATTAAAACTCGATTTGAATTATTATTTAATGTGTATTATATATATTTTTAATTCAATTATATTCTAAAGAGTTTAAAATGTAATCTTATAATATACATACAATTTCACGTAATTTATTTTCAGTTTGACTTAAGACATTTAAATATAATTGAGCTAGTTTTTAAATGTTAATTTTAAATTGATTTTATTATAAAACTTTTATTAAAGTATTTAACAGTACAACGCTAGATGATATAACCTGCCACAAAATGAATTTGTTAATAATAACCACAAGCAAATCAAATACATTTAAGATTTAAATTATAACAAATATCCTTATTTACGCTAGATGTCTTTATTACATAAGCAAAAATATCATATGCACAAAATTGAAACTACTACAGGTTTAGTGCATTTTCTTAACATAATTTGGATACATATAAGTTATCGCTTTTCAGACATAGATACTACTCCCCACCTCCAGAAGCAAATGGAAGCGCAGTCTACTTTCAACCTACACCCAGTCCAGTTCCAGCTCAGCGCCCTGCCTACAATCTAGTCCTTGAGGTATGTCTTCTCTGGATCCAGTTCAGAAATAATTGACGTCGGAGAGATTTTTCGTATGATGGAAGACCTCAGCCAAAACGAGCTCCAATAGTTCTGGAGCATCATGTCTCATATCCATTCATGTGATGTAAGAGACATCCAGGACTACTGCTACAGATTACAACACACTATTTCATGGGAATCTTCAGGCAGCTAAGAGGGACACAGACAGAAGTCTAACTAAATGGTTGCTGAAAAGGTGTTGAAAACGAAGGCCCTCGTTAAAAGTGCTTTAATTCAAGTGGTTCGAGACTTCAATGTTCGTGTTAAAGAGTAGATTTGCGACAAAGAGCTGTGCTTCCTCGTCAACAAAACAGTAGAAGAAGACAAAACATAGCAGTTTTGGAACAAAGTGGCGAACCTCGTTCCATCCAAGACAAAGAAACAGCTCTATGACTTCTACCACACGTCCTTCTCGAAGGCGCTCTTCGACTCCCAGATCTCTATTGAAGACAGAAAGATGATCGAACAGCTGAACGCAGAGCATCCTAACGCTAAGCCAGCCGCGCTCGCCCAGGTGTTTCTGGACAAAAGCGGAAGGAACATCATGAAACACAACGTGATTATGTGCTTTGTGAACATCAGAAGGTACGCGTCTAGGTTGGCCAAGTGAATGATTTTGTTAGTTAGACTCAAATTTGATACACTTCCCTTTTTCACTAAATTGATAAACACTTAGCAGTCACATACTCTCATAGCAATCACAAGTTAAATAACTCCATAGGTTCAAACTATTAAGTTATAATAGCACTAGAAATGAATTATTATATCGTGTGTGTTTAAGAAATATGCGAATTAAAACTCGATTTGAATTATTATTTAATGTGTATTATATATATTTTTAATTCAATTATATTCTAAAGAGTTTAAAATGTAATCTTATAATATACATACAATTTCACGTAATTTATTTTCAGTTTGACTTAAGACATTTAAATATAATTGAGCTAGTTTTTAAATGTTAATTTTAAATTGATTTTATTATAAAACTTTTATTAAAGTATTTAACAGTACAACGCTAGATGATATAACCTGCCACAAAATGAATTTGTTAATAATAACCACAAGCAAATCAAATACATTTAAGATTTAAATTATAACAAATATCCTTATTTACGCTAGATGTCTTTATTACATAAGCAAAAATATCATATGCACAAAATTGAAACTACTACAGGTTTAGTGCATTTTCTTAACATAATTTGGATACATATAAGTTATCACTTTTCAGACATAGATACTACTCCCCACCTCCAGAAGCAAATGGAAGCGCAGTCTACTTTCAACCTACACCCAGTCCAGTTCCAGCTCAGCGCCCTGCCTACAATCTAGTCCTTGAGGTATGTCTTCTCTGGATCCAGTTCAGAAATAATTGACGTCGGAGAGATTTTTCGTATGATGGAAGACCTCAGCCAAAACGAGCTCCAATAGTTCTGGAGCATCATGTCTCATATCCATTCATGTGATGTAAGAGACATCCAGGACTACTGCTACAGATTACAACACACTATTTCATGGGAATCTTCAGGCAGCTAAGAGGGACACAGACAGAAGTCTAACTAAATGGTTGCTGAAAAGGTGTTGAAAACGAAGGCCCTCGTTAAAAGTGCTTTAATTCAAGTGGTTCGAGACTTCAATGTTCGTGTTAAAGAGTAGATTTGCGACAAAGAGCTGTGCTTCCTCGTCAACAAAACAGTAGAAGAAGACAAAACATAGCAGTTTTGGAACAAAGTGGCGAACCTCGTTCCATCCAAGACAAAGAAACAGCTCTATGACTTCTACCACACGTCCTTCTCGAAGGCGCTCTTCGACTCCCAGATCTCTATTGAAGACAGAAAGATGATCGAACAGCTGAACGCAGAGCATCCTAACGCTAAGCCAGCCGCGCTCGTCCAGGTGTTTCTGGACAAAAGCGGAAGGAACATCATGAAACACAACGTGATTATGTGCTTTGTGAACATCAGAAGGTACGCGTCTAGGTTGGCCAAGTGAATGATTTTGTTAGTTAGACTCAAATTTGATACACTTCCCTTTTTCACTAAATTGATAAACACTTAGCAGTCACATACTCTCATAGCAATCACAAGTTAAATAACTCCATAGGTTCAAACTATTAAGTTATAATAGCACTAGAAATGAATTATTATATCGTGTGTGTTTAAGAAATTTGCGAATTAAAACTCGATTTGAATTATTATTTAATGTGTATTATATATATTTTTAATTCAATTATATTCTAAAGAGTTTAAAATGTAATCTTATAATATACATACAATTTCACGTAATTTATTTTCAGTTTGACTTAAGACATTTAAATATAATTGAGCTAGTTTTTAAATGTTAATTTTAAATTGATTTTATTATAAAACTTTTATTAAAGTATTTAACAGTACAACGCTAGATGATATAACCTGCCACAAAATGAATTTGTTAATAATAACCACAAGCAAATCAAATACATTTAAGATTTAAATTATAACAAATATCCTTATTTACGCTAGATGTCTTTATTACATAAGCAAAAATATCATATGCACAAAATTGAAACTACTACAGGTTTAGTGCATTTTCTTAACATAATTTGGATACATATAAGTTATCACTTTTCAGACATAGATACTACTCCCCACCTCCAGAAGCAAATGGAAGCGCAGTCTACTTTCAACCTACACCCAGTCCAGTTCCAGCTCAGCGCCCTGCCTACAATCTAGTCCTTGAGGTATGTCTTCTCTGGATCCAGTTCAGAAATAATTGACGTCGGAGAGATTTTTCGTATGATGGAAGACCTCAGCCAAAACGAGCTCCAATAGTTCTGGAGCATCATGTCTCATATCCATTCATGTGATGTAAGAGACATCCAGGACTACTGCTACAGATTACAACACACTATTTCATGGGAATCTTCAGGCAGCTAAGAGGGACACAGACAGAAGTCTAACTAAATGGTTGCTGAAAAGGTGTTGAAAACGAAGGCCCTCGTTAAAAGTGCTTTAATTCAAGTGGTTCGAGACTTCAATGTTCGTGTTAAAGAGTAGATTTGCGACAAAGAGCTGTGCTTCCTCGTCAACAAAACAGTAGAAGAAGACAAAACATAGCAGTTTTGGAACAAAGTGGCGAACCTCGTTCCATCCAAGACAAAGAAACAGCTCTATGACTTCTACCACACGTCCTTCTCGAAAGCGCTCTTCGACTCCCAGATCTCTATTGAAGACAGAAAGATGATCGAACAGCTGAACGCAGAGCATCCTAACGCTAAGCCAGCCGCGCTCGCCCAGGTGTTTCTGGACAAAAGCGGAAGGAACATCATGAAACACAACGTGATTATGTGCTTTGTGAACATCAGAAGGTACGCGTCTAGGTTGGCCAAGTGAATGATTTTGTTAGTTAGACTCAAATTTGATACACTTCCCTTTTTCACTAAATTGATAAACACTTAGCAGTCACATACTCTCACAACAATCACAAGTTAAATAACTCCATAGGTTTCAATATTGATCAATTAATGCGATTAAAACTGATTTTAACTATTACTATATAATAATATAGAATCCGAATGAACACACCACTCCAATGAATCCACCTACATTTTCTAGTTTTAAATTACCTCCAACTACTCCATAAACAGAATATCTTCCTCCTCCAAATCTCCCATCTCTTGGTACTAGCTTAAAATCAAATAGTGGAATTTCATCCTTGGACTAAAGTGCTCCGTCAGTTCCTTACTAACCCATGCCGTTAAACACGTCAAACCAAAATAATTTTAAAGTTACGAAACCAATTTAATGCGGTTCCTAGTATTTATACGAGTAGAAACCAATGCCGACAATGAAGGAGATTAAAACATTGCTTTTAACATTCAGATTGAATATAAATGACACTAAATTGGAGGAGTAGTGCGATTTTGGCTAATAAAATGATTAATAGGCACTAATAGATTAGTAAACTATTTAGAGTCCAATGGTTGAAAACAGTAGTCAGTAAACTGCCTAATCCCAGCCTTTGAGCTCAACAAGCGTTTACCAGCCTTCATCGTCTATTCCAGACGCTATTTCACAAACTTTCACCTCAACCTACCTTTTCTCTAGCCCCTCAATCCCTTCCGCCCCCTCTCTCCCTCCACAAATTCCTTCCCCTCAATCACAACCATCACAACAACAACAACAATAATCACAATAATAACAATATTAATAATCTTAAAACCAATAATTATCGAACACCGCTCAATTACTGCCCTCTTACCCCCAATCTCAGCCCACAACCACTCCATTCCAACCCCATTCATCTCAAACAGCATTAAATCCCCAACTTTCAAACACGGCTTATCAATTATATCCGGCGGTATCTTTTAATCAGCCTCAAATCAAAATTAACGCTCAAGTTCATCAAATTGAGAACGCGTTCGTAAATTAGTTTAACGAATTCGCAACCGAAAACGAGAAGAAACTTTTTAAAATAAAAGAAGATCTTCTGAAATAAATGGAAACGATAAACGAATTCTAAAATGTGGCCGCCGAATATTTAAAAAGAGGAGACAAAACGAACGCGAGGAGAATGCTCGTTCTGAAAAGGAACGCCGTTTTGTTTTTGGAGAGGTTGGAGAAAGAGATGAATAAACTGGAGGGTGAAATGTGAAAGTTATTTATTAATTACTATTAGTTATAATTACATTGTATTACGATTTATTTTCTGTTATTATTTTTGGAGTAAAATTTGACATTAATATGGAGGTAGAATTAGTTGATCAAAAATACTAGTTATGTAGAATAACTAAGTGTGGAGATACATAGAGGAACAACGTCTGAAAAGGAACGCCGTTTCTTAGAAAGGTTGGAAAAAGAAATGAATAAACTTGAGGGTGAAATGTGAAAGTTATTTATTATTTTGGTATTAATAGATATTAGTATATAAAATATACATTAAGTTAGTTATAATTATTGATTAAAAACCGAACTGAAAAGAAAACCTCTAGAAATGTCCAAAATTTGTTGTCATGGAACCTTTTCTTGGATAGATGATCTCTACAACGCATTTGTAAAAGGTTGGAACCTTTTCTTAAGACTTGAAAATCTCAAAGTGAATCTTGTCAGGAAGCATCTTTGCTCCACTCAAACACAAAGAGCTTCGTTAAACTGTCTTTCTTAATTCTTCTGGAGCTCAAGAAATTCAATTTTAGTTGCAAAAATCAACTTTTGGGAAAATACAACAGTTTGGGAAAAGTATCAGAGCGAACCTGAATGAATGTAAGTGACAATTAGGAGTACATAAGTTAACATATTTAAATAATCAAAAGTGTTCCGGGCTAGAAGGTTTAACTGCAATAATCATGTTTAATTACATTTTAGTATTTTAACTACCATAACGAGAGCTGCTGGAATCTCAAAACTATATATCATTAGTAACATGTACTCCTTTCACTCCAGCCCTTATAATTGAAATTTATTATTTCAGTGTAGCACAGACAGCAATAATAAACTTTGAGTATTTGAATAATGTGAAAATATTTAATTCCGTTGTAACTTTACAGTTACGTTGTTGGTACCTTATCATACACTGAATGTTTATTGGAGTCGATTTCTTCAACTACAGCCGGTATGAAAGATACTAAAATTAGTGCATTTTAATATTTTGGACTGGAGTAGAGTGGTAATATAAAACTATTATAGAATAAATTCCTTTTATCTACCGGGAAGATTCCTTCTTTCAAAGTAAGTTTAACTATATTTTCACTTCAACTACAATAGTGTTCCTCTCAAAGTATACCCCCTATATTTGTGAAATGCTATTGATTGAGAGCAAAATTGTCTCGCCAAAGTTGATCAATTGATTGAACTCTCGCTTGAGCTCACAATCGTGAGCAATTTTATGAAATTAAACACAAAGATGTTTGTTTCATGATTGAAATAGTGCTATTTAGCAAAAACACCACATTTTCAGTTAAATCTCCATAATCTCAGTATAATTGACTGTTGCTGCACTAACTCATTCGGATTTCTTTTTTATCACAGCCCGGTTGCTAATTCATAGAATTATGAAGAAATACTTAGCTGAACCACTTTCTTGAAACAAAACTGTGTGTTGTTT
Organism: Hexamita inflata; assembly: GCA_963988835.1. Classification (NCBI taxonomy): domain Eukaryota; phylum Fornicata; order Diplomonadida; family Hexamitidae; genus Hexamita; species Hexamita inflata. Next base: position 361,621 of record CAXDID010001177.1, read on the forward strand.
CATTTCTTCCAGACACCTAGATCCAAGCAGGACATCTTTGCAATGCTCATGTATCACCAATTGGAAATGGGCATATTCTATTTTAATAAAATGAAATTTAACAGAAAATAGAATTTTGAGTTCAGACATCACTAATGAACTTGTAAGATAAGAACTATATTGTATTTCTTACTAAATTCATTCAAATCACACATTAAGTTGGTGTCATTTAATTTGGAGTTAGAAATAGAGTTAGAAATGGTAAATAAGAAATTGGATTAAGTTAAATTTGTTAAAATTTATAAATGTATTTATGAAAGATTTGTATAGATTTGTTATATATATATAGTTCTTATGCGAATTACACAACATCCCTTGATAAATTATATAGTGTTACAGTATATATTTAATTGTATGATGATTCTGCAATTTATAGTAATTATGAACTTGGAATAACAAATAACTAAACCAAATTCTTCATCACTTTATTAAATATAAGATTATACAATGTACAGTATATTATCGCATATCAAATTGATTCAGTATTTATAAATATTTAACTAGTATAAGCTTATTATGGTATAATCTAAATGATTTTTAGTAATAATTACTTTGAAATGGATTAAGTTAATCATATGTAATTGTTTGAATGTAAGTTGGTGTCATTTAATTTGGAGCATTTTAAATATTGGCACAATTCAATATTGGCTTTTAAATGTCCAATTTATTTAGAAGATACAAACGGTATTATAAGTATTATAATGTATAATTTGAGAAATCGCAGTTAACTTTGTTTTCATTTGTAAATTTGATATGTGTTACATTACGTGTATATTTATATTTTCATAATTATAGTATAATTATTATACGCGTCTAAACAACTTAACACATATTTTTAAATATAAATAATAGTTATTATTCAAATAGATTCATATTGTGTCAAGAATCTAATTGTGTTGATTTTACATTTATACAGTAGAAATTAAATATATTTAACAATACTATTAATATATATTAAAATAATTATTAAAATTTATTATTTATATAGTACTAATTAATTATAATATTCAGGATTAAATACGAGTAGAAGTATCGTATAATTATTGCAAACACACCACAATAATGAAGACTATAACCATAAGTGAATTCTTAGTTACAGCATACCCAACTTTGCAATCAATACGATATGAATATACTGGGGTTTTAAATGAATAGATTAATATCGTTCGTATTTAAAACATGTTCAATGAGCTAACAAAAGAAGAATAAGATGGGTTTTTGTATTCGATGTTCTTAATTACTGGATGTACTGTTTTTCACTTGAATTAATTGTTGAATACTTCCTGCTATCCATGTGTACATTCTAACAACAAATTAACCGATGCATCCTCCTCTTCCACACAACCAAAGCAAACCGCCACGAAGGTGCTCAAGACTCAGGCCCTCCTCAGAGCCGCCCTGGCCGAGGTGTGCAAGGACTTCGGGAAGGCGGTTCCGTCCGACATCTCCGACAGAGAGCTGTGCCTCCTGGTGAACAAGACCGTCGAGACCGACTCCACCCAGAAGTTCTGGAACAGGGTCGCGATCTTCGAGCCCTCCAAGACCAAGAAGCAGCTGTACGACTTCTACCACACTAGCTTCCAGAAAGCGCTCTTCGACCAGAAGATCACTCAGGAAGACAAGAAAATTATCGAGCACATGAACAGACACAACCCAGATGTAAAACCAGCTTAGTTGGCCGATATGTACTTATTTTAATACAAGAAACAGGTGCTGAAACATGACGTGGTGATGTAATTTGTGAATCTGAGAAGAGTTAACGTAAAGTGAATGGCGATTAAATAGTTATTACACAATGAAATATGATTATTGACGATTTTAGATATCATAAATTTGAGCTCAGACAGCACCTCGGTGTAATCATTTGTTACATATCATCACTGTTTCCGTGAGCTCTGCTGAACTATGTTCAACGATGTAATACTACGTTGAATTTGTACGCATTATGCTCTCCAATATGATTAGAATCTTTAATAAAGAATAATATTCTGTTTTCCTTTTAATTAATTCAAGTTTGAATAAATATGTATTTTTAAATCTTATATTTAAAAGATTATACAATGTACTATCACATATCAAGTTGATTCAATTATAATAATTTTACATAATAATTATAGCATAAAATATTAAGAAATGGGTAACATTTTAAGTTATAGTTAGATTAAGTTAAAATATGTTAAAATTTATAAATGTATTTATGAAAGATTTGTTATATTAATGATTCTTATGTAAAGTGTCCCATTTTGATTAAAAACTATGTGTACATTCTAATAACAAGTTAACAGTTGCGTCACCCTCTCACACAGCAATATGAATAATATTCTTAATTCTGATAAATTCGTGCCTTGATTTAGTGATTCTGTAGCTATTTTGCACTTTCAACTACAGAAGTTCCTGCCATTTAACCCATATAAGTTATAGTTGCATTATTGTGAATTATTTATCTAATACAGACATTAGATAAAGTAAAATACATGTAGTTACTTGATATTAAAAATGATGTTAAATCACACATAGTAAAAACATTAAAGCTGTTACATAAATGAGGAAGCGGAATCACTTAGATTGGAAACAAAAAATGAAAACCATTTTAATAAATTGGAAATTATCATGCACAAGTATAATTAAAAATAAATATTATATATTGGCTCACACAAAGCCTGATTTTTGAGATAATAAAGTTGTGTGTAGAGGCACGTCAAAGTTGTCTCGGAGAAGGCACGTCTGAATCGAACATAAATGGTATCAAAGTTGTTCTTTCACTCTTAGCAGTAAACATATTTTAAACATATTTAGAAATAATATTTTGCAGCTTTCTGTAATATTCAAAGTGGGGCAGTGGTATAAGACAACATCATCGCCACCAGGCTTGGTCTCTTCTGCTTCTAAAATTATTGAGAGAATATATTATTTTCCAAAATCAAAATTTTATTTATAAACTGTGAAGATAAAACTATAATCTTCCATATGTTTAACTTCTCGTAGGGTCTATATAAGAGAATGCACTTATGGACTTATTTCAATTCCACCGTGCACTCACGATAATCCTTACAAAAATATCTTCTCGATTTATAATACAAAGTTTCCAGATTCCTTAATGTTATTAGTAGCAAATATGTACCATCGCATATCAAGTTGATTCAATTATAATAATTTTACATAATAATTATAGCATAAAATATTAAGAAATGGGTAACATTTTAAGTTATAGTTAGATTAAGTTAAAATATGTTAAAATTTATAAATGTATTTATGAAAGATTTGTTATATTAATGATTCTTATGTAAAGTGTCCCATTTTGATTAAAAACTATGTGTACATTCTAATAACAAGTTAACAGTTGCGTCACCCTCTCACACAGCAATATGAATAATATTCTTAATTCTGATAAATTCGTGCCTTGATTTAGTGATTCTGTAGCTATTTTGCACTTTCAACTACAGAAGTTCCTGCCATTTAACCCATATAAGTTATAGTTGCATTATTGTGAATTATTTATCTAATACAGACATTAGATAAAGTAAAATACATGTAGTTACTTGATATTAAAAATGATGTTAAATCACACATAGTAAAAACATTAAAGCTGTTACATAAATGAGGAAGCGGAATCACTTAGATTGGAAACAAAAAATGAAAACCATTTTAATAAATTGGAAATTATCATGCACAAGTATAATTAAAAATAAATATTATATATTGGCTCACACAAAGCCTGATTTTTGAGATAATAAAGTTGTGTGTAGAGGCACGTCAAAGTTGTCTCGGAGAAGGCACGTCTGAATCGAACATAAATGGTATCAAAGTTGTTCTTTCACTCTTAGCAGTAAACATATTTTAAACATATTTAGAAATAATATTTTGCAGCTTTCTGTAATATTCAAAGTGGGGCAGTGGTATAAGACAACATCATCGCCACCAGGCTTGGTCTCTTCTGCTTCTAAAATTATTGAGAGAATATATTATTTTCCAAAATCAAAATTTTATTTATAAACTGTGAAGATAAAACTATAATCTTCCATATGTTTAACTTCTCGTAGGGTCTATATAAGAGAATGCACTTATGGACTTATTTCAATTCCACCGTGCACTCACGATAATCCTTACAAAAATATCTTCTCGATTTATAATACAAAGTTTCCAGATTCCTTAATGTTATTAGTAGCAAATATGTACCATCGCATATCAAGTTGATTCAATTATAATAATTTTACATAATAATTATAGCATAAAATATTAAGAAATGGGTAACATTTTAAGTTATAGTTAGATTAAGTTAAAATATGTTAAAATTTATAAATGTATTTATGATAGATTTGTTATATTAATGATTCTTATGTAAGGTGTCATTTTGATTAAAAACTATGTGTACATTCTAATAACAAGTTAACAGTTGCGTCACCCTCTCACACAGCAATATGAATAATATTCTTAATTCTGATAAATTCGTGCCTTGATTTAGTGATTCTGTAGCTATTTTGCACTTTCAACTACAGAAGTTCCTGCCATTTAACCCATATAAGTTATAGTTGCATTATTGTGAATTATTTATCTAATACAGACATTAGATAAAGTAAAATACATGTAGTTACTTGATATTAAAAATGATGTTAAATAAAATTTGTTGTCATGGAACCTTTTCTTGGATAGATGATCTCTACAACGCATTTGTAAAAGGTTGGAACCTTTTCTTAAGACTTGAAAATCTCAAAGTGAATCTTGTCAGGAAGCATCTTTGCTCCACTCAAACACAAAGAGCTTCGTTAAACTGTCTTTCTTAATTCTTCTGGAGCTCAAGAAATTCAATTTTAGTTGCAAAAATCAACTTTTGGGAAAATACAACAGTTTGGGAAAAGTATCAGAGCGAACCTGAATGAATGTAAGTGACAATTAGGAGTACATAAGTTAACATATTTAAATAATCAAAAGTGTTCCGGGCTAGAAGGTTTAACTGCAATAATCATGTTTAATTACATTTTAGTATTTTAACTACCATAACGAGAGCTGCTGGAATCTCAAAACTATATATCATTAGTAACATGTACTCCTTTCACTCCAGCCCTTATAATTGAAATTTATTATTTCAGTGTAGCACAGACAGCAATAATAAACTTTGAGTATTTGAATAATGTGAAAATATTTAATTCCGTTGTAACTTTACAGTTACGTTGTTGGTACCTTATCATACACTGAATGTTTATTGGAGTCGATTTCTTCAACTACAGCCGGTATGAAAGATACTAAAATTAGTGCATTTTAATATTTTGGACTGGAGTAGAGTGGTAATATAAAACTATTATAGAATAAATTCCTTTTATCTACCGGGAAGATTCCTTCTTTCAAAGTAAGTTTAACTATATTTTCACTTCAACTACAATAGTGTTCCTCTCAAAGTATACCCCCTATATTTGTGAAATGCTATTGATTGAGAGCAAAATTGTCTCGCCAAAGTTGATCAATTGATTGAACTCTCGCTTGAGCTCACAATCGTGAGCAATTTTATGAAATTAAACACAAAGATGTTTGTTTCATGATTGAAATAGTGCTATTTAGCAAAAACACCACATTTTCAGTTAAATCTCCATAATCTCAGTATAATTGACTGTTGCTGCACTAACTCATTCGGATTTCTTTTTTATCACAGCCCGGTTGCTAATTCATAGAATTATGAAGAAATACTTAGCTGAACCACTTTCTTGAAACAAAACTGTGTGTTGTTTCATTTCTTCCAGACACCTAGATCCAAGCAGGACATCTTTGCAATGCTCATGTATCACCAATTGGAAATGGGCATATTCTATTTTAATAAAATGAAATTTAACAGAAAATAGAATTTTGAGTTCAGACATCACTAATGAACTTGTAAGATAAGAACTATATTGTATTTCTTACTAAATTCATTCAAATCACACATTAAGTTGGTGTCATTTAATTTGGAGTTAGAAATAGAGTTAGAAATGGTAAATAAGAAATTGGATTAAGTTAAATTTGTTAAAATTTATAAATGTATTTATGAAAGATTTGTATAGATTTGTTATATATATATAGTTCTTATGCGAATTACACAACATCCCTTGATAAATTATATAGTGTTACAGTATATATTTAATTGTATGATGATTCTGCAATTTATAGTAATTATGAACTTGGAATAACAAATAACTAAACCAAATTCTTCATCACTTTATTAAATATAAGATTATACAATGTACAGTATATTATCGCATATCAAATTGATTCAGTATTTATAAATATTTAACTAGTATAAGCTTATTATGGTATAATCTAAATGATTTTTAGTAATAATTACTTTGAAATGGATTAAGTTAATCATATGTAATTGTTTGAATGTAAGTTGGTGTCATTTAATTTGGAGCATTTTAAATATTGGCACAATTCAATATTGGCTTTTAAATGTCCAATTTATTTAGAAGATACAAACGGTATTATAAGTATTATAATGTATAATTTGAGAAATCGCAGTTAACTTTGTTTTCATTTGTAAATTTGATATGTGTTACATTACGTGTATATTTATATTTTCATAATTATAGTATAATTATTATACGCGTCTAAACAACTTAACACATATTTTTAAATATAAATAATAGTTATTATTCAAATAGATTCATATTGTGTCAAGAATCTAATTGTGTTGATTTTACATTTATACAGTAGAAATTAAATATATTTAACAATACTATTAATATATATTAAAATAATTATTAAAATATATTATTTATATAGTACTAATTAATTATATATATTTCCCACTCACTTAACTTTCGTTTATACTAGTTCGGTCTTCTGTACAGGAACTGTAAGTTCACGCGAATGATCATTAGTTTTAGATACACCTATGTACGTTAGGCGCACCTCCGCAGCCAAGGCAACCAACGACTCGGGTACAAGCATCCAGGGGCGTAACGCGGCTGCTTCGTGCAAGCCGATCTATACGGGAATCCACCTGCGTCGTACCATCTGCGTTTCTAAGGAAGCAATGGAGCGCTTTCCAATCCTGAAGGCTCGTTGATGGCATGCCCTTAGCCATACCGATCCTTGACGGCAGCTCAGCACTTTGAACCGGGGGATTTTACCTTCCGCAACCGATTTGGCCGAGCCGCATCTCAGGAAGTTGGATGCGGCGAGGAACGAGAAGCGCAACCGAAAGAACCCATCATCGATCACACTAAACAAAGCTGGTATTTCAGCAATGCCTCTTCAGCTCTAACGTCGGACGCCGAGCCTAATCGTTAATATATATTTATATTTTCATAATTATAGTATAATTATTATACGCGTCTAAACAACTTAACACATATTTTTAAATATAAATAATAGTTATTATTCAAATAGATTCATATTGTGTCAAGAATCTAATTGTGTTGATTTTACATTTATACAGTAGAAATTAAATATATTTAACAATACTATTAATATATATTAAAATAATTATTAAAATTTATTATTTATATAGTACTAATTAATTATAATATTCAGGATTAAATACGAGTAGAAGTATCGTATAATTATTGCAAACACACCACAATAATGAAGACTATAACCATAAGTGAATTCTTAGTTACAGCATACCCAACTTTGCAATCAATACGATATGAATATACTGGGGTTTTAAATGAATAGATTAATATCGTTCGTATTTAAAACATGTTCAATGAGCTAACAAAAGAAGAATAAGATGGGTTTTTGTATTCGATGTTCTTAATTACTGGATGTACTGTTTTTCACTTGAATTAATTGTTGAATACTTCCTGCTATCCATGTGTACATTCTAACAACAAATTAACCGATGCATCCTCCTCTTCCACACAACCAAAGCAAACCGCCACGAAGGTGCTCAAGACTCAGGCCCTCCTCAGAGCCGCCCTGGCCGAGGTGTGCAAGGACTTCGGGAAGGCGGTTCCGTCCGACATCTCCGACAGAGAGCTGTGCCTCCTGGTGAACAAGACCGTCGAGACCGACTCCACCCAGAAGTTCTGGAACAGGGTCGCGATCTTCGAGCCCTCCAAGACCAAGAAGCAGCTGTACGACTTCTACCACACTAGCTTCCAGAAAGCGCTCTTCGACCAGAAGATCACTCAGGAAGACAAGAAAATTATCGAGCACATGAACAGACACAACCCAGATGTAAAACCAGCTTAGTTGGCCGATATGTACTTATTTTAATACAAGAAACAGGTGCTGAAACATGACGTGGTGATGTAATTCGTGAATCTGAGAAGAATTAACGTAAAGTGAATGGCGATTAAATAGTTATTACACAATGAAATATGATTATTGACGATTTTAGATATCATAAATTTGAGCTCAGACAGCACCTCGGTGTAATCATTTGTTACATATCATCACTGTTTCCGTGAGCTCTGCTGTTCTACTTTAAAGATAAATTAATATTTTTGATGAAAGCAACTAAATGTTAAATTAGATATACATGTTGGAACCATGGTGTTGCTGTTGTAACTAATAAAAATTTAGATATTTAGCTTAAAAGCAATTCGTTTTGTAACGACTACCATAACTATTATGATTATAGTAATGTTCTAACAAAACTGACATTAGTAAATTCAAGTAAATCTTTTATATAATATAAATTCTATATTAAAAATGTTAATGCGTCTAATTTCAGCAGCTTTTAATATTCTTGTAAATTAATAGATTGTTCAAAAATTATATTTAACACATCTATAATGTTTCAATACTATGTTGATTCTTTTGTTGAAATGTATGTTATTGATAAATTAATCGATCTCAGAGAATATACTATTGCATAAAAGGCAGCAATAATTACTGGATCTGTTTTAATTATAATAGTATTTATAAGTTTATTTAGTAAAATAAAGTATTCAATCAAATTGATAAATTAAATACAAATAATAAAACCATAAAAGAAACCAACTCAGCTAGAAATTCTAGTATAACTATTAAAATAATAAATTCAATTCGTTAAATGATTTATGTAAGATAATGAATTTATGTCAGTCGAGAGATTGTATGTGCTAAGCAAGTTTAGAGTAGTAAATATGAGAAAAAAATAAATATGTAACACAGAGCAGATAAATAATCAATATTAGCATCTATTCAGATGAGGTATGATTTAGATTAGTTTGTTGTAGCATTATTGTGTAACTAAGTATGGATTTGTGGATTGTCATGATTTATGAGATGAAGATGAAATGATTGAATTGAGTTGAGCCTTAGTAATGATGATAAGGTTCTAGTTATGTGAGTCATTTTATATTACTTACAAACCCTGCTGATTTCCATTATCAAATACAATTCATACATATAAACTTTACTGAGTGGGCATAAATGACGGGTTGAGCCCGTTTTGAAAGTGGAAACACTGGTGTGCGAGAGCCTATGTTTTGTTTTCAAAAGTCTCAATGAAGTCTGTTTTGCCGTCTCGAGGAAGTGATATATATATACACAGTAATTGCTTTGGGATCTAGACCGAAAGGAGTGCTGAAATTATTAGAATGAGTTTGTTTAGTCTTTGTTGCGAATACTTTAGTAAAATTTTATTTAACATATAATTTACACTCCACAGTTTCCACTCGAAAGATGAGTTATAATTATAGGGAAAACTAGGGAAATATTTACTATAATAAAAACCCATGCAATTTTACGCCATGAACTTAAATATTTCAATCATATCTGACCCAGTTTCACCAAAATAACGATCTATTAATTGTACCTCATCAAAATTAACTTTTAACTTGCAAGCTTCTGCTTTTCAAGAAAAATCAACCTGATAAAATTTTCTTAGTCGAAAGTGGGGTACGATAAATGAAGCGCATCCAGAGCTTATGAATATTTCATAATTTTGCCGAAATAAACTTAAGAAAAGATATTAAAGTTTCATATAAAAACTTCGAGGCCAATTCTCGGCACTCCAGGAAAAATTGTGGAAAATGGATCAATCGTTGATAGAAATAGTATTGAGATTTGAAAATTTATTTGAATTTTCAAGATTCTCTGAAATTTTAGAAGCAACACAGTAATATTTTTAAGAATAATTTTGAATTTAGGAGTGAATTTTTATAAAAGTTATGTATTGAGTGTCCTTCGAAATATTATAGTAAAACATTAACACTTCTCACCTTGCTTCTTCGTTTATAAATATAAGTGATTTTTGCCATTATCTTACAGATAACTAGTACTAAAGATTAATCGTCGCGTCCGTAATAATTTAACAGCAGGTGATACCCATAGAGTAGCCTCAGATAGTTACAGCCGCACTGCAATTTGAGAATTACTTAAAAATATCAAAACTGAAATTTTTCATTTATTTATAAAATCGGTCGAAGACGCTTTAGTGCTCGCTGGATTTTTATCGTAATTAAATATTCTCATGTCAACGAAGTTAAAAATTTTGTAAAAATCGAATTATTCTCAAGTTGGACTATTTCTTCACAAAACCTATTTAATATAATATCTAAGCAAATGATACGATCCGCCCTACCATAACTCCATATTTGCTAAAATATTTATCAAAGGTCCAAAATTTCGTTGTTACAAAACTAATGCTAACATAGATCTGTGTGCTAACACAGATTTGTTACCTGCTGCAGCAGATAATTTCGCGTCCTGTATGCAGGTATTTTGCAGGTTTCCTGCAGATCCTGCTGAAAAGGGAGACTTGTTAGTCATATTCATGGAGTGGCAACTTATATTCAATTTTGTAACCATAAAAATAATATTTTATCCACTCCAAAACGCTGTTCACCATCATCATTTGCAACATTTGCACCACTCGTTCCCTTTTCGGCGAAACGTTAATCGATTTTAAAAACTGCGAAAACGTTTTGCAAACGAAAAACGCTCCAATCGTAAATTCGCTGAATAAACGGCCCAGATTCGCTGAGCTCTTCACTCAATTCGATTTCGTTGACAATTAGCCGAACTGTAAAGACAAATGCATTTTTAACATCAATACACCTGCGAACGTTTTCATGAGCTAAACGTCGAACACATTCCACTCCCTGCTTAAATAATTATCGCCTTATTAATACATGAACAGAATCCCAGGCAGCACGGCGTTCAGTAAAGATATACTTGCGCACGCCGTGAATTACCAAATGCAATTCGCACCACTTAATCTGACACCGGACACGTTCATCCTGCCCGAACACAAAAATAAAGTATTACAAATGAAAAATTAAACTGTAATTCAAAAACCAATTAACGGAATGAAAGGAAAAGGGATCAAAATTGGAACAGTAGATTAAATTGATCTGAATATGTCAAGCGTTGTTCAAATTTACGAGAATACGCTACTGTATAACAAGCACAAATTCGATTTGAGGTACTACGTGCTGATTACCTCTGTTGACCCGCTGATTTGCTACTATTACCAAAACGGGGACGTGCGCGTAGCCAAAAAGCTGTATACTGAGAGCAATTTCGACGATCCGCAAATTCACTTAACAAACGGCTACGTTAACAATCAAAATGAAGATGCGAACTACAAAACAGATTCCGGAGATTTCGGCTCGTTCAACACCTCAACGCTATTCAAATATTTAGAATAAAGTCCGCGTATTTTTGGCCAGGATTCCATTAATACAACTTAATTGCAACTCAAAATTGAAGAGACGATAACAAAAACGCTGATTTCGGTTTATCCAGAACTTGTTCACTTCTCCAAGCCAGTGCGATTGCACAGGTTCCCAAAAACCATGTTCCAGATATTCGGCTTCGATTTGTTTATCACTCCTGAACTAGACGTGAAGCTATTTGAGGTAAATACTAATCCGGGCTTCTACCGCGTAAATAACATCCACCCCGATTTTAATGGGAACGAGGTGGTAAATGATGCACTACAACTAATCGGCGTCCGAATTAACGTGAACGAATCCAACATTAATATACCCGTTTTAAACTAAAAAGATTTATTTATAAAGGAAACGTACACGAAAGAAGAAGACCTCGAACTGATCGATTACTCTTCAGCAACAATTTTCGAAAAGAAATGCGTTCAGTAAATTATGGACGAAGAAACGAGAATCGGAGGATTCACACGAATAAAGTTCGAAAACTACTTGAACGAATTCAGAGACGGAACGGCTTTGACGAACACAGTTTACAAAATAGTTCAGTAAGGGCTACCGATAGTTGAGTGAATTTAATATCAAATTACTGTAATTAAATATGATAAATCATATTTATAGTTAATAGCTCGTATTTTAAGAATGGGTAAATTGACACTCACACACCTATTATTTTTGCATTTAATTCTTGACAAAAAATTATAAAATACGTTTTTAACATCTCAAAACGTATAATTTAACGTATCATACATATGTCGGTAGTAGTTTTTAACTATTTCTTCTTAACTTTGCACAGATAACAAAATTACCAGTATTTCAGCTAGTGCGTATGATATTGTTCCGTTATTAATTATTTTCCAAAAATTCTTAAAGAGTTTATGAAGAGCTTCTGTAAAATTTATGCTTCTGAAAAATCTTCAACAAGTTGTTGTAGAGCTATCAATAAGCTATTATTTACCAAAGTGATAATTGTTCTTATTTCATATGTGACAAGCTCTTTGTATTAGCAGTATATAGTTAGATCATAAGCTTCTTCAATGAAAGCTCTTCAAAGTTCACGAATTAAATAGAATTTAGTCAAATTTAAAACTCACTTAAGTTTTCTGTTAACTATGTACATAACTATGTTCCTCTTGAAGTACTTATCAGTTCCAACTGCTTCTAAAAACCTATTAGCTATTATTGATGGTTTCTAATCATCCATCTAGCTGATCAACTGACATAGTAAAATCTTATCAGTTTCAGAAATACACTCTTAGAACATAAGACGGAGGAAAGATTTTTAGTAGTAGTCTTTCAATTATTGTTCGTTCTTATCAGTGATTAGTCTACTCACTTTCTTCCAAAAATCTACTTGACCATATAATAAGAAATGATGGTTTACAGCCTTACATAACTGAGCATTGTTCTGGAAGCATAATGTTTTCTTATAAGCCTAAGTTAATGCTTCTGTTAGTGCTGCACCAAATCTACTTTAGAAATCAAGAGATGATGCTGACTGGGCTCTTGGCGTGCTTTGCTTGAACTTGGGCTATTTTTCATCAAGTTTTAAAGAAATGTTAACGGAACTACATGTGGTAACAAGATGCCTCATAGCAATCTTATCAAAAAAGATCTTGATAAGCTCAGTTGGAGTTGATTTAAGTTCCATGGAGATCTGTACAAAGAGCTGTTAGAATAGATGATTCGGGAGCATCATCACCTAGATAGCGACTCTGTATTCTAAACAGATTCCATTGGGTATGAAGAACTGTTTTGCGATGGTATCAACTAACATAGCTGGTTAGATCATATATGAAGTGAAAATTCTAAGACTGAGGTCAAGTTTTGTTACTCATCATATACACAAAGAACAATACAATATTTAATTACGCCATCTTATAAAAATTATAATTTAATTCAATGTTATTAATTTAGTTATATTTTGATATTAACTAAAATAAACAAAAAGCTCAGTTTTCTTTCATATATTAATTATTATTTGATTGATAAGATGTAAACCATTATAGAATAATCTATCACATATTAATATCACTATATTATCGAAAGTTCGACAATAATTTGATATATAAAAAGTATACAAAAGTATACAAAATAAAAAATATGATATTATAAAAATAATATGATATTTAAAATTCAACTAATTCTTTAATTCAACCATCAAATATATGTGATAAAAACTATCTCGAATCAAAAAGGATATAATAGTATATAAAACTATTGTAACTAATTCAATAATAACTGAATCAACTATATATTACATAAATAATTTAAATAATTTCATTATATTAACTTAAAATATATCTATGATAATTTGAAAGAAGAATAGTATCTCCTTTCGGCTTCAAAATAATAAATGACATATTTATATATTCTATAAAAGAAGCATGACGACAAGAAGATCACTTAAAAGACAAGCAATGCCGAAGCCCAGCCTGAAAACGAGAAGAAAAAGACTAAAGCAAGTTAGAAAGCTGAACCTACAAAGAATATCGAAGAAAAGGCGCCTGACAAAGTATTTCCCAAAGTATTTCCCCAAAATTATTGTATTATCAATATAAAATGAATGTAAGGGAACGTAATTTATAACCACAAAATATTTAATGATCTTATCATCTTATCATCAGTACTAAGGCTCAATTTAATCATTCCATCTTCATCTCATAAATCATGACAATCCACAAATCCAAACTTAGTTACACAATAACGTTACCTCAAACTAATCTCAATATCATACCTCATCTTCTAGGATTGTCACTCTGAATAGCCTCCTCAGACAACCTAAGTTAGTTCGGCACTTGAACTAACATTATTGACCTCGGAAGTTATCTTTGTAACTATCTTTGGGATGGCTGGTATGAATCTTGGGATTAGCGTATCAGTGGCAACGCGTAGTGCTTCTAAGTTTAGAGCGGGGAACAATGTCATAACTCTTTAATCAGTTTCTTCCTGTTCAGGCTCATTTACTCTTGAAAGCGAAACCTCTGCAATATATTAACTGCATAAAATTTGTGTTTGTGTTTTGTTGTTTTACATAGTAAGTTCCATACGGATTTCTTCCTGTATTACAGGGAGTGAAAGCAGGATTTCGTTCTAATTTATTTAAAAATTGACTTATTCTCTTCTTTCAGTACTATGTGGGGCTGATACCACCTATGGTATCAACGGTTGGGCAGGTATATCCGGCTTTCGTTTCGGCTTTTATTTCTTAGGCTTCTTCGATTTCGTTTTTACCTTTTCTGACTTTTTCTGAATCGTCGCTTGTACATTTGGTTAGGTACACCTTCTTTCCATCAACTGTGATTTCAACATCTGGTTTCTTATTATTCAATGCTCTGTTATCATTTCCTGCTGTTACCTTAATCGCGTTGTACTTTTTCCTCAACTATTTCTCCAAATAATTGACAAACACATCATGCACTTTAATGTGTATTTCATTTATGACCTTACATGCATATTCGTGTCCTGCTTTTGCATTAAACACTTTTTCACTTCATTAATCTTAATAAACTCTAAACATACATTTTAATGTTTAGAGTTAGACTTGTTCTCTGGACTAATTCAAATATTAATACATTTTAATAAACTTAAATATTATCAACCACAAGAATTATTAAAATATATATTATTTTTACTTGGCTATAGTAAAATTACTAGTATATATTTATTGCGTTTGGTGGGCTAGGCCTACTATTCCCACATGTAAACTACGATGCAATGCATTAGGACATGACAAACAAGATTATTATTGACGCACAGTCACACAAAGAAGCACACAACCTTCAATAAGGTGTAGCACAACACTATTTCAGAGAAGAGAGACTTAAAGTCAAAGCAAAAGAACTGTAGCAAAACACAGTTGATGATTCAGTGCCAAAAACTGGATATGCGCTACTCGATCCGGTTATGGATGATAAACAAATGAAGCCTGCCAATTCCTCATAGACATGACTTTTGGTAAGATCGATCCAGGTATACCATAAAATGTGAATTATGTGGAAACTAATTCAAGCCAGGACACGAAATGAGCTGTAAGAAAATAAATGACATGCATATCAAAGTGCATGACATTTTCGCAAATTACTAGTATCTAGAACAAAAACTAAGGAAAACTTTAAGTGCAAAGAAAGTATGCGCCGCAGAAGACAACAGAGCTATGAACAAAAAGAAACCCGATGTAGAACTAATCATCAAAGGACAAAAAGTATACCTCGACATAGGTATATCATTCGATCCAAAACGCTATTACTAAACCAAAGAAAGTCATTACGCATCAATGTTAGACCAAGATGGTAACTCCATCAAGGTTATTCCCATAATTATCGGGAAAAATTGTACGATCCACACAAAATCAAGGGGATTTTTTTGATGAACTAGATTTAAACATTGAAAACGTATATGAAGAAATTAGCAACCTTCTAGCGGTATATTATGCTTCATGTGCCGAAGAAATATACAAAAGAAAGTAAGTAATGAGAGACGAAGAAAACAATCTCCCTGAAATTAGAAATGTGAATCTCACGAACAACCGCTTTGCAGAGCTAGTTAGTGATGAGATACAAATCAAAGAAAAATCGGAACACCAAGCTATTTTAGAGTATCTGAAGGAGCAATAGAAACTCTAAAAACCCATGCAAAAAGCTGACAAAGCGAAGAAAAAACGTAAACCCGATGATCCCCCGGAAAGCCCAATACAATCCGAAACGGTCTCAGACCAACATTTAAATGAAACAAGCGATTAACTCAATTCATCCATCCAGATAAATTAGAACGAAATCCTACTTTCACTCGCGCCTGCCATACAGGAGGAGATTCAAATAGAATTAAGAATGCCCAACAAAACAACTGTAACAAAAATCCTCGCCCAACAACAAAACGTACAAATTGCCTTCTAAAGAAAAGCGACACCATAAAATCGCAAACAAGACAACCAATATATGACACTATTCCCTGGTTTAAATCTTGACCAAATAAGAAACAACGCTAACACAATAACACGCAACTCCCCTACTCAACCAAAAGCTGTTATCAACAAAAAGATCTCCAAAACAAACTCCATTAGCCCGAAAGAGCTAACGGAGAGTCTGTGAGGAGGTGTGACGTGTGATAACGCCACGCGAGATATTTGGTAAGAGAGGAATGTTGTTGGTTTCTTAGGGATCATTGGTTTAGAAAGGAAAGGAAATGTGATGATCAGAAAAAAAGGGTGACCAGTATAGACGTAATTTACGGTGTGATGTCTTCATATTTATTGCGTTTAGATGTATTGTTGGATTGTTGCTGTTGAGTGAGTCATGTTATTATATCTAATTTATTGCTCTGATTATCTGCTGTATTATTAAATAAATATTATAAAGTCAAAAAAATTGCATTAAAATTAATATTTATTAAATTTATAATCATTACTAATGCTGCAATTGTATAATTTAAATGTTAATAATTTAACGGATTCAAAAATGAACTTTTTAGGATTCAACACTTTAAAACTGTACATTACTATTATAGTAAACATATATCGAAATAGTAGATCAATTTATAAATAGAAACCAAAGTCGAATCAAATAGGTATTTGTTGAAATTTACACAAACTGATATTAATAGATTAACATTTTTATCTTTATTAGCTATATAAAAATTATATATTCCATATTAAAACACTCACAAGTTTAGGGAATCCGCTCAAATGAGAAACGTTAGATATATGATATTCATCCAAATCCGAACATAGCTACTACTCTCCACCTCCAGAAGCAAATGGAAGCGCATTCTCCGTTCAACTTGAACCCCGTTCAGTTCCAGCTCAGCGCCATGCCCACAATATAGTCTCTGAGGTACGCCTACTCGGGACCCAGTTCTGAAATTCTTGATGTCAGTGAGATCCTCCGAATGATTGAAGACCTAAATCAAAATGAGCTTCTAGAGTTCTGGAACATCATGTCCTAGATTCACTCATGCGAGACGAAGCACATTCAGGAATACTGCTCGACCTTGTAACAAAGTATTTCCTAAGATTCTTTTGGCAGCGATGATGTTCAAAAATCTAGGGCCAGCAAACATATGACAGAAAAAGTGCTGAAAACAAAGGCCATTATTAAAAGCGCGTTGATACAAGTTATTCAAGAGTTTGGAGTTCGTGTTAATGATTTTGTTTCCGACAGAGAGCTTTGTCTCTTGGTGAATAAATCTGTTGAATAAGACAATACTTAGCAGTTTTGGAACAAAGTAGCGAACCTTGTTCCATCCAAGACAAAGAAGCAGATCTACGACTTCTACCACGCCTCTTTCTCGAAGGCGCTCTTCGACTCCCAGATCTCCAAAGAAGACAGAAAGCGGATCGAGCAGCTGAACGCAGAAAATCCTAACGCAAAGCCAGCCGTGCTCGCCCAGGTGTTTCTGGACAACACTGGAAAGAATGTTCTGAAGCGCAACGTGATCATGTGCTTCATCAACATCAGAAGGTACTAATCCAGATAAGTAAAGTGATTATTTTTGAAAATAATATTTTGGGTGATATTATAATGCCTCACTTAACCTTATCCACAAGGTTTTTGGTTGATACTATGATTTTCTATTTTGTACAGGATAAACACTTAGTGTTTCTATTTATAGTGATAGTTGTTCAGAAAATTTCTCACAATGATAGCGCTCAAATAAAAAGACAAAATGAAATTATAAAGATTTTATAAATATATATTGAATTATAAATTTAATAAATGTGTATGTTAATGGTGAACTAATAGTAGATCTTCTAATACAAACAGCAAACATTGCATTTAACAATTTGTATAAATGAATGTTAGAATACATACGCAAATATGTAAAATAAGAATGAATATTATAATATAAAATAAGTATGTATTTATAAGATTATCATATTTATTGTTCGCTAAATATATAGAATCTAATTGTTTACATACGCCACTACAGTTTGTTTTAACCTAGATTAACACGACTTTAAATGAATCAGAACATTTCCGAATCACAATTTGTATGAATTCTATAATACAAGAACTAGTTTTTATAATATTATGTTAACAAATCAATATTCAATTTATGTATAGAATAAATTTCTTGTTCTTTTCTGAAAATTTGCATGTAAATCAAATTAAGAGATTTAAATTCCAAATGATTTGCTGGACTGACATTATATTAAACTTTATTACTTTAAATCAACAAATATGAACGTACAAAAACAAACACTCACAAGTTTAGGGAATCCGCTCAAATGAGAAACGTTAGATATATGATATTCATCCAAATCCGAACATAGCTACTACTCTCCACCTCCAGAAGCAAATGGAAGCGCATTCTCCGTTCAACTTGAACCCAGTTCAGTTCCAGCTCAGCGCCATGCCCACAATATAGTCTCTGAGGTACGCCTACTCGGGACCCAGTTCTGAAATTCTTGATGTCAGTGAGATCCTCCGAATGATTGAAGACCTAAATCAAAATGAGCTTCTAGAGTTCTGGAACATCATGTCCTAAATTCACTCATGCGAGACGAAGCACATTCAAAAATACTGCTCGACCTTGTAACAAAGTATTTCCTAAGATTCTTTTGGCAGCGATGATGTTCAAAAATCTAGGGCCAGCAAACATATGACAGAAAAAGTGCTGAAAACAAAGGCCATTATTAAAAGCGCGTTGATACAAGTTATTCAAGAGTTTGGAGTTCGTGTTAATGATTTTGTTTCCGACAGAGAGCTTTGTCTCTTGGTGAATAAATCTGTTGAATAAGACAATACTTAGCAGTTTTGGAACAAAGTAGCGAACCTTGTTCCATCCAAGACAAAGAAGCAGATCTACGACTTCTACCACGCCTCTTTCTCGAAGGCGCTCTTCGACTCCCAGATCTCCAAAGAAGACAGAAAGCGGATCGAGCAGCTGAACGCAGAAAATCCTAACGCAAAGCCAGCCGTGCTCGCCCAGGTGTTTCTGGACAACACTGGAAAGAATGTTCTGAAGCGCAACGTGATCATGTGCTTCATCAACATCAGAAGGTACTAATCCAGATAAGTAAAGTGATTATTTTTGAAAATAATATTTTGGGTGATATTATAATGCCTCACTTAACCTTATCCACAAGGTTTTTGGTTGATACTATGATTTTCTATTTTGTACAGGATAAACACTTAGTGTTTCTATTTATAGTGATAGTTGTTCAGAAAATTTCTCACAATGATAGCGCTCAAATAAAAAGACAAAATGAAATTATAAAGATTTTATAAATATATATTGAATTATAAATTTAATAAATGTGTATGTTAATGGTGAACTAATAGTAGATCTTCTAATACAAACAGCAAACATTGCATTTAACAATTTGTATAAATGAATGTTAGAATACATACGCAAATATGTAAAATAAGAATGAATATTATAATATAAAATAAGTATGTATTTATAAGATTATCATATTTATTGTTCGCTAAATATATAGAATCTAATTGTTTACATACGCCACTACAGTTTGTTTTAACCTAGATTAACACGACTTTAAATGAATCAGAACATTTCCGAATCACAATTTGTATGAATTCTATAATACAAGAACTAGTTTTTATAATATTATGTTAACAAATCAATATTCAATTTATGTATAGAATAAATTTCTTGTTCTTTTCTGAAAATTTGCATGTAAATCAAATTAAGAGATTTAAATTCCAAATGATTTGCTGGACTGACATTATATTAAACTTTATTACTTTAAATCAACAAATATGAACGTACAAAAACAAACACTCACAAGTTTAGGGAATCCGCTCAAATGAGAAACGTTAGATATATGATATTCATCCAAATCCGAACATAGCTACTACTCTCCACCTCCAGAAGCAAATGGAAGCGCATTCTCCGTTCAACTTGAACCCAGTTCAGTTCCAGCTCAGCGCCATGCCCACAATATAGTCTCTGAGGTACGCCTACTCGGGACCCAGTTCTGAAATTCTTGATGTCAGTGAGATCCTCCGAATGATTGAAGACCTAAATCAAAATGAGCTTCTAGAGTTCTGGAACATCATGTCCTAGATTCACTCATGCGAGACGAAGCACATTCAGGAATACTGCTCGACCTTGTAACAAAGTATTTCCTAAGATTCTTTTGGCAGCGATGATGTTCAAAAATCTAGGGCCAGCAAACATATGACAGAAAAAGTGCTGAAAACAAAGGCCATTATTAAAAGCGCGTTGATACAAGTTATTCGTTCTAAGAATGAGGTACGCTTACTCTGATTCATAAAATACGAATGTAGGCGAAATTATACAACATCAATAAGTATTTTAACTATATTTTTTATAAGATACTACATTACCTCGAATTGAGACACCCCTCTTCACTTACAGACACCTGAAGTGCTCAAATACAGACACCTTCGATATTTATTAATAAAGGTGTAAGTGAACTGTAAAAGGAGGTTGTATGTGAATTTATCATTGTAAATCTCTTTTGTATTTTATAAATCTCTTTTGTATTTTATTAGAGCTTTTGAGCTTGACCATAAAATTAAATTATATACTACGTATTCTTCTATATATTGGTAATTTATGCGAAATACATCAATAAACTTGAAATTTGATTTAATTATCAGAATATTTTTTGAAAAGGTGTCTGTAACTGAAATGGAAAACCAAATCTGACACAGGAAATATACCAAACTGAGTCAGATTTGCTCTCACTTATAGACCCTGGCTATTTTTGAAAACTGCTCAGGTGTCTGTATTCGAACAAGGGTGGGTGGTTCAATTCGAGGTTATGTAGTATTTTATTGATAGGTTTTATCAGACTTTGCTTTTTCTAGTTCTTGTATTGAGACGTCAGTGCCTGTAGAGTACTTTGTTTCGTTATAGAGTAATTTTATTTATTGATGTAATTGGTGTATACAAGAACTAAAGATAAATATGTATGTTAAATAATATATGTATTTATTTTTTGAAAATGCAAGCGTTATTTTTGTCAGTTATGAATTTGATTCGATATAGTATATAAACAACATAGATAAATGTCTAACAAAGCGAATTAATATAAAATAAGAATAATATGTGTTTTCAAAGACTATTAAAAAGTCTGTATACATACTACACATTAATATGTTATTAATTTAGTAAATCATGTAATGTTATGTTATTCCACTCCCGATACAGATGATATTTATGTTATTTAATGTATTAGCTAAGGACTCTTTAGGCTGCTAGGTTTGCCAGCAGACAATGGGTTTTGTTTACGACCTGTTGGAAAATGGTGCCACCAAAGAAGCAATCGAGGAGGGTTTGCAACAAATTTGTACAATTTTCCCAGAGGGTGAGTGGAAGCAGGACTGTGAAAAGTTCATAGTTACCGAGTATGAGAAGATAATTGTGATTCTTGAGGGCGATTTCCCAGTCGCAACCCTTTGCACTTTAATGGGTGCCTGCGACTACCCACTTCCGCCCATTTCTTCAGGTTGTGACATGTGCATGGCCGGTATGATCTTCCTCGAGGATTTGATGTCCGTTGACCTCGGTTTGGAGCTTATTGAGTTCGTGCTCGATTACGTGTGCGAGATTTTCCCGGATACCTGGTATGCCGACTGTAAGACTTTCATTAATAGCGAGTATGAGAAGCTTGTCCCATTCTTAGACAACGAGTTCCCACCAGAGTACATCTGCACGGTCACTGGCGCCTGCAAGTTCCCCTTTGAGCCGAAAGAGGACCCAACCTGCGAGTTCTGCATTGGAGCCTTCGATTTCCTCTACGATTTGTTCGATTTCACCACTGAAAACGGAAGCAACGTCATCGAAATGGCCCTCGACTACGTTTGTTATCTATTCCCAGAGGGAAAGAACAGGGACGTGTGCACGAACTTCGTTGACCAGGAATACGACAACTTAGTTCACTACATTGAAAACGAGTTCACTCCAAAGGCGATTTGCTCTTTAATTGACGCGTGCGACTACGAGGACCCAACGTACGAGACTGAGTGCGAGTTCTGCAGAATCTTCTACCAAATGGCACTCGACCTGATCTCATTCGACGCCACCGAGGAAATGATCGAGGAATTCCTCGACCACATCTGCGACATCTTCGACTCTCAAATCGCAGTCAAAACTTGCAGAATCTTCATCGACAAGAACTTTGAAAAGTTAGTCGACTCCCTGCTTCAAAAGTACCCAACAGAACTCGCCTGCGAGATGTTCGGCGCATGCACGATGTGATCGTCATAATCATACTTTAAATAAGTTTAGTTGATGAAAATAATTAATTAAAAATATTGGATTCAATTCTAAATCACTAGTTCAGTTAATTTTTTAATCATTTGGATAAAATATGATTCAAACATCTTTTTTGTACCGATTTAATCATTTTTAGTTGTTCTTATATATTTTCCTCAGTAAATTCTAAGTATTCAACTACATTATCAATATTATTGAGTTCTTTTTTTAAATTGAAATTATTTTTAAATAATTTATATCCAAACCGTTTATAACCAAATCGTGTTTGTTTGGTGTTGTTATTTGCGGTTATTCTAAATTTTCTTCGATTATGGTATCTAGTTTTAACATTCGTTCTAGCATGAACATTTATGGAGTGGTTATAATATTGGAATACTTTATTATAATGTCAACTCTGGTATTAAATTAAGTTAATCATCACATACCAATTCTATTATTTCACATACTATTTGGAATTAAAGTAATGATTATAAAAAGACTCACACCTTATCAACAATACTAAAGCTCAATTTAATAATTCCATCTTCATTTCAATATATATTGATGTGTATAATCTTTGTAACACACAAAGTTATTTACGTATGCTACAACTATTAAAATTTGATATTGTAACGTAAACTAACAGAGTCCTTCTAACAACATGACTCATTCAATAACATTTGATAATTACGTTGACAATTACGTTATGTTTTATGTAAAAATATTGTATGTAAAAATAGTTACAACTTCATTTTAACATAATAAAAATAAGGTATTTATCTTCATTACAATGGCTTCTATATATTAATTAAATAATTATAATATTGAATAATGTACAATGTATTTAGTATTCTAAATTTTTCAATTTTTTCAATAGATGTTCAATATATTTGTAAATCATTTAAAATATTACCTTGTTATCGCATTAATTTTAAATTTATAAAAATTTGATATGATGCAATTCAATCAATATACATATATGATAACATATAAATTATTAATCACTACCAATATTTCGTTTAATTTATTAATCGGTGCGTTAAAATGTAAATTAATAAATAGTGTAATAAATAGTGATAGGTTTAATATATAATTTTATGACTAGAAATAGTTTGATAAAACTGTTAAAACGAAGTATCGTTATAAAAAAACAAAAATAATAAAAATAAATTTATTATTATGATTTAAAATAATCTTATACTAGTTCTAATTCAGGTTTAAGTGGAATACTACAATATACAGTAAATATTTGTACACACCTCACTTATAATATGAACACAATAACAGTAAGTGAATTCATAACAGTGGCACATCCAACTATATTATCAATAAGATATTAGTATTATGGCATCGGAAATTAGCATGCCGCCCTGGAAGACGTGGTCCAGATGATCTCCGAGCTGAGCCGCCCCGAGGCCCAGGAGTTCTGGACCGCCATGTCCCAGATCCACCAGTGCAGCGCCCAGGCCCTGCAGGAGTACTACGCCGACCTGCGCTCCCTCGTCCGCAGAGAGGCCCAGGGCTCTTTCGACTCCCAGTCCGGGCTCTCTTCCCAGAGCCTCTCGTCCGCCGCCCCGCAGCCGAAGCAGACCGCCACGAAGGTGCTCAAGACACAGGCCCTCCTCAGAGCCGCCCTGGCCCAGGTGTGCAGAGACTTCGGGAAGGCGGTTCCGTCCGACATCTCCGACAGAGAGCTGTGCCTCTTGGTAAACAAAATAGTTGAAGACGACCAAAACCAGAAGTTCTGGAACAGAGTCGCGATCTTCGAGCCCTCCAAGACCAAGAAGCAGCTGTACGACTTCTACCACACCAGCTTCCAGAAAGCGCTGTTCGACCATAAAATCACAATTGAAGAGAAGAAGCTTATAGAGTCGATGAATAAACACAACCCAGATGTAAAACCAGCTTAGTTGGCGGATATGTACATATTTTAATCCAAGAAACAAGTGCTGAAACATGATGTGGTGATGTAATTCGTGAATCTGAGAAGAGTAAACTTAAAGTGAATGGCGATTAAATAGATATTGAACTATGAAATTAAATTATTGCTTATTTTGATGTCATAAATTCGAGTCCAGACAGTTATAATACTTAATTATTCTTAAACGATTCATTGGGTGATAAATATTGTAAATTTGTCTAAAATTGGTTCCTATTCATATATAAACTAACTTATATGCGAAATAACTCTTATTATATAAATTTAGTACCTTTTATATGATTATTTATCCATATCCACTCCCTTTTCAAAATGACGCGCCATTTATCATTGCAGGAGAGATCTCGTTGTGTTCCGATTTTGAACACGGATTCGTCTCTTTATTTCGGTTAGCGTGAGATTCTCATAGCGACCAGTAATTTCTTGGTGCAGCGCTCCTTCGAGACCGATGTTGACTTTTCTTCCGACTACTTCTATTTGTACTCGGCAGTGATTTCCAACGGCGAGATTTACGTGCACGCTAACAACAACCTCTATTAATTGCAATTCCCGAAACTTGTTTTAGTTACCGAATTCAAATCTACTCAGTTTTAGCCCATATTCACCTTCAACAACATCCTCTATGGCCAGACTGAAAACAGCCTCTATTCTTTATTAAACAACAAGTTCTCGCCCGTTCGCCCAATTATTGACGGTTTTTACGTCTCTTTCTGCGAAAATGTCGTTTTTGTTCGCCCGAGAACCTCCGTTTCAACCGTTAAAAACGACTTCTCAGAAGAAAAAGTTCTCGTTTTGAGCCGAAAATCGGCCTTTTTCGCATTCGGACAGGGAGGAGTAATCGTATTTTCTGACGCATCCGAAAAGGCGTTTTAAATCTACGATTTTATAAATCAAGTTATTGTTGAGAGCAAAAATGGATCACTCGGATACTCGAAGATAAAGAATGCGCTCGTGCACGGACCAACCGGGATTTCATTAGCAGAAAATGTACTGAGCGAGATATTCCACATTAACTACTCGAGACAAGTGCACCAAATAATTAGAAGCTACTTACAAAAACAAATTGACACACATGGAAAACTCAGATAACAATTCGAACTCATCACAAACGAATCAAACCTGAAACAAACAGAAGTAAAACTCAAAGACGTACTCACCATCGGCAAAGGAGCAGTTAAAGCAATGCCATTCAAAACAAACGAACCAAAACCAATCGCCAAAGACAGCAAAATAGACCCGAAAATTGAAATCAAATCACCCATGAAACAACTGAAAAATATTCAAAATGACCTAAAAGTACAAACATTCACCACAAACGCACTGAATTCTGCTGATAACATCAATAACTAGCTTCAATAACTTGATACTATCAACACAGACCTTTAAAACATTGGATATTAGATGTTTGCTCATAGATAAGCTTAATTTGCTGCATTGTGCAACATTAAATGTATGATTTAATAATCATATGTGTACTAACCATCACAACCAGAGAATATTCTTGATTAAATTGAAGAAAAAATGTAATATGACTCATTCAATTATGAGCTGAACTCTTTGGTATTTAATTAACAAACGCAAAACAGCCTCAAGTACTTTTTAATAAACGAATTGAATGCTAAAATTGAAAATCCTAATTTACATATTCATAGAGCTTTAGATCGCATCGAAGCTAAATCAGATATTGATTTGAATAATGAAATTAACTTTTTGTCAGACTAGTAGAGAGCTCATAATAACTTTGTTAGTAATATACTGTATCAAGTCTAACTTAAATCATCTGGATTTACCTAAAACTCTGAAAATAGTAATCAAAAACACAATATAAACTTAACTGATGATACTCAGCAAAAAGACTAATTAAATAGCACAACTTCAATATAAGCCCCAGAAATTATGGAACCAGATGGCGAGTAAAATATAATAGAAATACCACAATACATTGAAGACGGTGTTGAAGAAGTAGCAAAAGAAGAAACCAAAGAGTATGATATCAAAGAATGATAAAACTTATTAAATATACTTATTACTAACTTAATCGATATGGTATAATAAATTTGAATTAATATTCAAAATAAAATGACTCACTTAACTGTAACCTTATCATCAGTACTAAGGCTCAATTTAATCATTCCATCTTCATCTCATAAATCATGACAATCCACAAATCCAAACTTAGTTACACAATAACGTTACCTCAAACTAATCTCAACATCATACCTCATCTTCTAGGATTGTCACTCTGAATGGTTTAGTTCGGCACTTGAATCTATATTCAAAATATAGATTGGAAGATGGTACACAACATTTGATTTTAGTAATTGTACTATTTGTTATTATGTAAAATACTTCTTAATTACATAAATTTAATACTATATAATATGGTATTATAATATAGTATTATATAGTATAATAGTCTATATTCAGTATTTAGATCTAAAACAATATAGAAATTCGAATATTCTTTTAATATTAATATTCTTTTATTTTATTTAATATAATAAGAACTAGATAAATATTAAATTTATTCAAAAAAAATTAACAACTGAAATGATTTTATACAGAATGAAAAACATTAGATCTATTGTTAAGTAGTATTATCAAAGATAAGATGTTTTATTTTTGCATTCGTACACTAAATTTAATTTCAAATTAAAAATTGCACGTTTGCAAAAATGTGTATAATTTTAGCATCTAATTGAAATAGCAATAATATAATAAAATAAAAACAAAGCGACAAATTAAAATGACCTCATTAACAAAAATGATGTAGGTAAAATGTTGTTATACTATGTAATATGATTTTCAAATTCTTCCACTTTTCATCAAACACATGACTTAACAAATTAGTCTAAATTAAATCACAAATATATGCTTAAAAGAGTTCCATAAAACAGCTCTTCCTATATTAAAGTCCCTCAGATACACCTTCTCCGGGGCCGCCTCTGAGCACGCCGCCCTGGAAGACGTGGTCCAGATGATCTCCGAGCTGAGCCGCCCCGAGGCCCAGGAGTTCTGGACCGCCATGTCCCAGATCCACCAGTGCAGCGCCCAGGCCCTGCAGGAGTACTACGCCGGCCTGCGCTCCCTCGTCCGCAGAGAGGCCCAGGGCTCTTTCGACTCCCAGTCCGGGCTCTCTTCCCAGAGCTTCTCGTCCGCCGCCCCGCAGCCGAAGCAGACCGCAACGAAGGTGCTCAAGACACAGGCCCTCCTCAGAGCCGCCCTGGCCGAGGTGTGCAGAGACTTCGGGAAGGCGGTTCCGTCCGACATCTCCGACAGAGAGCTGTGCCTCCTGGTGAACAAGACCGTCGAGGCCGACTCCACCCAGCAGTTCTGGAACAGGGTCGCCAGCATGGTGCCCTCCAAGACCAAGAAGCAGCTGTACGACTTCTTCCGCACCTGTTTCTCAAAGGTCCTCTTCGATACCAAAATGACTCAAAAAGACAAGAAAATAATAGAATCCATGAATCGACATCATCCAGAAGAAAAGCCAGCTGTATTGGCTTAAATATTTCTGCAAAGAACTGGGAGAAATGTAGCAAAACACAATGTGATAATGCAATTTGTAAACATTAGAAGACTTCTAATGAAGTATGAAGATAGCTCGTTCTCAGAATGATTGTTATTTTGCTGTATGAACTAATTATTACGATTATATTATAAATGTATTATATTTCCTTATTATTTACTTTTAAATTTTAACATTTGTATTGCCGCATTTGAGTAAATAGAGCGAAATTGATGTTAATTTCTTCCGTTAAAATTAATTCCAAATTCGAATTTGCATCGGTTGATTTAAAGTGATTTACCTGTACAATTTAAAATATCATGAGTAGAAATTACTGCAAATAAAGTCAGTGGGTCAAGAATTCGAATCGCTGTGAGTTTAATATTGTAACCGCCGCCTGTTAAATCTTGGAGCAGGAGAAAGTTATGGCTTGCGCGAATCTGGAGGATTATATTCACAATTTACAGTACATGCCCGTGCAATTCGTATCATCGACTCCGCCGTTCGTAGCTCGAGTACATTGCGTTCCAGTGTTGGACTTGCAAATGAACGAATGGCCACAGTTTTCAACGCTGACTACTTCTTTTCCTCTAGGTTCCGTAGACCTTGGATTTGGTCTGCGGCGTACTATTTCGAATCTGGAGTTTACCAGTTTCACGTCGGTATGGCCTCACTATTCTTTTCTATTATTTTAATTAATTCCGGATTAAACTCGTAAGCTTTTGCAAGTGCTAACTTGTTTGAAGCTAATAAATAATTATTATATGGTCATTGCACACCAATAATTTCAAATAGCAGATATTGATTAGTTACATGTTTCAGAGATACTGGATTTGATTCGGCGTACTATTTCAAATAGGTTATTTGCAAAGTTTATGAGCGCTAAATGGATGCAACTAATTCAAAAATACTCTCACTGGGGCACCTGCCGGATTCGGTGTTGTTCACCTTCTGTCTCACTTCTGTCTCCTGAGGTTCACGAACTACATCACGACGTCGTGCTTGAGCAGGTTTCTGCCGGACTCCTCCAGGAACAGCTCGGCGAGCGCGGCCGGCTTCATCCCCGGGCGGGCCTGGTTCAGCTGCTCGATGGCCAGCTTGTCTTCTCTGGAGATCTGGGCGTCGAAGAGGACCTTCGAGAAACAGGTGCGGAAGAAGTCGTACAGTTGCTTCTTGGTCTTGGAGGGCACCATGCTGGCGACCCTGTTCCAGAACTGCTGGGTGGAGTCGGCCTCGACGGTCTTGTTCACCAGGAGGCACAGCTCTCTGTCGGAGATGTCGGACGGAACCGCCTTCCCGAAGTCTCTGCACACCTCGGCCAGGGCGGCTCTGAGGAGGGCCTGTGTCTTGAGCACCTTCGTGGCGGTCTGCTTCGGCTGCGGGGCGGCGGACGAGAGGCTCTGGGAAGAGAGCCCGGACTGGGAGTCGAAAGAGCCCTGGGCCTCTCTGCGGACGAGGGAGCGCAGGCCGGCGTAGTACTCCTGCAGGGCCTGGGCGCTGCACTGGTGGATCTGGGACATGGCGGTCCAGAACTCCTGGGCCTCGGGGCGGCTCAGCTCGGAGATCATCTGGACCACGTCTTCCAGGGCGGCGTGCTCAGAGGCGGTCCCGGAGAAGGCGTACCTGAGGGACTCGATGGTGGGAAGAGCCGTGAGCTGGAACTGGAGTGGGTGGAGGGCGAAGGCGGCGGTGGCGTCCATCTGTTGTGGAGGTGGGAAACAGCGAAAACTGGTATTTTCCGGTAACTCGCAGGTCGGTCTGTTTTTATATCAAAATCTTAAATAATATTTATCTAAGATTATCTGGTGGTGTACAAAGTGTTTGGAAAATATTTCGCGCCGGCTATTTCTGGGCCGTAATAGCAGAAATATACAGCTATTCAAAATGAATCTGGAAATTCAATTCGGACGCGATTCACACGGAAGTGTATGTGTCTGGATCTTAGACTGTTTCAGAACACGAATCCACCTGTTATTGGTTTTTGCAATGTGATTAAACTTTGATTTAGTTGTGCACTTATCAGATTCAATTCGGAAGCTAAATACGGTCAACGCGAAAACGGCCGCATTTGAGTAAATAGAGCGAAATTGATGTTAATTTCTTCCGTTAAAATTAATTCCAAATTCGAATTTGCATCGGTTGATTTAAAGTGATTTACCTGTACAATTTAAAATATCATGAGTAGAAATTACTGCAAATAAAGTCAGTGGGTCAAGAATTCGAATCGCTGTGAGT
This sequence comes from Hexamita inflata, assembly GCA_963988835.1. NCBI lineage: Eukaryota > Fornicata > Diplomonadida > Hexamitidae > Hexamita > Hexamita inflata. Next base: position 392,099 of record CAXDID010001177.1, read on the forward strand.
TTAATATTGTAACCGCCGCCTGTTAAATCTTGGAGCAGGAGAAAGTTATGGCTTGCGCGAATCTGGAGGATTATATTCACAATTTACAGTACATGCCCGTGCAATTCGTATCATCGACTCCGCCGTTCGTAGCTCGAGTACATTGCGTTCCAGTGTTGGACTTGCAAATGAACGAATGGCCACAGTTTCCAACGCTGACTACTTCTTTTCCTCTAGGTTCCGTAGACCTTGGATTTGGTCTGCGGCGTACTATTTCGAATCTGGAGTTTACCAGTTTCACGTCGGTATGGCCTCACTATTCTTTTCTATTATTTTAATTAATTCCGGATAAAACTCGTAAGCTTTTGCAAGTGCTAACTTGTTTGAAGCTAATAAATAATTATTATATGGTCATTGCACACCAATAATTTCAAATAGCAGATATTGATTAGTTACATGTTTCAGAGATACTGGATTTGATTCGGCGTACTATTTCAAATAGGTTATTTGCAAAGTTTATGAGCGCTAAATGGATGCAACTAATTCAAAAATACTCTCACTGGGGCACCTGCCGGATTCGGTGTTGTTCACCTTCTGTCTCACTTCTGTCTCCTGAGGTTCACGAACTACATCACGACGTCGTGCTTGAGCAGGTTTCTGCCGGACTCCTCCAGGAACAGCTCGGCGAGCGCGGCCGGCTTCATCTCCGGGCGGGCCTGGTTCAGCTGCTCGATGGCCAGCTTGTCTTCTCTGGAGATCTGGGCGTCGAAGAGGACCTTCGAGAAACAGGTGCGGAAGAAGTCGTACAGCTGCTTCTTGGTCTTGGAGGGCACCATGCTGGCGACCCTGTTCCAGAACTGCTGGGTGGAGTCGGCCTCGACGGTCTTGTTCACCAGGAGGCACAGCTCTCTGTCGGAGATGTCGGACGGAACCGCCTTCCCGAAGTCTCTGCACACCTGGGCCAGGGCGGCTCTGAGGAGGGCCTGTGTCTTGAGCACCTTCGTGGCGGTCTGCTTCGGCTGCGGGGTGGCGGACGAGAAGCTCTGGGAAGAGAGCCCGGACTGGGAGTCGAAAGAGCCCTGGGCCTCTCTGCGGACGAGGGAGCGCAGGCCGGCGTAGTACTCCTGCAGGGCCTGGGCGCTGCACTGGTGGATCTGGGACATGGCGGTCCAGAACTCCTGGGCCTCGGGGCGGCTCAGCTCGGAGATCATCTGGACCACGTCTTCCAGGGCGGCGTGCTCGGAGGCGGCCCCGGAGAAGGTGTATCTGAGGGACTCGATGGTGGGAAGAGCCGTGAGCTGGAACTGGACTGGGTGGAGGGCGAAGGCGGCGGTGGCGTCCATCTGTTGTGGAGGTGGGAAACAGCGAAAACTGGTATTTTCCGGTAACTCGCAGGTCGGTCTGTTTTTATATCAAAATCTTAAATAATATTTATCTAAGATTATCTGGTGGTGTACAAAGTGTTTGGAAAATATTTCGCGCAGGCTATTTCTGGGCCGTAATAGCAGAAATATACAGCTATTCAAAATGAATCTGGAAATTCAATTCGGACGCGATTCACACGGAAGTGTATGTGTCTGGATCTTAGACTGTTTCAGAACACGAATCCACCTGTTATTGGTTTTTGCAATGTGATTAAACTTTGATTTAGTTGTGCACTTATCAGATTCAATTCGGAAGCTAAATACGGTCAACGCGAAAACTGCCGCATTTGAGTAAATAGAGCGAAATTGATGTTAATTTCTTCCGTTAAAATTAATTCCAAATTCGAATTTGCATCGGTTGATTTAAAGTGATTTACCTGTACAATTTAAAATATCATGAGTAGAAATTACTGCAAATAAAGTCAGTGGGTCAAGAATTCGAATCGCTGTGAGTTTAATATTGTAACCGCCGCCTGTTAAATCTTGGAGCAGGAGAAAGTTATGGCTTGCGCGAATCTGGAGGATTATATTCACAATTTACAGTACATGCCCGTGCAATTCGTATCATCGACTCCGCCGTTCGTAGCTCGAGTACATTGCGTTCCAGTGTTGGACTTGCAAATGAACGAATGGCCACAGTTTTCAACGCTGACTACTTCTTTTCCTCTAGGTTCCGTAGACCTTGGATTTGGTCTGCGGCGTACTATTTCGAATCTGGAGTTTACCAGTTTCACGTCGGTATGGCCTCACTATTCTTTTCTATTATTTTAATTAATTCCGGATTAAACTCGTAAGCTTTTGCAAGTGTTAACTTATTTGAAGCTAATAAATAATTATTATATGGTCATTGCACACCAATAATTTCAAATAGCAGATATTGATTAGTTACATGTTTCAGAGATACTGGATTTGATTCGGCGTACTATTTCAAATAGGTTATTTGCAAAGTTTATGAGCGCTAAATGGATGCAACTAATTCAAAAATACTCTCACTGGGGCACCTGCCGGATTCGGTGTTGTTCACCTTCTGTCTCACTTCTGTCTCCTGAGGTTCACGAACTACATCACGACGTCGTGCTTGAGCAGGTTTCTGCCGGACTCCTCCAGGAACAGCTCGGCGAGCGCGGCCGGCTTCATCTCCGGGCGGGCCTGGTTCAGCTGCTCGATGGCCAGCTTGTCTTCTCTGGAGATCTGGGCGTCGAAGAGGACCTTCGAGAAACAGGTGCGGAAGAAGTCGTACAGCTGCTTCTTGGTCTTGGAGGGCACCATGCTGGCGACCCTGTTCCAGAACTGCTGGGTGGAGTCGGCCTCGACGGTCTTGTTCACCAGGAGGCACAGCTCTCTGTCTGAGATGTCGGACGGAACCGCCTTCCCGAAGTCTCTGCACACCTGGGCCAGGGCGGCTCTGAGGAGGGCCTGTGTCTTGAGCACCTTCGTGGCGGTCTGCTTCGGCTGCGGGGCGGCGGACGAGAGGCTCTGGGAAGAGAGCCCGGACTGGGAGTCGAAAGAGCCCTGGGCCTCTCTGCGGACGAGGGAGCGCAGGCCGGCGTAGTACTCCTGCAGGGCCTGGGCGCTGCACTGGTGGATCTGGGACATGGCGGTCCAGAACTCCTGGGCCTCGGGGCGGCTCAGCTCGGAGATCATCTGGACCACGTCTTCCAGGGCGGCGTGCTCAGAGGCGGTCCCGGAGAAGGCGTACCTGAGGGACTCGATGGTGGGAAGAGCCGTGAGCTGGAACTGGACTGGGTGGAGGGCGAAGGCGGCGGTGGCGTCCATCTGTTGTGGAGGTGGGAAACAGCGAAAACTGGTATTTTCCGGTAACTCGCAGGTCGGTCTGTTTTTATATCAAAATCTTAAATAATATTTATCTAAGATTATCTGGTGGTGTACAAAGTGTTTGGAAAATATTTCGCGCAGGCTATTTCTGGGCCGTAATAGCAGAAATATACAGCTATTCAAAATGAATCTGGAAATTCAATTCGGACGCGATTCACACGGAAGTGTATGTGTCTGGATCTTAGACTGTTTCAGAACACGAATCCACCTGTTATTGGTTTTTGCAATGTGATTAAACTTTGATTTAGTTGTGCACTTATCAGATTCAATTCGGAAGCTAAATACGGTCAACGCGAAAACGGCCGCATTTGAGTAAATAGAGCGAAATTGATGTTAATTTCTTCCGTTAAAATTAATTCCAAATTCGAATTTGCATCGGTTGATTTAAAGTGATTTACCTGTACAATTTAAAATATCATGAGTAGAAATTACTGCAAATAAAGTCAGTGGGTCAAGAATTCGAATCGCTGTGAGTTTAATATTGTAACCGCCGCCTGTTAAATCTTGGAGCAGGAGAAAGTTATGGCTTGCGCGAATCTGGAGGATTATATTCACAATTTACAGTACATGCCCGTGCAATTCGTATCATCGACTCCGCCGTTCGTAGCTCGAGTACATTGCGTTCCAGTGTTGGACTTGCAAATGAACGAATGGCCACAGTTTTCAACGCTGACTACTTCTTTTCCTCTAGGTTCCGTAGACCTTGGATTTGGTCTGCGGCGTACTATTTCGAATCTGGAGTTTACCAGTTTCACGTCGGTATGGCCTCACTATTCTTTTCTATTATTTTAATTAATTCCGGATTAAACTCGTAAGCTTTTGCAAGTGCTAACTTGTTTGAAGCTAATAAATAATTATTATATGGTCATTGCACACCAATAATTTCAAATAGCAGATATTGATTAGTTACATGTTTCAGAGATACTGGATTTGATTCGGCGTACTATTTCAAATAGGTTATTTGCAAAGTTTATGAGCGCTAAATGGATGCAACTAATTCAAAAATACTCTCACTGGGGCACCTGCCGGATTCGGTGTTGTTCACCTTCTGTCTCACTTCTGTCTCCTGAGGTTCACGAACTGCATCACGACGTTGTGTTTGAGCAGGTTTCTGCCGGACTCCTCCAGGAACAGCTCGGCGAGCGCGGCCGGCTTCATCTCCGGGCGGGCCTGGTTCAGCTGCTCGATGGCCAGCTTGTCTTCTCTGGAGATCTGGGCGTCGAAGAGGACCTTCGAGAAACAGGTGCGGAAGAAGTCGTACAGCTGCTTCTTGGTCTTGGAGGGCACCATGCTGGCGACCCTGTTCCAGAACTGCTGGGTGGAGTCGGCCTCGACGGTCTTGTTCACCAGGAGGCACAGCTCTCTGTCTGAGATGTCGGACGAAACCGCCTTCCCGAAGTCTCTGCACACCTCGGCCAGGGCGGCTCTGAGGAGGGCCTGTGTCTTGAGCACCTTCGTGGCGGTCTGCTTCGGCTGCGGGGCGGCGGACGAGAGGCTCTGGGAAGAGAGCCCGGACTGGGAGTCGAAAGAGCCCTGGGCCTCTCTGCGGACGAGGGAGCGCAGGCCGGCGTAGTACTCCTGCAGGGCCTGGGCGCTGCACTGGTGGATCTGGGACATGGCGGTCCAGAACTCCTGGGCCTCTGGGCGGCTCAGCTCGGAGATCATCTGGACCACGTCTTCCAGGGCGGCGTGCTCAGAGGCGGTCCCGGAGAAGGCGTACCTGAGGGACTCGATGGTGGGAAGAGCCGTGAGCTGGAACTGGACTGGGTGGAGGGCGAAGGCGGCGGTGGCGTCCATCTGTTGTGGAGGTGGGAAACAGCGAAAACTGGTATTTCCCGGTAACTCGCAGGTCGGTCTGTTTTTATATCAAAATCTTAAATAATATTTATCTAAGATTATTCGGTGGTGTACAAAGTGTTTTTATTCGGAAGTGAATATTCTTCTCCTTTTGCATAAATACGATGAATACGGCTCAGAAGTCCGAATTCCGAGATTCAATTTGGAATTAACTATACGTGCTCGACCTAGGATCTTAAAACGACTTTATCCGGAGCTTCTGCGTTCTGGGCGGAATGCAGCGGTTATCGGTAATTATCTACAGCGAACTCAGGTTGGATTCAATTTGGAAAGTATGAATTAAGTGGATTCGGCTCGGAAGATGCGATTTTGCCGAAACGTAGCAAAATACCTTCGTTCGGTTTCAGATTCAAATTCGAGTTGATTCGAATTTGGTAGCTAAATCGTTTTAGACAACCGAGCTAATACAGCGCAGAAGGCAGAACGCCATGATTTGTGAAACGAGTCTGCACTTTGATATGTGAACGCACTGAATTGTATAGTTCGCTAATTTCCAAGATAAAAACATACACTACAATGGAATTAATGCTTCCTCCGGCAGAAGTCGTGAGTACACCGGCGAGATGACCTCCAAAACACTTAGTGAAAGTGGATTAGTGCCGTCCAAACAAGCACTGGGAGTTCTGTTTGCTGGTCTTGCGCTCTAGCTCCGCGGACATCTGAATCGCGCGTTTCCAAATATTACCTAATGCGGTGTATTATTTCAAATTTAGTGTAAAGAATATACGCGAACATATTCTCACTTTCCGCTACTCCACTGTCTATTTCCACCGGAATACTCTATTCCAAATCACTTCAGAAGCTGTCTCCTGAGGTTCACGAACTGCATCACGACGTTGTGTTTGAGCAGGTTTCTGCCGGACTCCTCCAGGAACAGCTCGGCGAGCGCGGCCGGCTTCATCTCCGGGCGGGCCTGGTTCAGCTGCTCGATGGCCAGCTTGTCTTCTCTGGAGATCTGGGCGTCGAAGAGGACCTTCGAGAAACAGGTGCGGAAGAAGTCGTACAGCTGCTTCTTGGTCTTGGAGGGCACCATGCTGGCGACCCTGTTCCAGAACTGCTGGGTGGAGTCGGCCTCGACGGTCTTGTTCACCAGGAGGCACAGCTCTCTGTCTGAGATGTCGGACGGAACCGCCTTCCCGAAGTCTCTGCACACCTGGGCCAGGGCGGCTCTGAGGAGGGCCTGTGTCTTGAGCACCTTCGTGGCGGTCTGCTTCGGCTGCGGGGCGGCGGACGAGAGGCTCTGGGAAGAGAGCCCGGACTGGGAGTCGAAAGAGCCCTGGGCCTCTCTGCGGACGAGGGAGCGCAGGCCGGCGTAGTACTCCTGCAGGGCCTGGGCGCTGCACTGGTGGATCTGGGACATGGCGGTCCAGAACTCCTGGGCCTCGGGGCGGCTCAGCTCGGGGATCATCTGGACCACGTCTTCCAGGGCGGCGTGCTCAGAGGCGGTCCCGGAGAAGGCGTACCTGAGGGACTCGATGGTGGGAAGAGCCGTGAGCTGGAACTGGACTGGGTGGAGGGCGAAGGCGGCGGTGGCGTCCATCTGTTGTGGAGGTGGGAAACAGCGAAAACTGGTATTTTCCGGTAACTCGCAGGTCGGTCTGTTTTTATATCAAAATCTTAAATAATATTTATCTAAGATTATTCGGTGGTGTACAAAGTGTTTTTATTCGGAAGTGAATATTCTTCTCCTTTTGCATAAATACCATGAATACGGCTCAGAAGTCCGAATTCCGAGATTCAATTTGGAATTAACTATACGTGCTCGACCTAGGATCTTAAAACGACTTTATCCGGAGCTTCTGCGTTCTGGGCGGAATGCAGCGGTTATCGGTAATTATCTACAACGAACTCAGGTTGGATTCAATTTGGAAAGTATGAATTAAGTGGATTCGGCTCGGAAGATGCGATTTTGCCGAAACGTAGCAAAATACCTTCGTTCGGTTTCAGATTCAAATTCGAGTTGATTCGAATTTGGTAGCTAAATCGTTTTAGACAACCGAGCTAATACAGCGCAGAAGGCAGAACGCCATGATTTGTGAAACGAGTCTGCACTTTGATATGTGAACGCACTGAATTGTATAGTTCGCTAATTTCCAAGATAAAAACATACACTACAATGGAATTAATGCTTCCTCCGGCAGAAGTCGTGAGTACACCGGCGAGATGACCTCCAAAACACTTAGTGAAAGTGGATTAGTGCCGTCCAAACAAGCACTGGGAGTTCTATTTGCTGGTCTTGCGCTCTAGCTCCGCGGACATCTGAATCGCGCGTTTCCAAATATTACCTAATGCAGTGTATTATTTCAAATTTAGTGTAAAGAATATACGCGAACATATTCTCACTTTCCGCTACTCCACTGTCTATTTCCACCGGAATACTCTATTCCAAATCACTTCAGAAGCTGTCTCCTGAGGTTCACGAACTGCATCACGACGTTGTGTTTGAGCAGGTTTCTGCCGGACTCCTCCAGGAACAGCTCGGCGAGCGCGGCCGGCTTCATCTCCGGGCGGGCCTGGTTCAGCTGCTCGATGGCCAGCTTGTCTTCTCTGGAGATCTGGGCGTCGAAGAGGACCTTTGAGAAACAGGTGCGGAAGAAGTCGTACAGCTGCTTCTTGGTCTTGGAGGGCACCATGCTGGCGACCCTGTTCCAGAACTGCTGGGTGGAGTCGGCCTCGACGGTCTTGTTCACCAGGAGGCACAGCTCTCTGTCTGAGATGTCGGACGGAACCGCCTTCCCGAAGTCTCTGCACACCTGGGCCAGGGCGGCTCTGAGGAGGGCCTGTGTCTTGAGCACCTTCGTGGCGGTCTGCTTCGGCTGCGGGGCGGCGGACGAGAGGCTCTGGGAAGAGAGCCCGGACTGGGAGTCGAAAGAGCCCTGGGCCTCTCTGCGGACGAGGGAGCGCAGGCCGGCGTAGTACTCCTGCAGGGCCTGGGCGCTGCACTGGTGGATCTGGGACATGGCGGTCCAGAACTCCTGGGCCTCTGGGCGGCTCAGCTCGGAGATCATCTGGACCACGTCTTCCAGGGCGGCGTGCTCAGAGGCGGTCCCGGAGAAGGCGTACCTGAGGGACTCGATGGTGGGAAGAGCCGTGAGCTGGAACTGGACTGGGTGGAGGGCGAAGGCGGCGGTGGCGTCCATCTGTTGTGGAGGTGGGAAACAGCGAAAACTGGTATTTTCCGGTAACTCGCAGGTCGGTCTGTTTTTATATCAAAATCTTAAATAATATTTATCTAAGATTATTCGGTGGTGTACAAAGTGTTTTTATTCGGAAGTGAATATTCTTCTCCTTTTGCATAAATACGACGAATACGGCTCAGAAGTCCGAATTCCGAGATTCAATTTGGAATTAACTATACGTGCTCGACCTAGGATCTTAAAACGACTTTATCCGGAGCTTCTGCGTTCTGGGCGGAATGCAGCGGTTATCGGTAATTATCTACAACGAACTCAGGTTGGATTCAATTTGGAAAGTATGAATTAAGTGGATTCGGCTCGGAAGATGCGATTTTGCCGAAACGTAGCAAAATACCTTCGTTCGGTTTCAGATTCAAATTCGAGTCGATTCGAATTTGGTAGCTAAATCGTTTTAGACAACCGAGCTAATACAGCGCAGAAGGCAGAACGCCATGATTTGTGAAACGAGTCTGCGCTTTGATATGTGAACGCACTGAATTGTATAGTTCGCTAATTTCCAAGATAAAAACATACACTACAATGGAATTAATGCTTCCTCCGGCAGAAGTCGTGAGTACACCGGCGAGATGACCTCCAAAACACTTAGTGAAAGTGGATTAGTGCCGTCCAAACAAGCACTGGGAGTTCTATTTGCTGGTCTTGCGCTCTAGCTCCGCGGACATCTGAATCGCGCGTTTCCAAATATTACCTAATGCGGTGTATTATTTCAAATTTAGTGTAAAGAATATACGCGAACATATTCTCACTTTCCGCTACTCCACTGTCTATTTCCACCGGAATACTCCATTCCAAATCACTTCAGAAGCTGTCTCCTGAGGTTCACGAACTGCATCACGACGTTGTGTTTGAGCAGGTTTCTGCCGGACTCCTCCAGGAACAGCTCGGCGAGCGCGGCCGGCTTCATCTCCGGGCGGGCCTGGTTCAGCTGCTCGATGGCCAGCTTGTCTTCTCTGGAGATCTGGGCGTCGAAGAGGACCTTCGAGAAACAGGTGCGGAAGAAGTCGTACAGCTGCTTCTTGGTCTTGGAGGGCACCATGCTGGCGACCCTGTTCCAGAACTGCTGGGTGGAGTCGGCCTCGACGGTCTTGTTCACCAGGAGGCACAGCTCTCTGTCTGAGATGTCGGACGAAACCGCCTTCCCGAAGTCTCTGCACACCTGGGCCAGGGCGGCTCTGAGGAGGGCCTGTGTCTTGAGCACCTTCGTGGCGGTCTGCTTCGGCTGCGGGGCGGCGGACGAGAGGCTCTGGGAAGAGAGCCCGGACTGGGAGTCGAAAGAGCCCTGGGCCTCTCTGCGGACGAGGGAGCGCAGGCCGGCGTAGTACTCCTGCAGGGCCTGGGCGCTGCACTGGTGGATCTGGGACATGGCGGTCCAGAACTGCTGGGCCTCGGGGCGGCTCAGCTCGGAGATCATCTGGACCACGTCTTCCAGGGCGGCGTGCTCAGAGGCGGCCCCGGAGAAGGCGTACCTGAGGGACTCGATGGTGGGAAGAGCCGTGAGCTGGAACTGGACTGGGTGGAGGGCGAAGGCGAGTTGGACTTTCATATTGTGGAGTGATTATACAAATATATAACAGATGATGGAATTATGTTAAATTGCATATTAAATATTATGTTATTGCAATTGTCTCTTACGCGTTTTTAAAATATTTTAAAATATATAAATTTACATTTTACCACATTGTAAGAATAAAATATAGAATATAAATATTAAAATAGTCGATTTAGTATATTTGATTTAGAACAAAACAAAAAAGACTTTCGTGATTATACTTCAAACCTTTTGTTAGTTTTGTAAAAATGTGAAATAGTATTCGATACAAATAATCTATTACGTTATAATTAGTGAATAAATATATAGACTAAAACTTCAATCAGTAATAATATTGGTACTATCTTATAATCAAATAACTAGAGTTAACACGTTTCCTGATTTGGCGGTTTTATCAAACCAAGATTATTTCCATTTATAACTTATATTTCTTCAGGTAAGTAACATTTTACAGTCAGTCCAGATTGAGAATGCACTTTTTGTGAATAAAAGGACTAAAAAGTTTTTGTTCTGTATAACTAATTATTGTATCTATATTGACTATAATTTATAATAAGTTTCCAACAACTGCAATATGTACTTAAAAAATTCAAATGATTAAAATATGAGGTTTTCAATATAACTTCACTAATAGAAGTCGTACGCCGCTAACAATAATATGGTAAAGGTTTAACATTATATGTATATACACAACAGAGTCATCTTCTTCTATTCAATCTATGTGCTTACATAAGCCAAATTAGAGATCCATCGAGACAGTATAAATAAAGTTAAATAAGTAGGCTGTAAAGATAGTCAATAATCTTTGAAGTTCCAAATGAGCTTGTTGAGATACGAACTTTCTCTGAACTCATATTCATCGAATTGTAGTTCAACGAAGTTTTCACTCCTCCATTTTTAATCTCTTATTTCTAAAACCGCCCGTTGTTCAAATTCGGTCAAAAGTGTGAAGTTTTTGTTTGGCTTTGAATCAGATATTTGATATTTATATTTGAATTTGTAAATGCGATCGTCATTTACTCCAAAATGTGGGTTTATAATTTAATTATGAGCATCAACGTTAACACGAATTCCGATTAAGTTCAAAGAGTCGATTAGAACTTGAGGGCCAGATAAATTAGAATTCAAATTAGATTTCCGGAACAAAACCGGATTCGTGTTGATTTCGAATAATTTTACTTCGCCAATTGGAGTAAAGCAAATATCAAGACCAAGAATTTGATAATTTGATTTCGGATACTCATGCAAATTCATTCCAGCATTAATTGCACTGCTCAATAAATCAGGATAGAGTGAAACAAGCGTCTTCTCAACATTCTCTTTTATCTTCTTCATAAAATACTCTCTCGGATTCAATAACTTTAAACTCTTATGAAAATTGAAATATTCCGGGTAAGTTTTCATCTAATCGAATAAATAATCTAAATTCAACACAGTGTCATCGCCTTCAATCGTTTACAGATTTTTAATGCGATTCGGATTATTTACAGCATCATTGGTTAAGTGCTTCCGTAAATCATCTTTGTTTGTTTATGTTGGGCTTTCATAGTGTTCGTATGCGAGCCTTGCAACAGCTCCTTTATAAACATATGCGATTAGTGGATCCAGTGATGTTAGAGTTACGTATATTCGTACATCGAATTTGTGCGATTTATAAGTGAGTGTTTCAATGTATTCTTGAACGATGGATTCTTGGTTTAAATCCGGGTTTTGCGTGATTTATATTCCGTCTCCTTTTTATCCGTCTATTGGTTTCTGAATCATCCATTTATCAGTGTTTAATTCTTTATATTTCAGGTATTGATCAGTATTTTTTGGTAGGTCGAATGTTTGTGGTGTGATTTTGAATTCCTTCATCTTTTTCTCTTTAAGATGCGTATTCTATTTAATCACTGATTCATGCAGATCTTTTTTCGTGATTCTATTTGGAAAGATGAAATTCACGTATTGCCCAGCTGATTTATTAACCAGCGCTGAGTGAAACAGCGACAACGCCAGGATGAAACTCGTGTCAACCCTCTCAATGTATTCCTTCCCGTATTGATGCGGAATGTACTGCATTGGTTTTACGAGCTCGTCAAAATGCGCGTTGTTGAATAGTTCGTTAATTAATATTGGAGCGGAGATAACGGGGCAGTTTTCACCGAATTTTATTATTTGTGGTTCGTCTCTAAAAATGGTCGGAACGAAGCAGTTCAATGACAAAAGGATGTTCGTCTGGAGTGGAAATTTTGAGAATTTGGGAATATATTATTTATAAATAGTCAATAATGATATCAAAAATACCGGACCCCCCCTTATAAATGAAAAAGGATCCTTTATATATGCGGATTTTTGTAGTAGAGTAAAATAGAAAACTATCTACAAAAAGATCTAAAATGTCTTTTAAAATCATAGTAAAAACGAATTAAACCACTACACACATACGTAATATTATTATTAATATTACGTACATATATTTTCATTGCATAACAAGATAAAGTAGAATAGTTATAACTATTTTAAAAAAGAATAATAGTATTCTATTTTATGTTATCCGGTATACAAGTTAGTAAATGAATAATTTAAAATATTTAAAATATATGAATAATTACTTCATCACAATAATGATTATTGTGAATTATATATCTAATACAGACATAAGATAAAGTAAAATACATGTAGTTACTTGATATTAAGAAGATGTTAAATCACACATAGTAAATACATTAAAGCTGTTACATAAATGAGGAAGCAGAATCACTTAGATTGGAAACAAAGATGAAAACCATTTTAATAAATTGGAAATTATCAAGCACAAGTATAATTAAAAAATATATTATGAGAGCTCATAATAACTTTGTTAGTAATATACTGTATCAAGTCTAACTTAAATCATCTGGATTTACCTAAAACTCTGAAAATAGTAATCAAAAACACAATATAAACTTAACTGATGATACTCAGCAAAAAGACTAATTAAATAATACAACTTCAATATAAGCCCCAGAAATTATGGAACCAGATGGCGAGTAAAATATAATAGAAATACCACAATACATTGAAGACGGTGTTGAAGAAGTAGCAAAAGAAGAAACCAAAGAGTATGATATCAAAGAATGATAAAACTTATTAAATATACTTATTACTAACTTAATCGATATGGTATAATAAATTTGAATTAATATTCAAAATAAAATGACTCACTTAACTGTAACCTTATCATCAGTACTAAGGCTCAATTTAATCATTCCATCTTCATCTCATAAATCATGACAATCCACAAATCCAAACTTAGTTACACAATAACGTTACCTCAAACTAATCTCAATATCATACCTCATCTTTATTATTTTATTTAAATATATATTATTTTTACTTAGCTATAGTAAAATAACTTGTATGTATATATTTATTGCGTTTAGATGTATTGTTGGATTGTTGCTGTTGAGTGAGTCATGTTATTATTTCACATACTATTTGGAATTAAAGTAATGATTATAAAAAGACTCACACCTTATCAACAATACTAAAGCTCAATTTAATAATTCCATCTTCATTTCAATACATATTGATGTGTATAATCTTTGTAACACACAAAGTTATTTACGTATGCTACAACTATTAAAATTTGATATTGTAACGTAAACTAACAGAGTCCTTCTAACAACATGACTCATTCAATAACATTTGATAATTACGTTGACAATTACGTTATGTTTTATGTAAAAATATTGTATGTAAAAATAGTTACAACTTCATTTTAACATAATAAAAATAAGGTATTTATCTTCATTACAATGGCTTCTATATATTAATTAAATAATTATAATATTGAATAATGTACAATGTATTTAGTATTCTAAATTTTTCAATTTTTTCAATAGATGTTCAATATATTTGTAAATCATTTAAAATATTACCTTGTTATTGTATTAATTTTAAATTTATAAAAATTTGATATGATGCAATTCAATCAATATACATATATGATAACATATAAATTATTAATCACTACCAATATTTCGTTTAATTTATTAATCGGTGCGTTAAAATGTAAATTAATAAATAGTGTAATAAATAGTGATAGGTTTAATATATAATTTTATGACTAGAAATAGTTTGATAAAACTGTTAAAACGAAGTATCGTTATAAAAAAACAAAAATAATAAAAATAAATTTATTATTATGATTTAAAATAATCTTATACTAGTTCTAATTCAGGTTTAAGTGGAATACTACAATATACAGTAAATATTTGTACACACCTCACTTATAATATGAACACAATAACAGTAAGTGAATTCATAACAGTGGCACATCCAACTATATTATCAATAAGATATTAGTATTATGGCATCGGAAATTAGCACGCCGCCCTGGAAGACGTGGTCCAGATGATCTCCGAGCTGAGCCGCCCCGAGGCCCAGGAGTTCTGGACCGCCATGTCCCAGATCCACCAGTGCAGCGCCCAGGCCCTGCAGGAGTACTACGCCGGCCTGCGCTCCCTCGTCCGCAGAGAGGCCCAGGGCTCTTTCGACTCCCAGTCCGGGCTCTCTTCCCAGAGCCTCTCGTCCGCCGCCCCGCAGCCGAAGCAGACCGCCACGAAGGTGCTCAAGACACAGGCCCTCCTCAGAGCCGCCCTGGCCCAGGTGTGCAGAGACTTCGGGAAGGCGGTTTCGTCCGACATCTCAGACAGAGAGCTGTGCCTCCTGGTGAACAAGACCGTCGAGGCCGACTCCACCCAGCAGTTCTGGAACAGGGTCGCCAGCATGGTGCCCTCCAAGACCAAGAAGCAGCTGTACGACTTCTTCCGCACCTGTTTCTCAAAGGTCCTCTTCGACGCCCAGATCTCCAGAGAAGACAAGCTGGCCATCGAGCAGCTGAACCAGGCCCGCCCGGAGATGAAGCCGGCCGCGCTCGCCGAGCTGTTCCTGGAGGAGTCCGGCAGAAACCTGCTCAAACACAACGTCGTGATGCAGTTCGTGAACCTCAGGAGACAGCTTCTGAAGTGATTTGGAATAGAGTATTCCGGTGGAAATAGACAGTGGAGTAGCGGAAAGTGAGAATATGTTCGCGTATATTCTTTACACTAAATTTGAAATAATACACCGCATTAGGTAATATTTGGAAACGCGCGATTCAGATGTCCGCGGAGCTAGAGCGCAAGACCAGCAAACAGAACTCCCAGTGCTTGTTTGGACGGCACTAATCCACTTTCACTAAGTGTTTTGGAGGTCATCTCGCCGGTGTACTCAGGACTTCTGCCGGAGGAAGCATTAATTCCATTGTAGTGTATGTTTTTATCTTGGAAATTAGCGAACTATACAATTCAGTGCGTTCACATATCAAAGCGCAGACTCGTTTCACAAATCATGGCGTTCTGCCTTCTGCGCTGTATTAGCTCGGTTGTCTAAAACGATTTAGCTACCAAATTCGAATCGACTCCGAATTTGAATCTGAAACCGAACGAAGGTATTTTGCTACGTTTCGGCAAAATCGCATCTTCCGAGCCGAATCCACTTAATTCATACTTTCCAAATTGAATCCAACCTGAGTTCGCTGTAGATAATTACCGATAACCGCTGCATTCCGCCCAGAACGCAGAAGCTCCGGATAAAGTCGTTTTAAGATCCTAGGTCGAGCACGTATAGTTAATTCCAAATTGAATCTCGGAATTCGGACTTCTGAGCCGTATTCGTCGTATTTATGCAAAAGGAGAAGAATATTCACTTCCGAATAAAAACACTTTGTACACCACCGAATAATCTTAGATAAATATTATTTAAGATTTTGATATAAAAACAGACCGACCTGCGAGTTACCGGGAAATACCAGTTTTCGCTGTTTCCCACCTCCACAACAGATGGACGCCACCGCCGCCTTCGCCCTCCACCCAGTCCAGTTCCAGCTCACGGCTCTTCCCACCATCGAGTCCCTCAGGTACGCCTTCTCCGGGACCGCCTCTGAGCACGCCGCCCTGGAAGACGTGGTCCAGATGATCTCCGAGCTGAGCCGCCCCGAGGCCCAGGAGTTCTGGACCGCCATGTCCCAGATCCACCAGTGCAGCGCCCAGGCCCTGCAGGAGTACTACGCCGGCCTGCGCTCCCTCGTCCGCAGAGAGGCCCAGGGCTCTTTCGACTCCCAGTCCGGGCTCTCTTCCCAGAGCCTCTCGTCCGCCGCCCCGCAGCCGAAGCAGACCGCCACGAAGGTGCTCAAGACACAGGCCCTCCTCAGAGCCGCCCTGGCCCAGGTGTGCAGAGACTTCGGGAAGGCGGTTTCGTCCGACATCTCAGACAGAGAGCTGTGCCTCCTGGTGAACAAGACCGTCGAGGCCGACTCCACCCAGCAGTTCTGGAACAGGGTCGCCAGCATGGTGCCCTCCAAGACCAAGAAGCAGCTGTACGACTTCTTCCGCACCTGTTTCTCAAAGGTCCTCTTCGACGCCCAGATCTCCAGAGAAGACAAGCTGGCCATCGAGCAGCTGAACCAGGCCCGCCCGGAGATGAAGCCGGCCGCGCTCGCCGAGCTGTTCCTGGAGGAGTCCGGCAGAAACCTGCTCAAACACAACGTCGTGATGCAGTTCGTGAACCTCAGGAGACAGCTTCTGAAGTGATTTGGAATAGAGTATTCCGGTGGAAATAGACAGTGGAGTAGCGGAAAGTGAGAATATGTTCGCGTATATTCTTTACACTAAATTTGAAATAATACACTGCATTAGGTAATATTTGGAAACGCGCGATTCAGATGTCCGCGGAGCTAGAGCGCAAGACCAGCAAATAGAACTCCCAGTGCTTGTTTGGACGGCACTAATCCACTTTCACTAAGTGTTTTGGAGGTCATCTCGCCGGTGTACTCACGACTTCTGCCGGAGGAAGCATTAATTCCATTGTAGTGTATGTTTTTATCTTGGAAATTAGCGAACTATACAATTCAGTGCGTTCACATATCAAAGTGCAGACTCGTTTCACAAATCATGGCGTTCTGCCTTCTGCGCTGTATTAGCTCGGTTGTCTAAAACGATTTAGCTACCAAATTCGAATCAACTCGAATTTGAATCTGAAACCGAACGAAGGTATTTTGCTACGTTTCGGCAAAATCGCATCTTCCGAGCCGAATCCACTTAATTCATACTTTCCAAATTGAATCCAACCTGAGTTCGCTGTAGATAATTACCGATAACCGCTGCATTCCGCCCAGAACGCAGAAGCTCCGGATAAAGTCGTTTTAAGATCCTAGGTCGAGCACGTATAGTTAATTCCAAATTGAATCTCGGAATTCGGACTTCTGAGCCGTATTCATGGTATTTATGCAAAAGGAGAAGAATATTCACTTCCGAATAAAAACACTTTGTACATCACCGAATAATCTTAGATAAATATTATTTAAGATTTTGATATAAAAACAGACCGACCTGCGAGTTACCGGGAAATACCAGTTTTCGCTGTTTCCCACCTCCACAACAGATGGACGCCACCGCCGCCTTCGCCCTCCACCCAGTCCAGTTCCAGCTCACGGCTCTTCCCACCATCGAGTCCCTCAGGTACGCCTTCTCCGGGACCGCCTCTGAGCATGCCGCCCTGGAAGACGTGGTCCAGATGATCTCCGAGC
This sequence comes from Hexamita inflata, assembly GCA_963988835.1. Classification (NCBI taxonomy): domain Eukaryota; phylum Fornicata; order Diplomonadida; family Hexamitidae; genus Hexamita; species Hexamita inflata. The sequence goes on from CAXDID010001177.1 coordinate 409,532, forward strand.
TGAGCCGCCCCGAGGCCCAGGAGTTCTGGACCGCCATGTCCCAGATCCACCAGTGCAGCGCCCAGGCCCTGCAGGAGTACTACGCCGGCCTGCGCTCCCTCGTCCGCAGAGAGGCCCAGGGCTCTTTCGACTCCCAGTCCGGGCTCTCTTTCCAGAGCCTCTCGTCCGCCGCCCCGCAGCCGAAGCAGACCGCCACGAAGGTGCTCAAGACACAGGCCCTCCTCAGAGCCGCCCTGGCCGAGGTGTGCAGAGACTTCGGGAAGGCGGTTTCGTCCGACATCTCAGACAGAGAGCTGTGCCTCCTGGTGAACAAGACCGTCGAGGCCGACTCCACCCAGCAGTTCTGGAACAGGGTCGCCAGCATGGTGCCCTCCAAGACCAAGAAGCAGCTGTACGACTTCTTCCGCACCTGTTTCTCAAAGGTCCTCTTCGACGCCCAGATCTCCAGAGAAGACAAGCTGGCCATCGAGCAGCTGAACCAGGCCCGCCCGGAGATGAAGCCGGCCGCGCTCGCCGAGCTGTTCCTGGAGGAGTCCGGCAGAAACCTGCTCAAACACAACGTCGTGATGCAGTTCGTGAACCTCAGGAGACAGCTTCTGAAGTGATTTGGAATAGAGTATTCCGGTGGAAATAGACAGTGGAGTAGCGGAAAGTGAGAATATGTTCGCGTATATTCTTTACACTAAATTTGAAATAATACACCGCATTAGGTAATATTTGGAAACGCGCGATTCAGATGTCCGCGGAGCTAGAGCGCAAGACCAGCAAACAGAACCCCCAGTGCTTGTTTGGACGGCACTAATCCACTTTCACTAAGTGTTTTGGAGGTCATCTCGCCGGTGTACTCAGGACTTCTGCCGGAGGAAGCATTAATTCCATTGTAGTGTATGTTTTTATCTTGGAAATTAGCGAACTATACAATTCAGTGCGTTCACATATCAAAGCGCAGACTCGTTTCACAAATCATGGCGTTCTGCCTTCTGCGCTGTATTAGCTCGGTTGTCTAAAACGATTTAGCTACCAAATTCGAATCGACTCGAATTTGAATCTGAAACCGAACGAAGGTATTTTGCTACGTTTCGGCAAAATCGCATCTTCCGAGCCGAATCCACTTAATTCATACTTTCCAAATTGAATCCAACCTGAGTTCGTTGTAGATAATTACCGATAACCGCTGCATTCCGCCCAGAACGCAGAAGCTCCGGATAAAGTCGTTTTAAGATCCTAGGTCGAGCACGTATAGTTAATTCCAAATTGAATCTCGGAATTCGGACTTCTGAGCCGTATTCATCGTATTTATGCAAAAGGAGAAGAATATTCACTTCCGAATAAAAACACTTTGTACACCACCGAATAATCTTAGATAAATATTATTTAAGATTTTGATATAAAAACAGACCGACCTGCGAGTTACCGGGAAATACCAGTTTTCGCTGTTTCCCACCTCCACAACAGATGGACGCCACCGCCGCCTTCGCCCTCCACCCAGCCCAGTTCCAGCTCACGGCTCTTCCCACCATCGAGTCCCTCAGGTACGCCTTCTCCGGGACCGCCTCTGAGCACGCCGCCCTGGAAGACGTGGTCCAGATGATCTCCGAGCTGAGCCGCCCAGAGGCCCAGGAGTTCTGGACCGCCATGTCCCAGATCCACCAGTGCAGCGCCCAGGCCCTGCAGGAGTACTACGCCGGCCTGCGCTCCCTCGTCCGCAGAGAGGCCCAGGGCTCTTTCGACTCCCAGTCCGGGCTCTCTTCCCAGAGCCTCTCGTCCGCCGCCCCGCAGCCGAAGCAGACCGCCACGAAGGTGCTCAAGACCCAGGCCCTCCTCAGAGCCGCCCTGGCCGAGGTGTGCAGAGACTTCGGGAAGGCGGTTTCGCCCGACATCTCCGACAGAGAGCTGTGCCTCCTCGCGAACAAGACCGTCGAGGCCGACTCCACCCAGCAGTTCTGGAACAGGGTCGCGAGCATGGTGCCCTCAAAGACCAAGAAGCAGCTGTACGACTTCTTCCGCACCTGTTTCTCGAAGGTCCTCTTCGACGCCCAGATCTCCAGAGAGGACAAGCTGGCCATCGAGCAGCTGAACCAGGCACATCCAGACATGAAGCCGGCCGCGCTCGCCGAGCTGTTCCTGGAGGAGTCCGGCAGAAACCTGCTCAAGCACGACGTCGTGATGCAGTTCGTGAACCTCAGGAGACAGCTTCTGAAGTGATTTGGAATAGAGTATTCCGGTGGAAATAGACAGTGGAGTAGCGGAAAGTGAGAATATGTTCGCGTATATTCTTTACACTAAATTTGAAATAATACACCGCATTAGGTAATATTTGGAAACGCGCGATTCAGATGTCCGCGGAGCTAGAGCGCAAGACCAGCAAACAGAACTCCCAGTGCTTGTTTGGACGGCACTAATCCACTTTCACTAAGTGTTTTGGAGGTCATCTCGCCGGTGTACTCAGGACTTCTGCCGGAGGAAGCATTAATTCCATTGTAGTGTATGTTTTTATCTTGGAAATTAGCGAACTATACAATTCAGTGCGTTCACATATCAAAGTGCAGACTCGTTTCACAAATCATGGCGTTCTGCCTTCTGCGCTGTATTAGCTCGGTTGTCTAAAACGATTTAGCTACCAAATTCGAATCGACTCGAATTTGAATCTGAAACCGAACGAAGGTATTTTGCTACGTTTCGGCAAAATCGCATCTTCCGAGCCGAATCCACTTAATTCATACTTTCCAAATTGAATCCAACCTGAGTTCGTTGTAGATAATTACCGATAACCGCTGCATTCCGCCCAGAACGCAGAAGCTCCGGATAAAGTCGTTTTAAGATCCTAGGTCGAGCACGTATAGTTAATTCCAAATTGAATCTCGGAATTCGGACTTCTGAGCCGTATTCGTCGTATTTATGCAAAAGGAGAAGAATATTCACTTCCGAATAAAAACACTTTGTACACCACCGAATAATCTTAGATAAATATTATTTAAGATTTTGATATAAAAACAGACCGACCTGCGAGTTACCGGGAAATACCAGTTTTCGCTGTTTCCCACCTCCACAACAGATGGACGCCACCGCCGCCTTCGCCCTCCACCCAGTCCAGTTCCAGCTCACGGCTCTTCCCACCATCGAGTCCCTCAGGTACGCCTTCTCCGGGACCGCCTCTGAGCACGCCGCCCTGGAAGACGTGGTCCAGATGATCTCCGAGCTGAGCCGCCCAGAGGCCCAGGAGTTCTGGACCGCCATGTCCCAGATCCACCAGTGCAGCGCCCAGGCCCTGCAGGAGTACTACGCCGGCCTGCGCTCCCTCGTCCGCAGAGAGGCCCAGGGCTCTTTCGACTCCCAGTCCGGGCTCTCTTCCCAGAGCCTCTCGTCCGCCGCCCCGCAGCCGAAGCAGACCGCCACGAAGGTGCTCAAGACACAGGCCCTCCTCAGAGCCGCCCTGGCCCAGGTGTGCAGAGACTTCGGGAAGGCGGTTCCGTCCGACATCTCCGACAGAGAGCTGTGCCTCCTGGTGAACAAGACCGTCGAGGCCGACTCCACCCAGCAGTTCTGGAACAGGGTCGCCAGCATGGTGCCCTCCAAGACCAAGAAGCAACTGTACGACTTCTTCCGCACCTGTTTCTCGAAGGTCCTCTTCGACGCCCAGATCTCCAGAGAAGACAAGCTGGCCATCGAGCAGCTGAACCAGGCCCGCCCGGAGATGAAGCCGGCCGCGCTCGCCGAGCTGTTCCTGGAGGAGTCCGGCAGAAACCTGCTCAAACACAACGTCGTGATGCAGTTCGTGAACCTCAGGAGACAGCTTCTGAAGTGATTTGGAATAGAGTATTCCGGTGGAAATAGACAGTGGAGTAGCGGAAAGTGAGAATATGTTCGCGTATATTCTTTACACTAAATTTGAAATAATACACCGCATTAGGTAATATTTGGAAACGCGCGATTCAGATGTCCGCGGAGCTAGAGCGCAAGACCAGCAAACAGAACCCCCAGTGCTTGTTTGGACGGCACTAATCCACTTTCACTAAGTGTTTTGGAGGTCATCTCGCCGGTGTACTCAGGACTTCTGCCGGAGGAAGCATTAATTCCATTGTAGTGTATGTTTTTATCTTGGAAATTAGCGAACTATACAATTCAGTGCGTTCACATATCAAAGCGCAGACTCGTTTCACAAATCATGGCGTTCTGCCTTCTGCGCTGTATTAGCTCGGTTGTCTAAAACGATTTAGCTACCAAATTCGAATCAACTCGAATTTGAATCTGAAACCGAACGAAGGTATTTTGCTACGTTTCGGCAAAATCGCATCTTCCGAGCCGAATCCACTTAATTCATACTTTCCAAATTGAATCCAACCTGAG